>CM031375.1:54441715-54931842 GCA_018208015.1 Medicago ruthenica | reverse complement strand
ACTTTTCTAGTTCAGCAGCTGACATACGATACGGCGCCATTGATATTGGGCTAGTGCCAGGTACGATGTCAATTGCGAATTCAACCTCTCTCTCGGGTGGTAAATCCAAAATGTCATCTGGAAAAACATCTGGGAAATCACGCACCACCGGCAACGCATCAACCTCAATCTTCTCTTCCACTCTCAACGAAGCAAACATAGCAAACACATCCTCTTGAGCCTTCACTGATCTCACCACTTCTCGACAACACATGAGCTTCGAACACAACTCTGGTTCCGGTCTTGGAAATGCAACCGTCCTCTCACCGCAGTTGATATGAACCCGATTAAATTCTAACCAGTTCATACCAAAGATAACGTCTATTCCGCTCAACGGAATGCAGACTAAATCCATACCAAAGAGTCGATCATACATAATGACTGAACAATCAACACAAACTAGAGTAGTCGATACAGAACCACTCGCAGGCGTTTCAATAACCATGCGTCCCATCATATTTTCCACTTTAAGACCCAACCTCTCAACACAATCCATAGAAATAAACGAATGGGTAGCACCCGTATCAATAATAGCAGACAAAGGAGTATTATTGATAAAGCATGTACCTCTGATCAAGTTGTCCACCTTCGCATCACCACCATCTAAAGCAAACACTTTTCCTCCAGCCGCTCTAGGCTTCTTACACACGTTGCTCTTATGACCCGCTTCGTTGCAGTTGAAGCACACAATACCCTTCTTGCACTGATCAGCTTTGTGGTTAGGATCACCACACTTGAAACATTTTCCATCACTCTTCGGGCATTCAAAAAAACGATGACCCGGTTGTCCACACTTAAAGCAATTTCTATTACCTCCAAACTTGCCACCACTACTCCCACCTTCATCTGGTTTCTTCCCACCTCTGTTATACGGTTTACCTCTAGCCATGTCCTTTCCCCTCTTCTCATTCGCGGCTTTGTAGTAATTAGCCTTAGCTTTACCATCCTTATCACATATCCGGCTCTTATTCACCAACATCGGAAAATTCCTGATCTCACTAAACCCAATCAACTGCTTAATGTCTGGCCTCAGCCCATTTTCAAACTTCACACACTTGTCTTCCTCAGCTTCCACCGTGTTGTAATGAGGAGCAAAACGACACAAATCTTCAAACTTGGCCGCATATTCAGAAACAGATAAACTTCCTTGCTTGAGCTCCATGAACTCGATCACCTTACGGTTCCTCTCGTCTGCCGGAAAATACTTGGTTAAAAACTCTCTCCGGAAACGAGCCCAAGTAACTAAAGCTCCACCAGCTCCCAACCTCTGACTAGCGTTTCCCCACCAATGATCAGCTTCATCATGGAGAACATACGCTCCTAGCAACACCTTATGCGCATCCAGACAACGCATAGCTCCAAAAATTCTCTCAATCCCTTCCAACCAAGTCTGAGCCCCATCTGGATCGTATCCTCCCTTGAAGATAGGCGGTTTGTTGTTCATAAACCTCTCGAGTCTCAGCTCATCTTCTCCGCCTCCTCTGGCTTGTTGTGCGGCTCTATCCGCAGTCCTACTAGCAGCATCCTGAGCCATGGCATCAGCCATCCGCTCCATCGCGTCCGCAAGTGCTCGTTGCGTCATATCCACACACTACCAAACATCACATAACACAAGTGAGAACAAAGTGTTTAAGAAAACACATGTTACACAAAGGGTATACTAAACTTAATTGATCCAATGGATCGACCTGCTCTGATACCAACTATTGTAACACCCTAACCCTTAACCGCCGATTATTAACTTTAATAAAACAAAACGTTAAGGCCATAGGAAGTTACAACATTAAGGAAACAATTTTCAAAAACATCAGCGGAAAATCAAAAACATATTTGATTTGCAAACACAGCAGCGGAAGAACAACAACCAACAAATACTTATAATCAAGCATGCATATATTACACCAAAAATATATACATAAGATTTCAAAATAGGCAATTCTACAACAAGATCATTGCCAAATTCATACATACGCGTTCAGATACCCCCAAAATAGTGTTACAAATATCAGAGCACTAGACTCTAACTAGGATACAACACCTAGTACCAAAAATGTAAGGATAGCTAAGCTATGCTCTTACCACTACAAAAGCTCCTAACAGCAAAAGGGCTATTCCTCAACGATAGCCTCGCCAACCTGATAATCTGGATCCCCAAAGATCCAGCACATAACACAAAACAGAGAGTGTTAGTATCACAAAACAATAAACATGTATTAATAACGCATTATTATACATATCAAAGCACAAAGCACAAGGCTCATCAATAACTAAAACACAGCAATGTAATTGTCAATGCACAAACTCATCAATAACAATTACCACATAACAACCATTATGCACACATAATTCCTAAATGAACACTAATGTCACAAAGGATGCATGCCTCGAAATGCATTCACTAATGCATGTGGTACCAAATCATTTTGGATAAACTTATATCCTTATCAAGCTCTCTTGATAACCAAGCTCTCTTGGATTTCATATCCGCTCACGGATATCATCGAATAACCCGTTCCGGGTATCATACAATCATGAAATGCATGATGAATTACTTAGCAAATATATGATACTCTTATCACCATACTTACTAACACAACTAATTATCAGCTCTCTGGTAATTATCACAACAACAACAAACACGAACACTAAGCTCTCATGGCCATATCATAAGGCACAACATGTATTACTCGACCATGTTCATCAATCTCAAATAAACCAATCAAATCATATCAAACTCTCACCCATAAGGGTTTCAAAGGGAAACCCACACTCTTTGATAACCCACACACACATGTTAGGGTTTTACTCAAAACCTTCTTGAACAAATAGTCTTTAGAAAACATTAAGAATGAATTAAAATGGTGGGCAAGGTTTCCAAAAAGTATTATAAAAATACAGAAGCAAAAGGTCATCTCCGCGCGCACCAGGACCTCCAGAACAACTCAACAAAAAAGGCCTGTCCAGGGTTGGTCGCTACAAGCGAGCCCTTGGTCGCTACAAGCGAGCATAGGCAGGGAATCATCCTGCTTGGTCGCTACAAGCGAACCTTCGGTCGCTACAAGCGAGCCTGGTCGCTACAAGCGCCAGTGTGGTCGCTACAAGCGCGGATAGGCAGGGAATAATCCTGCCTGGTCGCTACAAGCGATGTTCCGTCGCTACAAGCGACCGTATCAGTACAGTCATGTAAAAATGTGATTTTTCCACCATTTTAACCCATTCATGGTTACCCAAGTTCCAGAACTTGTAAAAAAACAACTTTCCATCATAAAACATCATTTATAAACCATCACAAACAAGGATTACATCCAACAAAGGAATTAGGGTTCAAAACACCATTTTTCCATAACTTTTCTTATGAACTCCAACACAATAACTCCAACAAATCATGCTAACAATATCACTTAGCATTCAAGCAAGCAAAACATAATCTTTAACAACTTTAAACCATAAAAACTTTCTAACAAAACCTAGACAAAGTGAGGAGAAGTTTGGGATGGAGAAATAGACATTCTCCCCTTCTCAATCACTTGTAATCAAGCAATACTAACTCTCTTACCTTGAAATCAAAGTTCTCTAGCAATCTTCAAGCTTCAATCCCAAGCCCTAGCTCTTCTTCTCTTCTCCCACGTTTTCTCTCACAAAGAAAAAGGAATGGCACTATTCATGTTCACAAAATATCTTATAATCCCAACAAATGAATCTTGGCCCTCCATCTTTACTAACTCACAAGGACTAATCCTAGCCCTTCAATCCAATCCAAGCTTACTACATTCATCCACATAGGATCATTACTACTCAAAAGCCCAAAAGCCCAATACTATTCACCCTCTTGGCCCAAAACTCTAAAAACTCGATTACGAACTCACCCTCGCGCTAAATACTTATTCCTCGATTACTAGAAAACATATCTAAATGCAAATCCATAAAATAAAATATATAAAAATATAATATACGAAAATAGGGTCGTTACAGGTTCCAGATGATCAAGGGAAGACAATCATTGGAACAAGATGGGTGTTTAGAAATAAACTTGATGAAGATGGCAAAGTTGTCAGAAATAAAGCAAGGTTGGTTGCTCAAGGATACAACCAACAAGAAGGTATTGACTATGATGAGACTTTTGCACCAGTGGCAAGGTTAGAAGCTATTAGAATCCTTCTTGCATATGCTGCACATAAAAGCATCAAACTTTTTCAAATGGATGTTAAAAGTGCCTTTTTAAATGGATTTTTAAATGAAGAGGTTTATGTAAGTCAACCTCCTGGCTTCATAAATAAAGAAAAACCTAATCATGTTTTCAAACTCACTAAAGCACTTTATGGTCTTAAGCAAGCTCCTAGAGCTTGGTATGAAAGACTTAGCACATTTCTCATTAACAATGGATTTTCTAGAGGAAAAATTGATACCACACTTTTTAGAAAAACTCAGAACACAGATTTGCTAATAGTTCAAGTCTATGTAGATGATATTATTTTTGGTTCAACCAAAGAGAAAATGTGTGAAGACTTTTCAAAACTCATGCAAAGTGAATTTGAAATGAGCATGATGGGTGAACTTGGTTTCTTTCTTGGTTTGCAAATCAAACAATTTCCAAATGGCATTTTCATAAATCAAGAAAAATATGTCAAAGATATTCTTAAAAAATATAAAATGAATGAAGCAAAGATAATGGCCACTCCCATGCATCCATCATCCAGCTTGGATAAAGATGAAAATGGAAAATCAGTCTCTGAAAAAGAATATAGAGGCATGATAGGATCATTGCTTTATTTAACTTCTAGCAGACCTGACATAATGTATGCAGTAGGCTTATGTGCTAGATTTCAAACATGTGCAAAAGAATCTCATCTAACTGCTGTAAAAAGGATCTTAAGATACCTAGTAGGTACTACTGATCTTGGTCTTTGGTATAGAAAAGGCTGTAGTTTTGATCTTGTAGCTTATTGTGATGCTGATTATGCTGGAGACAAAGTTGAGAGAAAGAGTACAAGTGGATCTTGTCAATTCCTAGGACAAGCCCTGATTGGATGGTCCTGTAGAAAACAAAATACCATTGCACTCTCTACAACAGAAGCTGAGTATGTATCTGCAGCCAGTTGTTGCTCTCAAGTTTTGTGGATCAGAAATCAGTTGGAAGATTACTCACTAAGGTACTTAAATGTTCCAATTCTCTGTGATAACACAAGTGCAATTAATTTGTCAAAAAATCCTATTCAACACTCTAGGTCTAAGCATATTGAAATTAAGCATCATTTCATACGTGATCATGTTCAGAAAAAGGACATTGAATTGAAATTCATTGATACAGAAAATCAATTAGCTGACATTTTCACAAAACCATTAGTTGAGGATAGATTCAATTTTATCAAAGAAAAATTGCTAATTATGAAAAATCCCAATAAAGATTGATTAACTGAATCACTGAGGGCCTAGGACAAACCCCCTTGAGTCATTCTGAATCACTTCAGAATGTTCAACAAAGCTCAGAATGTTCAAACAATGTTCAGAATGTTCCTCAGGATCTGGACGTACATCCTGTTCAGCATGGTTCTCTGAACTTAGAATATTCAGAAAATTTTGTCTGAAGTTAGTAAGTCACTCTCATAAAGTGATCTTTCTTCAAAAATCCCTCCATATCTCAGCATTAAATGCTTGTCTTAGAGTTAATGTGTTAAAACCATTAACCTCCATACAAAAAGGGAACTATCAAATCAGCCACTCTCCTTTCTTCTCTTAAAACGGCTACTTTCTCTTTCCTATACAACCACTTTTCAGTTTCATCTTTTCCCATAAAACCACCATCATCAGTTTCTCTCTCTCTCTTCTCCCACACGTTTGTCTTTATAAACAAACCACCTCTCCACTCAAACATATTCATCAGACCAACACTATCCAAACCATAAAAATCTCATCTGTCTCTTCGCAAAAAACACTGCCATGGCCAGAACAAAGAATACCTCTCGCATCAATGAACAAGAACAAACCCCTGTCCCTCGTTCTGCTCCACCACAATTCCCAGAGGAACCTCAACCTCTGCGCACCATTCTCCCTGATATCATCATCTCCACCACTGAACCTTCTAAACCCAGAAAGCCTGTGACTAAACCTAAGAAATCTGCTTCAACTTCTCAACATCCCAGAAGGTCTCAGAGAATCATCTCTGGAACTGGAAAAACCAAGAAATTTTCTGCCTCCACGATCCTTCTCTCAGACTCAGAGGAAGATTCTGATCCAACCATCTCTCAATACATGAGGAAGGTCAAGACTTCACCCAAACAAACCTCTGAAAAAGAGAATTCTATCTCTGAAGAAAAATCTCAATCAAAATCTCAATCTGAAGAAGAAGAACCTTCTGATGAGCAGGAAGAAGCATCTCCTCCCAAAAGGCATGGAAAAGGAAAAGACATTGGAAAGATAACCTCCATTCTGAAGGGCAAAAAGGAAAAAGCACCTAGACCCATAAGCAGGGCTAAGTACTTTGATTTTGCTGACCTAAAGAAGAAGGGATGGAACCTGTGTGAATACACTGATGCACAAGGATGGACAAGCTTTGTGTCACTTCAGGAACTCACCTACCCAGACTTAGTAAGAGAATTCTACAGCTCAATGGAAATCAAAACCAAAGATAGAAAGAAGACCCTCATTACAACTGTCAAAGGAGTGAAGATCAAACTCACTCAAACTTCCCTCTCAAAGGCTCTAAGAATCCCAAATGAAGGTAATGAACTCTTCTTCCCTTCCTGGTTTTCTGAAGCTAGAACAAACCGTGCCAAACTCGTACTTGAATACACCAAACCAAACCTTCCTTTTAACTCCACAAATCTTGCTGACCTACCCAAAATCTTTCACAATACGGTACGCCATACCTTGCTTCCTAGGTCAGGAACCTATGAAGCTGTGACTGATACTGATCTCTGCATCATGTTTCATCTCATTAACAAGAAAAAGTTGAACCTTTGCTTCATTATCCTTCAACACATGATTGATTCATGTATGAATCCCAAACAAACCAGTGCCCTAGTCTATGGAATGCCAATCACTCTCATCCTTAAGGACAACAAAGTACCTCTTGAAGATGAGCAATGTGATTACACCTTTATGAGGTTCACTGCAAAAACCATGGCTCAGTTGCACATCACTCCGTCCAACCTTCCCACTCCTCCAGCATCTGAAACATCTGGTTCTGTTAAAAGACATCAAGACCAGAAAGTTAGAAAGACAAAGAAGAAAAGAAAGATTGAGAAAGTCCAAAACCCTCCTCTAGAGGAAGAGGTAGAAGTTGCTAACACTGTGATTCAAGAGGAGCCAATGGATGAAAATACTACAGAACATCAAAAGGAAGATGAATCTTCTGCTGAAGAAACATTCCAAGAGAGTGCTGATCCTGCCAAAGAAGCAACTCAGGAAGTTGCAGAAGATCAGAATGTTGCAGAAGATCAGAATGTTGCTGAAGATCAGCATATTGAAGAATCTCAAGAAATGGCTGAGGAGGAAAGTCAGCAGGATAATGAATCACTTCTCAAAAAGAATGCTGAGCCAGCCACAGTTGCTGAAGAACAATTTCAGCAAGACATTGAAGGAAATGCTGAAGAAGGAGCTCAGCTGGAAGAAGGAGCACAAAAGACTGCTGAGGATCAGGACCTGAATGATGTAGCTGAAATCCTAGTCACCCACATGTTTAGTGACAATGCTGACCAGCTAGAAACTGGTATTGAACAATCAGATGGAAATCAAGCTGGTTTTGATCTCAATATGGAAGGGATCAACTCAGAAGATGGTGTTTTTGAGGACTCTCAGAAAGAAAATCCTGAAACAATGCCTGAAACTGAAGTACAGAATGTTGAAGGAAACATTCTCCCTGATCATACCACTCCCTCCATCTGCGAAGTCTCTGCAGATCCTGCTCCTATAGCTTCAGGATCTTTGCCTATTGAACAAATCCAACCTCTGGCTAACCAACCACCACCACCACTCCTAAATCAGTCTACTTCCACCATGGAGTCAGAAGCCATTTGCAGCAAATTTCTGATATCCCCTCCTCACACTTCGCAAAATATCTCCCCTACTCCAGCCACACTTAAAACAACCACTCAACTACCTGATATTCCTACTTTGTTTGCTTCACTTGAAACCTTTGTCTCAAAGAAGGTCACTCAAAAACAAACTTGGAGGCCCCCACTTCCGCTCCCACATCACAAATATCCAAAGCTGAAAAAATTGCTAGACGTTCTCTTAGGGTTGCAACTAAAACCCATAAGATTGCATGTGTCCTAGCAAAATGGACCTCTGAAGTTGCTGCTCCTGGATTGGCTATGAATCCTCCTGTGTTTGAAGATCCATCTGTCTTTGATTCTGAGCCTTCCTCAGATTCTGGAGACTCAACTCCCTGAGTGTCCTCCACTTATCCCTCCCTACCTTTCTTGCTGTTGACAAAAGGGGGAGAAGCTTTAGGATTTAAATCTTTAAGTTTTCATGTTTTAGGCCCAAGTAGGTCAGTGATCAATAGTTATTGGAGTTCTTAAAACTTCAACTTTTGCTTGATCACCTCTGTTTGCTAAGTTTTTGCTTTTGAATCATATATGATGTAATGAGCATGATTAATTAATGAAAAAAATGCATTTGGTTCAAAAATCTGCATCTCTTAATAATGCCATGAATTATAAAAATAAGGGGGAGCTTTTAAAAATTATTAAAAACTCAATGTCATGAATTATAAAAATGAGGGGGAGCATAAAAATAATTTTCAGCTCTTAAACCTCTCATATTTTTTAATCAAAATCCATAATCCTAAATCATAGGTTTGTCATCATCAAAAAGGGGGAGATTGTTGAGGCAAAAATCCCAAATTAATTTTAAAGATAACAAACCCTAAATGATTAAAGGATTAATGGACTTTGATTAGTTTCTTGGTATTTAACTTGTGCTCTTGAGTGTTTAATTAAGACAGGAACAAGAGATAAACCATACCAAGATACAAGGAATCAAAGAAAGAACTTTGTCATAGTTCAGAAAGTTGGACTCAGCTCAGAAGCTGAACACAGTTCAGAATGTTGGACTCTGTTCAGAAGCTAAAATGAAGTTCAGAAGCTGAACATAGTTCAGAAGCCAAAATGAAGATCAGTAGCTGAAACACAGTTCAGAAGGTGAAATCCTGTCCAGATGCAGCAATGTTGATCAGAAGCTGAACATAGTTCAGAAGCTGATATGCAGTTCAGAAGGTTGTTTACAAGTTCTGAAACCTTGCAATAAAGCTGCTCATACACCAATCCAGAAATTTAAGAACATGCATACCACACGTGACATAAATAAATGTCCAAGAAAAACAAAATTGCATGGATCTATCAAGCAATAAAGGCATCTACAAGTTGAATGTCAAAAAGAACATTCAATGTTCATTTAAGACTATGAACATTGAATTAACAGGAATATTCCAAAAGGGAATATCATCCTAGATAATCAAATTGCCTCACTTCATTTATGTTTCACTATTAGGATTTGATTACATCAAATGGAAGTCTTACAAGTCATCCTAAGTGAAACAAAAAGGATATTCTGAAGTTCAGAATGTTCAAAACAGCACATGCTTCAATTCTGACAAGCTACAGTAAAGCAGTTGGAAAAGTTAAGCAAAAAGCCAAATCACAATCTCAAAGTCAGAATCCATGAGATCTTGACACCTAAGGGGTTGGTACTGTTACAGACCAGCAAAATCCCCTAAAGCATGGGCATGAAGTGATGGTTCCACTTTCCTCTCTCCTGCACACAATCCAAGACTGATTTGCAAAGCTCTTGGCACAGCAACATTCTGATGTAACTGCACGCATAAAACAAGAGTCTATCAGCAATCCAGAAATTCATATGTTCATTCATACATGATGAACCCAGATGAATGTCATCAAGAATGCAACAACATTCTGAAATATTCTCAAGAACAGAACAACATTCTGAAAGTCAGAATGTTCACCCAGATTTTCAAGTAAAAGTCAGTGGGGCCCAGGACACATGGCACAAGACCATTGGTCACCCTCCAACGGTTACAAAAGGCCAAGAACCCTATAAATAGAAGTGGAAGGCTCAGCATTACACAAATAATTGCAAAGCATACAAGAAAACATTTACAAAGTGTTTGAAGCTTTAGCATCTCAAATTGATCATCACTCTAAGTGTAAATCAATTCTCTTTATCTTGTCAAAGATAAACTCTCCCCCTCCTCTTCTGAAAGTCCTCTTCTTAACCTCACTTCTTAAATTCTCCAATCAATTGTAAAGAGCAAATCTCATCTAGTTTTAAGGGTATTAAAGTCTAGGTTGAGTATCATAGTACAAAGTCTGGTGTGACTTAGTACAGAAGGTTGAGAGCCTGCTGAGGCTTAGAGAATACAGGTTGTAACCGTTCCAAGTGGACAAGATTGTAAGGTGCAGGATTTGAGAGGGTATCTCAAGCATCATAGTGGAAAACTCTCACAAGATTGTGAGGAGTGGACTAACCCACATTGGGTGAACCACTATAAAATTCTGTGTGTCTTTCTTCTTTCCCTATACTCTTTATATTACTGCATACACATCACACACACTACACTGAATTTTAATATCTTATTCTGCAACTGACACTTCAGAACGTTCTGAAGTCTGTTTAACTTTGTTCTTCCAAGAAACAACTTGAGAAGTATTTTTTAAGTACAGGATTAGATTTTAAAAAGGGTCACAATTCAAACCCCCCCCTTTCTTGTGACTATATTATCTACTTCAACCTCAAGTAATCCCCGTAACTCCACCTCGACAACCAGTAGTGTTGCCTCAACAAATCAACAGCAGCAACAACAAGGCGGGTACCCATCAAGGAACCAAGCGGGCCCGAGGAACAATTATAACAATAGGCAGTTTGATCCTGTACCTATGCCTTATGGTCAAATCTTGCCATATCTAATCCAAAAGGGGATGGTCGAGCCAAGACTACTACCACCAATGTTGCCACCATATCCACAATGGTACGACACAAATGCAAAATGTGATTACCACGCAGGAACCGTGGGACACAATGTCGAGAACTGTAGAGTTTTCAAACACAAGGTTCAGGACCTTATTGACAAGAAGCTGTTATCCTTCAAAGAGGAAAACCCCAATGAAAGGAATAACCCAGCATGCGGGTCCCTCTATAAATGCGGTGGAAGGACAAGAGGACTTTGGTCCCATCAAGAAGGTAGCCAATGTTAAAACCCCCCTGTCAATCATAAGGGAGCGTTTAACCAGTTTTGGTTTGTTTGAGGAAATGCACGCCAACTGTGAAGCCTGCATAATCAACCCGGACAAGTGCGAAGAGTTGAAGAGCTGTCTTCAAGAACTAATGGACCAAGGATGGATCCAAATGGGCTATATAAAGGACGGCATGGATGTTGCTACCTTGAAGTCTCACGACCCAAAACCTCTCGAAATCCCTTACCAAAGGAGAGAGTTACCAATGCCCATACAGCCCATAATATTCCACGTACCTGCACCCTTCTCTTTTGAAAGCACGAAGAGGGTACCATGGAATTACCAACCTGTGGCCTATGTGGAAGGAAAACCACTAGCCAAAATTGAGCCCAGCATCACTAACATCACCGGTGTTGGAGGAATAACCAGAAGTGGTAGAGTCTTCGCTCCGAAAGAACTCGGGAAGACGCCAGCCGTCCTACCAGGAGAGCCGCTCAAAGAAAAGAGCGCGGAGGAAAAGGAGAACCAAGCGGGGCCCTCTCAAAAGGCAACCCCACAAAAAGAAGCCGAGGAGTTCTTAAGGATAATCCAAAAGAGCGAGTATAAAATCATTGACCAGCTAGGTCAAACTCCCTCCAAGATCTCCATGCTATCCCTACTACTAAGCTCGGAAGCACACCGAGAAGCATTGCTGCGGATCCTCAGTGAGGCACATGTCACCAAAGACATTCTTGTGGACCAATTCGACGGGATAGTCGGAAATATTACCTCAAGTAGGTACTTGGGTTTCAACGGCGATGAGCTACCCGACGAGGGGCACATTCATAACCGCGCCTTTCATATCTCCGTAAAATGCATGGACCACATCCTCTCTCGAGTGTTAGTGGATACGGGGTCATCATTGAATGTCATGCCCAAGACTACCCTCCTCAAGCTATCATGTGAAGGGACAGTAATGAAGCCCAGCGCCTTGGTCGTAAAAGCTTTCGATGGGTCAAGAAGAGCTGTTGTAGGGGAGATCGACTTACCAGTCCAAATCGGGCCTAAGGTTTTCATCATAACCTTCCAAGTCATGGATATCAATCCAACTTACAGTTGTCTTCTCGGACGACCATGGATTCATGCGGCCGGAGCCATCACCTCTACCCTACACCAGAAACTTAAGTTCATCATTGATAACCAAATGATCGTAGTTTCCGGGCAAGAGGACATGATGGTAAGCCACCTCTCATCATTCCGTTATATAGAAACGAACGAAGAAGCTGTAGATGTTCCCTTCCAGTCTTTGGAAGTGGCGAATGTCGTGACTTTGAGCTCAAAGCCCAAGAAAGAGGCTAGGACAGCCATGTCATCATGGAGGGCAAAAAGAGAGGCCCTAGAAGAAAGCCGACCTGCCGGATGGGGCAAATTAGTAGACATACCGGAGAAGAAGAATCGCTTCGGGTTGGGGTATCATCCATCAGCCGAAACTTTCTCAAAGCCTCCAAAGCAAGAGATCCTCCCTATTTCGGAAACATTCATCAGTGCGGGATTTATCAATGAAGATCAAGTGGCTCTACTTGAAGACGTAGATGAAGACGTGCCTGATTTGGTGTACCGTTGCGCTTCGGATGAAGCTTTGAATAATTGGAGGGCTATCGCGATTCCCGAGATCATTACCAAGATCAAGTAATAAACCTTGTTTGTTTTTTTGCTTTTGAAAAAAATCATTTAGCTCTGCCCAAGGCAAATGATTAGTCGTGTGGGGCCCCCATGTTTTAAAGTTATTTCCAATCATGAATAAAATCACTCTTTTATGTCATTTGAGTCTTTTTCTTTTTGCATTTGTTTTAAAAATTTTTTTTTTTTTACCAAAAAGCCTAAAAAAAATCATACTCATGCAGATCTACAAATCCACCCTCCAAAAACAACACTGCCTTAATCCCTTATGACTTCGATTTCCCGATTAATCAAACGGAAGATGATGAAGAGGACGATTATGAACCGCCTGAAGATTTGTCTAGGCTTGCAAATCAAGGGGATAGGGTAATACAACCTCACCAAGAATCAGTTGAAAAGGTCAACTTGGGGACCGAAGAGGATAAGAAAGAGGTCAAGATAGGAGCCTCCCTGCATGAAGATGTGAAAGGAAAGTTGATTAAGCTTCTGCAAGAGTACGTGGACGTATTCGCTTGGTCGTATCAAGACATGCCGGGTTTAGACCCTAACATCGTTGTACACAAGCTGCCACTCAAGCCGGAATGCCCGCCAGTGAAGCAGAAATTGAGAAGAACTCGACCCGATATGGCTCTCAAGATCAGAGAGGAGGTCAAAAAGCAATTCGATGCCGGCTTCTTAGCCGTAACCAAGTATCCAACATCGGTTGCCAACATTGTGCCAGTTCCGAAGAAGGATGGCAAAGTTAGAATGTGTGTGGATTATCGGGACTTGAATAGAGCAAGCCCAAAGGATGATTTCCCGCTACCACATATCGACATATTAGTGGACAACACAGCCCAATTCTCAGTCTTCTCCTTTATGGACGGCTTCTCGGGATATAACCAAATCAAGATGGCTCCAGAGGACATGGAGAAAACCACATTTATCACCCCGTGGGGGACATTCTGCTATAAGGTAATGCCTTTCGGATTAACAAATGCCGGGGCAACATACCAGAGAGCAATGGTAACTCTTTTCCATGACATGATCCATAAGGAAATTGAGGTCTATGTCGATGACATGATTGCCAAATCCCAAACGGAGGAGGATCATCTAGTCCATCTACAAAAGCTTTTCGAACGCCAAAGAAAATTCAAGCTGCGCTTAAATCCTAACAAGTGTACATTTGGCGTTAGATCCGGAAAGTTATTGGGTTTCATCGTCAGCCAAAGAGGTATCGAAGTGGATCCCAACAAGGTAAAGGCCATCCAAGAAATGCCAGCGCCAAATACCGAGAAAGAAGTCCGGGGTTTCTTAGGAAGATTGAACTACATCGCTAGGTTCATCTCACACATGACAACTACCTGCGAACCAATCTTCAAACTGCTAAGGAAAAACCAAGCCATTCATTGGAATGAGGATTGCCAAGAGGCGTTTGACAAGATCAAACAATACCTGCAAGAACCACCGATTTTAATACCTCCGGTTCCGGGTAAACCCCTCATCTTATACCTAACCGTACTTGAAGGATCAATGGGTTGTGTGTTAGGACAACAAGATGAAACGGGAAGAAAAGAGCACGCAATCTACTACCTAAGCAAAAAGTTTACCGACTGTGAAACAAGGTATACTTCGCTTGAAAAGACTTGCTGCGCTTTAGCATGGGTTGCTCGACGCCTAAGGCAATACATGTTGACCCATACAACTTGGTTGATATCAAAGATGGATCCCATCAAGTACATCTTCGAAAAGCCTGCCCTCACAGGAAAGATAGCTCGTTGGCAAATGCTGCTGTCTGAGTACGATATCCAATACGTTGCTCAAAAAGCCATCAAAGGGAGTGTTTTATCCGAGCACCTTGCTCACCAACCATTGGAGGATTATCAGCCCATACAATTCGACTTCCCGGATGAAGATGTCGTAGCTTTGAATGACGAAGAGGTCACAAGCGAGGATGAAGGGCCAGAACCAAGAGCTCGATGGAAGCTCGCTTTCGATGGCGCCTCAAATGCCATGGGACACGGGATCGGGGCAGTTTTAATCTCCCCAAGAAATGGATATCAACCATTCACAGCAAGGTTATGCTTTGACTGCACCAATAACATGGCGGAATATGAAGCATGTATCCTAGGCCTCGAAGCAGCAATTGATCTAAGGATCAAAAACCTTGAAGTATACGGTGACTCAGCCTTAGTCATCTATCAAGTCAAAGGAGAATGGGAAACAAAACATCCCAATTTAATTCCCTACCGAGCCCGGGTTGTAGAGTTGATTGAGCATTTTGATGAAATCAACTTCCATCACATACCTCGAGAAGAAAACCAGGTGGCGGATGCTTTGGCTACATTATCATCAATGTACCGAGTAAATTTCCACAATGAAGCACCAATCATAAGGATGGATCGTAGAGACAAACCAGTTGTATGTGCAGCAGTCGAAGAAGGACTCAACAACAAACCCTGGTTCTACGACATCAAGCGATACCTTGTAGAGCAAGAGTATCCGGAAAATGTCTCACACACCGACAAGAGAACCCTCAGGAGATTGGCATCCCAGTTCTTCCTCAGTGGAAATACCCTCTACAAAAGAAACTATGACATGGTCCTGCTCAGATGTGTGGATAAACATGAAGCAGACATGCTCATCAAGGAAATCCACGAAGGATCATTTGGAACCCATGCCAATGGGCATGCAATGGCAAAGAAAATCCTAAGGGCGGGCTATTATTGGTTAACCATGGAAGCTGACTATTTCCACTACGCCAAGACTTGTCATAAATGCTAAATTTATGCCGACAAGGTGCATGTACCACCAACTCCCCTGAACGTCATGACCTCACCTTGGCCATTCTCTATGTGGGGCATAGACATGATTGGAATGATCGAGCCCAAAGCGTCAAATGGACATCGCTTCATCCTCGTTGCCATCGACTACTTCACCAAATGGGTAGAAGCAGCTTCGTATGCAAACGTAACCAAACAAGTGGTAGCCCGATTCATCAAGAAGGAAATCATTTGCCGTTACGGCACTCCCCACAAAATCATCACTGATAATGGGGCAAACCTGAACAACAAGACAATGAAGGAGTTGTGCAAAGATTTCAAGATTGAGCACCATAATTCCTCCCCTTACCGACCAAAGATGAACGGTGCGGTAGAAGCAGCCAATAAGAACATAAAGAAGATCATCCAAAAGATGGTAACAACATATAAGGATTGGCACGAGATGCTTCCCTTTGCGCTACATGGCTATAGAACAGCCATTCGCACTTCAACTGGGGCAACCCCTTTCTCCTTAGTATACGGTATGGAAGCCGTGCTTCCCGTAGAGGTTGAAATCCCTTCGTTAAGGGTCTTGATGGAAACCAAGCTAGAAGAAGCTGAATGGGTCCAAACAAGGTTCGACCAACTGAATCTCATAGAGGAAAAGCGTCTGACGGCAATATGTCACGGACAACTCTATCAAAGGAGACTCAAGAGGGCATTCGACAAGAAGGTCCGTCCTCGAGAATTCAAAGAAGGAGACCTAGTGCTCAAGAAGATATTACCTATCCACAAAGATCCCCGAGGGAAATGGACTCCCAGCTATGACGGACTGTACGTGGTAAAGAAAGCCTTCTCTGGTGGAGCCTTGATCATCACCACTATGGACGGAGAAGAGTTCCCACTCTCAATAAACTCTGATGCAGTCAAGAAGTATTATGCCTAAGAAAAAAAAAGAGAAAGCTCGCTAAATCGAAAACCTGAAAAGGCGGTTTAGGCAATAGAGAGCGTCCTGTTAGATCGAAAACCTGAAAAGGTGGTCTAGGCAAAAATAAAGGACATCAAAAAAGGAAATATACCCCGGTGGACTGAAAACTCGAAAGAGCGGTCCAGGCAAAAATTAGGGGGTTAACAAAAGAAAAAAAAAGGCAATGACTGCAACATCCAAGCTCCGGACAAGATTCAAGAGGAGAAGAATCGGTCTCGTCAACATCTTCCAAAAAACTCGAAGTCATAAGGAAAATAGCATGTGTTGTGCCAAAACCAACAAATTTCTTTTTGCTTTTTTTTTCTTGTCTTTCTCTTTCTTTTTCCTCAGAGAAGTAATCACTTCTCACTTCATGTATTTTTACCCATTCAAGAAGTCAAATCTGCATTGAATAAATTTCCTTTTATTATTTTGTGTTCTCATTAGCGCATAAAATTTTGTTTTATTCATGATGGAAATGCATCGAAACATGGGAAATAAACAAAAGGAATTTCTCCAAAAAAAAACAACAAAGCAAACAAACGTTGTTTTTATTTGAATTTTCGTAAATTTCGAAGGAATTGCGGTAATTCCCCCCAAATATTGCACCAAAGGACTTATGCTCTTCAGCAAAGGCAAGTGCATAACTCACGGCACGTGGAGCGCAAAGGCCCAAAGGTCAAGAGGAACAAAATTCCCCAGTAAAGACCCTAAACATCCAAACATCAACCAAGGATGGATATCGATCATGCTTCCAAAATGATCCTTATATCCCCATGAAGCCAAACCATATTGACATTCCCCCAAGGAGTCTCAACCCAAAACAAAAAGTCCAATCATCATTGGCAGACAAATACAAATCCCCAGGAAAAGCCCGACCTTGCTCGGCATCCAATCTTAACTCCCAGCATTCAACATGCATCCCACATATCATGCATAACATAATACACGAATCATGTCAATTTCATTCATGCATGCATATCCAAATCATTCATACACATGCATTTCATAATCATGTCATGCATCCTCAACAAGGATTCTCCAGTGAGTATCACATATTCACCAACATCCATCAACAGTTAAGCAAGTGTTCCCCAGTGAACCTCCTTCACAAATTGTCCCCAATTCCCCAGCGGAATTTCTTGATTGAGTTTATCTCATATCATATTGCATGCATATCATACTGCATAAGGTAACATGAAGCATAACATGCATCATACAATCATGTTTTCCGGTTCAAAACCGGGCACCTATTCAGGGTAAGACCATTTCAGTTTAGGAATCCACCTCTAGTGTAAGCGGCTAGATAAGATTACCTATCCTCAGTGTTTCGACCTTCAGTGTTAGCGGCTGAATAAGATCACTTCACCATTAGGAATCGACCTTCAGTGTAAGCGGCTGAATAAGATTACCTATCTCAGGTATCGACCTCTAGTGTAAGCGGCTAGATAAGATCACCTTCCCCAGTGTTTCGACCTTCAGTGTTAGCGGCTGAATAAGATCACTTCACCATTAGGAATCGACCTTCAGTGTAAGCGGCTGAATAAGATTACCTATCTCAGGTATCGACCTCTAGTGTAAGCGGCTAGATAAGATCACCTTCCCCAGTGTTTCGACCTTCGGTGTTAGCGGCTGAATAAGATCACTCCACTGTTAGGAATCGACCTTCAGTGTAAGCGGCTGAATAAGATTACCTATCTCAGGTATCGACCTCTAGTGTAAGCGGCTAGATAAGATCACCTTTCCTCAGTGTTTCGACCCCTAGTGTAAGCAGCTAGATAAGATCACCTTTGCCTTTAGGAATCTACCTTCAGTGTAAGCGGCTGGATACGATTACCTTCATCCCCAGTGGATCTACCTCCAGTGTTAGCGGCTGGATACGATCAACCTTTTCAAATCATTGCATTTGCATATTTTACTTTTACTACAAATTTTTTCCATTCCGCGAAGGACAAAATTCGGGTCCTTCTTTTACCTAATTGATCTTCGCAAAGAGTTCATGAGATGCCTCCGACACTCACACACTCTATGCAAAGACACAATTAAGTAGGGGCAGCTGTAGTACCCCAATTTTGTCCTAAGCCTTTCAAAAACCAAAAAAATCAAAGAGGGGAAAAAAAAGTCAAAGTCAACCAAAGTCAACAAAAAAGTCAACATTTCTAAAATGATGACTTCGCACTGCGAAGTCTGCGATTTTTCTGCAGATTTTTGGTTTCTTTGATTTAATTCCAGAATTTGTTGCACATCATTTGCATAATTATTTTAATCAGCATTCATGGCTAATTGGGCCAAGCAAAACCAGAAATGAGAGACTTGCCATTAATGCCAAGGTTGGAAGCTTTTTCTTCCAACCTAGCATGTGACAAGCAAGTGGGCTTACCCTTGGGCAGCTCTTGTCCCTCCCAAGTGACCTGTTAACCACCCCAAGGTTGCCAGCCACCTGCTTGAAGTCTTTCTTCCTGCTTGCTTCCCCAAAACCAGTCAAACCAGCTAGATTTTTCACTTGAAAAAGTCATGATTGCCTACCCTGTTTTGCAACAGCTTTTCATCCCTCTCACACCAGCCATATGTAGCCTTTTGTATCCTCCAATCTCTGCACATCATAGTGCATGTTTTTATTGATCAACCATTGAGATTGCAAGGATTGATCCCCAAGCTTGGCCAATTGCAATCCAGCATTATTCATCATCATTTCTATCTTAAAACCTTTGATTTTGTGGCTGAAATCAGTCAAAGACTTAACCCTTGGCACAAGGCAGAGTTGCCTCTATCCATTAGCATTAAATGCCAAGCCAAATAGCCTAAATTTAGCCCACAAATCAGCTAGGTCCTATTGGATTTTCATCATTACTCAAGATTGCATTTTGGCCTATAAATAGAGAGGCATGGCAAGAGGAAGTGCAGCATTGCATAGCATAAGAAAGAGCAGAAAATACAGCAATTCAAAGAGCATTACACACAAAGAAACACTACTCAAACAACCAGAAAAAACCAATCAAACACAAAGCCTTACTAAGTTCAAAGTTCATCCAATATTCAAAACCTTTGCAAGAATATTCAACCAATTCAAATCCATTGCAGCTGGAGCTTTGCTAAGGATCTTTGTAAGTTTCTGAGCCTTTGTTTTGTATTTTCATTTGTGCTTGCATAGCCATTTTGGTCCAAACCTCTTTGTTCTAAAAAACCCCTTTTGAATTTCAAAAGAAATCCCAAGGTTTTCAAAACATCAAAACTGGTTGGTCCAGCCCTTTTATTGCAAAAACTCAAAGCTTTTCACTCACCTAAAAGGTCCTGAGTGTGTTCAGAAGTTGTTTCTGAACAAAAGTTCAGAAACAGCTTCTGAACTCAATAATTCGCATTGTTCGCAGTGCGAAGTCATGGTCGCAGAGCGACCATGACAGAACTCAGAATCTGAGTTTAGGTGCCTAAATGGCCAATTTTTGAGGTTCTAGCCCAAGAGCTCAGAACCTAGGTGGTTTAAAACTCATTTTATCCAAAATATGTCAAGGATTTTGCATAATATTGGAAAATTCGCAAGTTCGGGTAACACTTTGTGGATAACTTGCAAAGCAAGTTATGTTCCCAATCTTTCAAAACAACTAGAAAAAACCAGCTATGTTCATCAATTTCAAATTAAAACTTGAACAATAAACATTGTTCATGATTTTCAAACCCAAGCGTGAACATACGCCGAATTTGTTCGCTTTTCAAAATCGTTCGCAAAATGAGCCGAACTTGTGCGTTTTCTAGCAAAATTGCTAAAATCTTTCCATTTTGGGTTTTCAAACCAAATGTTTTGATAAACTTTGGGATTTCTAAGAAATTCAACCAAAAACATGAATGAAAAAGGGATGGTGTGACGTATGTCTCTCCATTGCCCCGATTGTACGAATGCGTGACATATGTCTCGTCGTTCGGACAATCGTCATTCCATTTTCAACGTATCCGACCATACCAAACCAAATCTTGGCCCCTTGTGGTCAATCCGAACCTTTTGGTCCCCCGTGGCCATTGGATTCAATCCCTCGACTCGTTTGAGTCACTCGGTCAATGTTCGACTCGTTCGAGTCCATTGTACCCGTTCTTGATCCCAATGGATCAATCGAATCATCCCTCGACTCATTGGAGTCCCCTCGGTCAATGATTGACTCAATCGAGTCCATTGCACCCTTTTTGGTCCCATAGCGACCAACTCGAACCCTTTTAACCCAACGGACGTACCTTTTAACATTCTAACGCGATTCGTAAACAAACGCTTAATAAGTCTCCCCATGCGCGAGCATACAAGCAAGACGCTTAATAAGTCTCCCATGCGCGAGCATACAAGCTACGTTTAATCGCAAGAATTCGGTTAAAACATCGTCCATTTAAAATTAACCAACACATGTACGTTTTTCTACCAAAGAACTACGTACGCTTTGAATTCTCCGACTACCGGGAGATACGTAGGAGCAAGATCGACATCTTGTCAAGCGCAATAATAAAAAAACTTTTTTCCTTTCGTTTGTTTTTATCTCTTTTTCCCCCTTTTAGTATATTTTCTTTTGACATAGATAAACATGCGCGCAAAACATTTAAAAACAATTTAAGCTTTAGCCAAATAGAAGGTTCCCGTTGAGTACAACGGACGTGAGGGGTGCTAATACCTTCCCCTTGTGTAATAGACTCCGGAACCCGACAATGGTTGCGATGACCAATCCTTTTCCTCATGGTCAAGGGTTTTATTATCGTTTCCCTTTCAAAAAAAAACTTAAGGGTTTATCAACGTTCCCTTTACACAAAAACTTTGGTGGCGACTTCACAAAGGCCCTCCGAGCGTTCGAGGACGTCCTCGGAAGATTGCGCGTTTTTTTTAAAAAACGAGGTGCGCACAAGATGGTAGACTTTTGAGGATCTTGTTCACATGGTCAGCAGTTGAGTAACTCTTTTTTAGAATCTGAAGTCCAGATACCAGAGTTTGAAACCTTGAGAACATAGTCTCAATGTTTTCATCCTCCTTCATCTTGAACAACTCATACTGTTGAACCAGAAGGTTAGCCTTGGCTTCTCTAACTTTCTTGTTTCCTTGATAGTTAGAGCATAAGGATGTGAAGATGACCTTTGCAGTAGCTTTATCACTCAGCTTCAAGTATTCATTGTGAGGCAGAGAGTCCACAATGATACCTCTTACTCTATGATGTTTCCTGTAGATCTTTGTTTCAGCATCAGTAAGGCTTTTTCTATCAATGGCTACTCCTTCTTCATCAACTGGTATAGTTATACCATCTTCAATGATATCCCAAAGGCTATCATCTATTCCAATGATATGATTATACATCTTGCTTTTCCACCAAGAAAATTTTTCAGGATCACCAATAAACATAGGAGGTCTATGGTGTGAGTGTGATTGCTTGTCATCTGTACCATAATCATATGATACAGCAGCGCCACCACTTCTTTGTGAGGATTCACCATATTCACCAGAAGACATGTTTTTCTCAGGATCTTGACTGACTCACTGTTATGTGATTGAATATCAGAACCGGAGCTATGATACCAACTGAAGGTGAGAAAAACACAAGAGAGGGGGTTGAATTGTGTTGGCTTTTTCTTTCTCAAAAACTAGAGTTAGTTCAGATTCTGATTGGGATCAGAGTCTGAAGCTAATATCAGAGTTAGAATGCAGCGGATACAAAGTAAATGAGAGAGAGAGAGAGAGAGAGAGAGAGAGAAAGACACAAGCAATTATCTTGGTTCCTTCCACAACCCGGAAGTAGTCCAGTCCCCTTGTTACTTACAAGAGATTTTTCACTATAATTCAAATAGTTACAAATGCTCAAGCACACAAGCAAGAGACTTTTTATTGCTAGAGCACATAAGCAAGAGACTTCTGATTGCTCAAGCACAAAAGGAAGAGACTTCTAATCAAACAGAGTTACAAATAAATATGTTTGAGTTGAACACTTGATATACTATCAGTGGTGTTCATAAAATACAACACAGTTTTCAGACTCTAGACTTAAGAAATTCTAAGATGAGAAAGTTTGAAAGAATTTCTAAGTTATTGATGCATAGAGAATTTGACAGAGTATTGACACTTTCAAAATTGTAGAGTCTTGTATCTTTCTTCTTCAAGTCTTCAGTCCTTTTATATAGGGATATAGAGACGTTGAGAAGGTGCCAGATCATCAATAGAGTCGTTTCCTTAAAATGGATATAGAGTCGTTTCCTTTTAATGGATATAGAGTCATTTCCTTTTATTCCTTGATATGGACTGCGTACCATGAAGAATAACATTTGAATCTTTTCCTTAAAATGGATTGGATGTTTTGTCCAAGGAGACAAAGTTGTAGAGATCTTTCTGACTCTGAGGTTGTTGCAGTGGTCATGGTCGTACTATGTCCTTTTGACAGTGACAGCAGTTGACTTCTGAGTTTCCCTCAGACTTCAGACTTCAGACTTCAGTCTTCAGACTCCGAACTTTAGACTCCAATCTTCAGACTCCAGTCTTCAGTCAAGTCTTCAGATTCTGACTTGATACCCAAGCTTCAATATTTTCCTTTGCTCTTAACTTGATCTTTCAGAACCACTATTAGATACATAATTTAAATGTACGGTCCTGCACACTTAGAACAAGCATTAGCATATCCAATTTTCTTTTTTAACACTTTGTTATCATCAAAACTCAAAAGGGACTTGTTCATACATTTTGTTCCAACAAAATAGTCCCATTGAGAAGTAATAGAATTAGGGTTGCTAGGATAAGGAAGGTGAGATTCATGGAAAACAACATGTGTGGAAACAATAAATCAAAAAGAGTATAACCTTTATAGCCTGGTCTATACCCTAAGAAAACTGATTTTCTAGCTCTAGGTTGGAGGTTGGTTCTATGAGCCTGGAGGGAAGATGCATAACACAAACAACCAAAAACTTTGAAAAGAGAAACATCAGGTAATTTGTTATATAGGATTTGATATGGAAACCGATGGTTAAGAAGGGGAGTAGTGATACGGATGATAAGAAAAACAGCATGATAAACAACATAAGACCAAAAAGAAGAAGGAAGTTTGGATTGAAATAAGAGAACTCTGCCAACATTTAAGATGTGTTGATGCTTTCTTTCTACTCTACCATTTTGTTGGGGAGTAGCCACACAAGATTTCTGATGGAGAATGCCAAGAGAATCATAAAAAGTAGGAAGGATAAACTCATGACCATTATCTGATCTTACAATTTTAGGAGTGATATGAAACTGATTCTGAATCATTGTGATAAAACTTTGAACATGATGAGAAACCTCAGCTTTGGATTTAAGAAGAATGATCCAAAGAAACCTACAATGATCATCAACAATAGTAAGAAAATACTTATGGCCATGAACTGAAGTAGTGGACAATGGACCCCAAATATCAAAATGCAACATTTCAAAAATAGAAGAAGCATGAGAAGTACTAGATAGAAAGGGGAGATGTTTTTGTTTGGCAAAATGACAAATATCACAAACTGAAGTAGTATCAGAAGTAATATTGGAGTACAAAGTGGACATTTTATTCAATCTTTGATGGGATATATGTCCCTACATGAAGTGCCTTAAGGCTTTAGCAGGTATAACAGTACTTGAATTACAAGAAATTGAAGAAAAAGCATTACAAGATTTATTGAAATGACTAAGAGGAAACTGAACAGAAACTAAATAGGAAGCAATAAGCCTGTATAAACCATCCACTTGTTTAGCCAAACCAATCATCTTCATTGAGAGTTGGTCCTGTATAATGCATTGATTTAGTGAGAATTGCACAAAACAAGATAAAGATTGACACATTTTGGCTACAAATATAAGGTTCAGTTTGAAGAAAGAGAATAAAGAACATTGGTGAGATATATTTGAGAATTAAAAGACACATTACCAGCATGATTAACAAGTATAGAAGTACCATTAGGTAAGTTGACATGGACAGGTTTGATTTGATAAAAGGAAGTAAAAGAAGCTAGATTGCCACAAATGTGCTCATTAGCACCAGAATCCAACAACCAATATGAGGTTGAAGTTAAAGAAGGATTGGTCAAGATACCTGCAGAAGTAGAAGCAGCAGTGTAGCGGGAAGAAATCTGAGGAGAAACACTGATATGGTTGGTGGTAGGAACTGAAGGAAACAAAGCTGACTGTTGTAACAAGGACACAAGCTGGTCAAACTTTTCTTGAGACAAACCAATACCACTAGAAGAATTAGTGGAATCTGGAACTTCAGTAGCAGCAGCATTAGCTTGGGAATGTGGCTTGTTCACATTAGGGAAACCATGTTTTTGATAACAAAAGTCAATGGTGTGATTGTATCTATTACAGAAAGTGCAAAACCTTGATGCAGGTTTAGTAGAGGAGCCTTTACCACGCCCTTGAGGTTTCCTTGCATCATAAGCATTAACAAGGACATTATCTTCAGCAAGAGAAGGAGGGGAAGGAAGAGGAGTATTTTTACTCTCTTCATGTAAAACCAAAGAGAAGACCTTGTTCAAGGTAGGTAAGGGATCCATCAACAAGACCCGAGTCTTCACAACAGAGAATTGCTCAGTGAGTCCAGTCAAAAACTGAATGATCTGGTCCTCACTTTGATACGCCTTAGGAACCTTAAGAGCATCACACATACATTGATGGTGGCAAGTACAAATGGGAAGAGGATGGTGAGAGTATAATTCTTCCCACAAAGCTTTCATTTCAGTGAAATAATCCAACACCGATTTAGTCCCTTGTTTGAGATTGTTAATGGAAGAACGCAAATTGGCAATACGAATATGATCAATCTTAGAAAAACGTTATTTCAAGTCTTCCTAAACATCAAAAGCATTATCATGAAATACAATAGTTGGAGCAATGGAATCAGAAACAGAATTGATAAGCCAAGAATGTACCAAATGGTTACACCGTTCCCAAGCACTACGATTAAGATCAGCATGATCAGGCACTGGTAAAGAGCCATTGATGAATGATATTTTGTTCTTAGCACCCAAAGCGCGTTGCATAGAGCGATTCCAGGCGAGGTAATTGAAACCATTGAATTTGGGAGAAACAATCACTGAGTTAGGTCCTTCACTAGGATGCACAAAGAAAACAGAATCAGTATCGGCATTCTAAGATTGATTCAAAGCATACGAACCATGATTTCCAGAAAAACAGATCAAAAGAATGAAGATGTGTTCTCAGAAAAATTAGGGTCTCTTTTGGATTGATCCCAAGGTTCTATTTATAGTCCCAATATGGGCCTATCCAGCCATGATTTTGGGCCCCCAAAATCATGTGACTGTCAGGTGGGCCTTGTACCCTTCTGGAGGGCGCCCAGCCTGATTCTAAGGGTACAAGCCCTTGTTCGTGGGGCCTAAAGGCCTAAAAGGTAAGATCTACAGTCCACAGCCCAACAAGCACGAGCTTTGGGACAAGGCGAAGTGATTAAACTGCTAGCCTAACATGGGGGCTAGCCCAACATAGGTGCTAGCCCAGCACGGGTGCTAGCCCTAACATGGGTGCTAGCCCAACACGGGTGCCAGCCCTAACATGGGGGCTAGCCCAACACGGGTGCCAGCCCTAACATGGGGGCTAGCCCAACATAGATGCTAGCCCAACATGGGTGCTGGTGCTAGCCCAACATGGGGGCTAGCCCAACATAGGTGCTAGCCCAGCACGGGTGCTAGCCCTAACATGGGTGCTGGTGCTAGCCCAACACAGGTGCTAGCCCAACAAGGAGCTCGCCCAGCATAGGTGCTAGCCCTAATATGGGTGCTGGTGCTAGCCCAACACAGGTGCTAGCCCAACATAGGAGCTCGCCCAGCATAGGTGCTAGCCCTAACATGGGGGCTAGCCCAACATAGGTGCTAGCCCAGCACGGGTGCTAGCCCTAACATGGGTGCTGGTGCTAGCCCAACACAGGTGCTAGCCCAACAAGGAGCTCGCCCAGCATAGGTGCTAGCCCTAATATGGGTGCTGGTGCTAGCTCAACACAGGTGCTAGCCCAACATAGGAGCTCGCCCAGCATAGGTGCTAGCCCTAACATGGGGGCTGGTGCTAGCCCAACATGGGGGCTAGCCCAACATAGGTGCTAGCCCAGCACGGGTGCTAGCCCTAACATGGGTGCTGGTGCTAGCCCAACACAGGTGCTAGCCCAACAAGGAGCTCGCCCAGCATAGGTGCTAGCCCTAATATGGGTGCTGGTGCTAGCCCAACACAGGTGCTAGCCCAACATAGGAGCTCGCCCAGCATAGGTGCTAGCCCTAACATGGGGGCTGGCTCAACATGGGTGCTGGTGCTAGCCCAGCACAGGAGTATGATACATTCTTTTCTTTAAACTTCTCGTCTGTTCCTTTTACCCTCAAATTTATTCATTTTAGAAAGCATCTCTTAGGCGGCGGTCGTTATTAGCGTTCGTTTCGTAACAACATTGAGAATTATTTACAGCCACAGCCCAACAAGCACGAGCTTTGGGACAAGGCGAAGTGATTAAACTATTGCCCGGGAATTATTTGTATATGACTTCTTGCCCAACAAGTGAGACTTACCGGTTGTTAAACTATGTAAAAAAATTTACATTACGAGGTGCTAGCCCAACGCAGGTGCTAGCCCACCACGGGTGCTAGCCCAACACGGGTGCTCGCCCAGCATAGGAGCTAGCCCCAACATAGGTGCTAGCCCAGCACGGGTGCTAGCCCTAACAAGAGTTTTTAGCACACGACGTCTTAGAGCCCTTTTATAGGGTTAAGGAATTAGGCGGCGATCTCTTTTTCTGCTCGCGACGTCTTAGAGCCCTTTTATAGGGTTAAGGAATTAGGCGGCGATCTCTTTTTCTTCTCGCGACGTCTTAGAGCCCTTTTGGGGTTAAGGAATTAGGCGGCGATCTCTTTTTCTGCTCGCGACGTCTTAGAGCCCTTTTGGGGTTAAGGAATTAGGCGGCGATTTCATTTTCTGCTCGCGACGTCTTAGAGCCCCTTTTGGGGTTAAGGAATTAGGCGGCGATTTCATTTTCAGCTCGCGACGTCTTAGAGCCCCTTTTGGGGTTAAGGAATTAGGCGGCGATTTCATTTTCAGCTCGCGACGTCTTAGAGCCCCTTTTGGGGTTAAGGAATTAGGCGGCGATTTCATTTTAGCACACGACGTCTTAGAGCCCTGTCTTTTAGGGTTAAGGAATTAGGTGTGCAACCCTCACTGGGGTTTGGCGAGTGCAAGCTTGATTTTGTCTCCGGATATTGCCGGATTATGTCACCACCTTTTGCTTCAAATCTTTAAAGTGCGACACTTCATATCTCACCTATGCAAGAATTCAAACTAGCCCAGTGAAAGCATGTAGAGAATAGTAGAGAATTAGTTAATCATGTGAGTATAATAACAACTAGCAAATACTTACGCCATGTTGACAAACAACAATTCTCACGGATTTTGGTGTTAGCACAATGAAATGTGAGCTAAAACTTAAATGTGCCTGTTATGTTGAGCTTCACCAGCTCATTTTTACCACCAAATAGTTCGAAATAATTGGAAATAAAGTAATAAACACAGTTTAGACTTTGTATACCAGTTGCAGCAATTATAAGATTGTACCCTCCTTCTAAAACAAACGCAGCACTACCATATATTAGAGTCAAAACATGTATATATAATTCCAGGACATAAACTGTAGGAATTTAGGCAGTAAGTGTCTTGTCAGATGTTAATTAACACTATCACACTAGTGCTATTCTAGCTTCGGAACCGCAGACATCAAAAACAAGTTTGCAAACAACGTTTTTGATCAAACACGCTGCAAGTGAAGAAGTGAGATCCAAAATTATTTCATTTGCGATTTTTTCAGCACCACAGAATCAGAATTTCACCGTAAAATAAATAAACAATCACCAAACTAAACATTCCCACACACATATTATAACACTTGGAACCAACTAGCAAATCAAGATTTCATATGGATTTGAATTAAAAGAAGCTAAAGTCTCAAATTAATCAATGCAAAAGACTTAAAACAGAAATTAATACCAAATATTACCATTTGATGAGAGGCTTGTAATACCATATACCACACAATATGGAATGATAAGATCAATGTAGAATCACCACAAAAATAAGAGACTCATGATAAAAGTTCAAATTTTGGTTCAAAGAAGAATCCTCGAGAGCATTTTTCTAATCTCACAAACTGTGTTTTCTTTCTTCCAAGTTTGCAAATATCATACAAATAGAATGCATATATAGTCTAAGACAAAATGATATGGTGCTTAAAGTGCACAGAACTGAAGACATAGTATGAAACTGTTTTGGAACCTCTGAGCTTTGTGACCTTGGGCTGGCCGGAATTACCATTGACAGCGGCGGATGTACGGGCATCGACGTCACTATGTTCAGAATCAGACATGATTTTCAGTGGGGAAAGTACAAAAACACGAACATAAAACACGGCACGGAGGCGCGGAAGAGAGAACAGTAACAATTACACCAAACAATCAGAACAGTTACGGCCAAACAATCAGAACAGATGGGAACAATCAGAACTGAAGGTGAACAATCAGAACAGTCACGAGCACGGCGTGGAGGAGAGAAAGGCACGTCGCGGTGGTGCTGTGTTCGTCGGAACAACGGTTGGAATCATGAGCAGACAGGATTCTGAAGGTGAACAGTCACGAGCACGGCGCGGTGGTGCTGTGTTCGTCGGAACAAGGTCGGAATCGTGAACAGATCTGAATCGCGAAAGAGAACAGAGGGCGAGAAGCACGGTGGTGCGGTGAGCGGTGTACGGCCGCGACTGCGCAAACAGGACAGACGGCGAGGAACACAGTGGTCCTCGTGTTCGGCGGCGGCAGGCAGAGAAACAAGGTCTGTGGCGGCGGTGAGTGCTTATGAGGGGAATGGTGGCCGTTCTGGGTTACGGAGGCCCCCTCCTTCTAGCGCCATTGTTCTCAGAAAAACTAGGGTCTCTTTTGGATTGATCCCAAGGTTCTATTTATAGTCCCAATATGGGCCTATCCAGCCATGATTTTGGGCCCCCAAAATCATGTGACTGTCAGGTGGGCCTTGTACCCTTCTGGAGGGCGCCCAGCCTGATTCTAAGGGTACAAGCCCTTGTTCGTGGGGCCTAAAGGCCTAAAAGGTAAGATCTACAGTCCAAGATGCAACAAGAATGATAGAAGAAATCGTGGGAGAAGAACACAAAAAATCCAGATTTGGATAACAACTAGAACAGAGAAGAAAGGAAGTTCCAGAAATGGAACAAAGAACAACAAATCTTCGTAAGAAAAGAAGGAACGATGCAAAAGAGCAATCGAAAATGGCGAAGATTCAACGAAGAAGATAAGATTTAACAAGATCTTCATCAAAGAAGCACAACGGAAAAAGGTTAGGATCGTAACAAACTTTCCCTTAAGGGAAAAACTGATACCATATTATGAAGGAATAGAAAAGTGTTTCTTATTGATGAATCAATGATTACAATGCTTATTTATAGCTAACTGATGGTGTGCAATAGCTTACAATGGAATACCATCAATATAGTAAAACTAAAGCTAAGCTAAGTCATGTGACTTGAAGTCTAAGTAATCTACTTCACTCTTATCATGTAATAAGGTCGTCTTCCTCAACACACCTATCTTGACTACACCATCGCTAATTTCTTTGCTGCTGTTATCATTGCTTTCACCTTTGGTCAAATAGGCACTGATGACCCAAACTTTTTGTCTCAACTTTCTCAGGTGTGTGTATCCTCTTTTTTGATGGTGTTTCAAGTCATATGAGAACTATTATACAAGCATATGCTTGAATTCTTAATCTAACATAATTTTATGTCTTTTATAGTTATACAAACATAACTTTTATAGTTGCATTCAGTATTATGTTATCAAACTGCCTCAAAAAGCAACAAAACCAAAAGATGGACTGCAATAAAAATGACAAATCAAAAGAAAAAATATATACAAAAGCTTGCACCATGAAATTGGTCCTAACCGCAAAAGCTGTTAAATCTATAAAAATGAAAAGGAAAAGAAGCCGATATGTGGTAATCGAAAGAAAAAAATAAAGAAAAAGAACTGCTATGTGGTAACCGAAAGAAAAAAATAAATAAAAAGGAACCGTTATATGGTAATTGAAAGAAAAAATAATAATGAAAAGGAACCGCTAATAATGAAAAGGAACTGCTATCAAAAAAGGAATGGCAATAACGTTAATGGCTTTTAAAAAAATGACATTTTCATGTGCTACCTGTTTCAATTCCTTGCAAACCTTTTTTTTCATAAAAATTAATTAGGTTTCTCAAAAAGGACGAGGTTATGGTTATTAGGTTCAATTGCATGATGGTGAGAGAGATGAAAGTGAGTGAGAACTGATTTAGGGATTGTGAGATTGAAAGAAAGAGGACCCGGGATTTATGTTGAATACATAACATTCAAGCAATCACTTGTCATAAAAAACATCAGTACTTTGGTGGTAAGAATTGTGAATTGGAAGTATGTGGTACCTGATTTGATCCCCACTAGAAGTTTTTTCCATAATTTTTTTCAGAACAAAAAATTAGGGCTAATCATTAGTGTTAGGGCAACACTACTTAACATTTAGGGTGTGTTTGGTAAAATTAGTTATTGAAGTGACTGATAAATATAAAATGACATAAAGAGACATGTCTGAACGTTTTTATGAATTATTATTAAACTTTAAGGTGTTCTTTTAATTTTTTTCACTTAATGTATTTCTTTTTGAATATTTTAATTTATTTCAAATTATTTTCATCTCCAAAAAGATAAATGTGCTTTATGAATTCAATTGACATTTTTTATTTAACAATTATTTTTTACAAATTTTAGTTAACTAAAATTTCGTCACTATTGATTATAGTTTTTATGTAAAATTATATATTATATGAATCATGAAAAAAAGGCAGTGCCCAATTTACAAATTAAGAGCAAGTCACAAAAAATATGGAGCAAGAAAACGTATAAAAAGCTATAATTAACGTGAGCAGTACTGACTAACGTGTGTGAGGCTGGTGTTAACAAAATATAAAACATGGGTAGTTATTAATTATGAATATGAGTACGTAGTTGTTCTATTAAAAATAATTAAATTAAATTAATAAGGATAAAATTGGAAGAAAATATAAAAAAAACTATAAGCTATAAGCTCAAAAGCTACTTGAAATAGCATCTCAATAAAAGCTATAAGCTAGTGAGAAAAGCTTTTTATCAAACACATGTCATTCTATCGAAACATGCTTATAAGCTAATCCAAGAAGCTATAAGCTAGCTTATTTGTGTTACCAAACACAGCCTTAGTATAACTAGACTCTAACCTGTGCGATGTACATGTTTTGTAGAACTTCAAATATAACTATCAAATTGACTATATTATTACTTTTATAGTTACATTCAATATCATGTTATCAAACTACCTCAAAAAACAACAAAACAAAATATGGTCTGCAATAAAAATGACAAATCAAAAGAAAAAATATATACAAAAGTCTGCACCAAGAAATTGGTCCTAACCGCAAACCGTTAAATCTATAAAAATGAAAAGGAAAAAAAAATTGCTATGTGGTAACCGAAAGAAAAAAAATAATAAAAAGGAACCGTTATGTGGTAATTGAAAGAAAAAATAATAATAAAAATGAAATGCTAATAATGAAAAGGAACTACTATCAAAAAAAGGAATTGCAATGACGTTAGTGGCTTTAAAAAAAAGATATTTTCATGTTCGACCTGATTCAATTCTTTGCAGACCTTTTTTTCATAAAAATTAATTAGGTCCGTCAAAAAGGGAGGGATTATGGTTATTAGGTTCAATTGCATGATGGTGAGAAAGATGAAAGTGAGTGAGAAATGATTTAGAGATTGTGAGATTGAAAGAAAGAGGACCTGGAATTTGTGTTGAATAAACAACATTGAAGCAATCACATGTCATAAAAAATATTTGTACCTTGGTGGTAAGAGTTGTGAATTGGAAGCATGTGGTACCGCGTTTGATTTCCACTAGGAGTTTTTTTCATAAATTTTTTCAGCCCTAAAAATTAGGGCTAATCATTAGAGTTATGACAACACTACTTAACATTTAGTATAACTAGACTCTAACCCGTGCATCACACGGGTTTTGTAGAGCTTCATTTATAACTATCAAATTGGCTATATTATTAGTTTTATAGTTACATTCAGTATTATGTTATCAAACTACCTCAAAAAGCAACAAAAATAAAAGATGGACTGCAAGCATGCACCAAGAAATTGGTCCTAACCGCAAAGTATGTTAAATCTATAAAAATGAAAAGGAAAAGAAACTGTTATGTGGTAATCGAAAGAAAAAAATAAATAAAAGGCTTAATTCCAGTTTTGCCTCCTATCTTTTGCCAATTGTGCGATTTTGCACCCCATCCTTTTTTTTGAGCGATTTTGCACCTTATCATTTACCCCCTTTCTGATTTCATAGCCCCTCATGTGTTTCAGGCTGATGTGGACAATAATTAGCGACGTGGCACGCGATGACTGGGATAAAACGAGTACACATCAGCAAAAGCCACCCAAAATGACCATTTTGCCCTTAATGGCTTCAGATCCATGTGAAAAGACAAAAATACCCCTATCTTCTTCTTCCTCTTCTAAACACATCAAATCTCACAGCTCTCTCCGATCCAATCCTGAAAATCTCACTATCATCATCAAGATCACCATTAACATCACCATGTGGAACATTGTTATCATCCAAAAAACTACCATGACGAAAACAAGACAAATATTTATCAACTAACAATAACTCACCATCACTCTCCACTAAGAATTTCTTATCACCCCCAAAAAGGGGATAAAACGATCTCAATTCATTTTTCACCCACCGTCACACACAAACACCTAATATCGCCAAATCTTCATCAACTCCACCATCACCTACCTCCAACAACAACATTGCATTCTTTCATTAAAACCCAGAATGATTATTTTCGAATCAAAATAAGAAGCACAATTTACATAGTCAAACACCACAATGCCAAACCCAACAACAACACAACAAGCAAAATTAACAAAAAAAAAATAGAAAAATTAAGAAAACATAGAATACCCAGATCTGAAGATGGGGTTTTATTTTGGACAAAGAGAGTTTGTTGTTGTGTATTAAATATGAAGAAATGAACCCCTGGAAAGGGTCGACGGCGGCAAGCAAACCCTTTGCTGGGTTGCTGTTCATTTTGAGGGTGGAAGGGTTGTTTGGGTCGTGTGGTCGGCGGTGGAAGGTTGTTTGGGTCGTGTGGTGGGCGGCGGAAGGTCGTGAAGGTGGAGAGTGAAGAAGAAACAGTGTGGCTAGGACCGAAGTCATGGCCGGTGATGATGGTGGTGCTAGTTTTTGGGGGTGGTGTTAGAGAAGAAGAGGAGGAAGAATGACGGGAAGACAAGAGGAGAAAGGTGGAAGAATGAACTCAAACCCTAATTTCTTATCATTCTTCCATTAAGGGCAAAATGGTCATTTTGGGTGGCTTTTGCTGACGTGTACTCGTTTTATCCCAGTCATCGCGTGCCACGTCGCTAATTATTGTCCACATCAGCCTGAAACACATGAGGGGCTATGAAATCAGAAAGGAGATAAATGATAGGGTGCAAAATCGCTCAAAAAAAAGGATGAGGTGCAAAATCGCACAATTGGCAAAAGATAGGGGGCAAAACTGGAATTAAGCCTAAATAAAAAGGAACCGTTATGTGATAATTGAAAGAAAAAATAATAATGAAAAAGAACCGGTAATAATGAAAAAGGAACTGCTATCAAAAAAGGAATTGCAATGACGTTAGTGGCTTTTAAAAAAATGACATTTTCATGTGCTACCTGATTCAATTCCTTACAGACTTTTTTTTTCATAAAAATTAATTAAGCCTGTCAAAAAGGTGGGATTTTTGGTTATTAGGTTCAATTGCATGATGGTGAGAGAGAAGAAAGTGAGTGAGAAATGATTTAGAGACTGTGAGATTGAAAGAAAGAGGACCCGAGATTTGTGTTAAATACACAACATTGAAGCAATCACATGTCATAAAAAACATCAGTACCTTGGTGGTAAGAGTTGTGAATTGGAAACATGGGGTACCTGATTCGATCCCAGATAACACTACTTAACATTTAGTATAATAAAGATAAAGATAAAATTATTATTATATATATACACATAGGCGTATAACGTTTGCTACTTTAGTCCATAAATTCTAACTCAACTAATAAAAATATCGAATTTGTTAAGTCGAAAGTCATGATTGAGGTTTAAAGCTTGACTCGTCCACTTATGTGTGTGAGTTTTCAATGACTATTTAAAAAATGTTTGCTACTTTCGCAAAGAAAATATATATATATATATATATATATATATATATACACACACACACGAATGTTTAATAAATAATAAAATTCGAGTATATGAATGGGTGTTTTTTCTTGGGGAATATGAATGGGTGTTTGCGAAAAAGGGTTTTTTCTAATATAAATGTGTGTCTAATAAATGGACCTTTTAAAAAAGGTCTAAGAGTGAACTTTTATATTTTTAAGTAAAAAATAAATTTTATAATGATAAACTGAAAATAAAGTTAACTATAAATAATAAGGTTCTCCTTTTAACGGAGTTCATATTAGACGTCTCTAAATACTTAAATAAAAGAGTATATACTCTATGTGACTTATGATATTTTAGAGAAAAATATTACATTGATTCAATTTTTTAGTCAATCAACATTTTGTTTGTTGAAGACTAGATTTAGATCCCTTAAAGCAAAATGAATTAAAAGAAATATGATTGGAAAGGAATGCCCTACTAAAATGACCTGCCAAATTCTCCAACAGGTAGATACTTAGCATAAAAAAAGAAAATCCAGCTAGTCATACTTTTAACCCACACATGTAACTTCAGAGACATCTATATGATGCTACTACCTATTATACTACCTATTATTTCTATGTTATACAATCCATTAATTAGTGTTGGTATGTCAAGTGTGTCCCTCATCGGATGAAAAAATGAAGATTGAACACTTTACAAAATGAGAGGATAAACCTAACGTGTTTTAGGTTAAAGTGTGGTGTCCAGTCCAACTCATTTGTGTGATTGTTCAAGACCGATTTGATGATCCCCGGACCCACCCAACAATTTGTTCCTTAGGTAGATGGTATACATATATCTTCATTGTGTTTATTTGTTGTCACATGTGATAGCAAATTGGGGTAGTGAGTTGAAAAATGTATCTGGTAGAGAGCAAGGAAGGTGCCATAGTATGCATGTTGTTTTCCCTGTTCTTTTTGGGGACATGGCCTGCTGTGATGAATCTATTGGAAAGGAAAGGTCGTCTTCCTCAACACACCTATCTTGACTACACCATCGCTAATTTCTTTGCTGCTGTTATCATTGCTTTCACCTTTGGTCAAATAGGCATTGATGACCCAAACTTTTTGTCTCAACTTTCTCAGGTGTGTGTATCCTCTTTTTTGATGGTGTTCTAAGTCATGTGAGAACTATTATACAAGCATATGCTTGAATTCTTAATCTAACATAATTTTATGTCTTCTAATCTGAATTGAGATTTAAAGACAATAATTTTTTGTTCAAACTAATCGACTATCTACTTTTTCTAAAAACATGCTTGACATAAAAAAAATGAATTTAATTACATGCTGAATTCATACACATATTAACCCTTGTATGAAAAATATAAGTTTCCAAAGCTTAATAATTTATATACATTAGAAATAACTCATCCTTCAAATCTTTTATGAGAAGTAAGTTTAGATGATCATTTATATTTGTCTCTTATTGACTATTATTATTGTTTATGAGTGTGGTGTGGTGTTTGATGCAGGATAACTTGCCTTCTGTTCTATTTGCAATGGCTGGTGGGGTTGTCCTCAGCAATGGAAACTTGTCCAGTCAATATGTTTGGGCTTTTGTTGGTTTATCAGTTGCTGGAGTTATCACATCAAGCATCATTGTTGTTATAGGTATCTCATGCTCATCATATATATAATGTTGCTTTGTATTCAGATAGAAAATCCATTGTAATTTATTTATAGGTTGCTTTGTACCTCTGATATTGAATTTTATTGAACTTTTTTTTGTTTTTGCTCATGTTACAGGAACAGCCTTGAATTACTTTTTGGATGACAAAATCAATAAAGCTGAGATTCTTTTCCCTGGAGTTGGTTGCTTTTTTGTTGCAGTTTGTCTTGGCTATTTTCTTCATTCATCAAATACTGCTGATAATCAGGCTAAGCTCAAGGATTTTGCAAATGATTACAAAGATGTAGCACAGTATGTTTCTAGCTATGTTTAAAGCCTTTGTCAAATGTGCACAAACAAATTAGTGTTGAATCATACACACGTATGTTTTCTACCATTGGATCAATAAATCACATCATATCATACTTGATCTATCTAATGGTAAGACTTATTGATCCGATGGTAGAAAGAAGCTTGTGCATATGGTGCTATTCAAGTTGTTTGTACTTTGGTTGGAGTCCCACATTGCTCATCTTCCCGACCTGTTGAGTGTATAAATGTGTTTGTGCACCCCCATCATTTAAGCTAGCTTTTGGGATGAGAACAACGTCTATTTAACAGGTCCAAGACTCGTCTCCCTTCTGCAATTAGTCAGGTTTAGATATATACACCCAACTAATATATGCACATTTCCACATGTTCTACTGCACCTCCCAAAAAATGAATGAAAAAAAAAAGAAAAGAAACTTTCACATAATTATGTTCTATATTACTTTTGGTTGGAATGGTTATTATATTTTATTCATCATTTCTGATATTATATTGGATTAAGATTATATTGTCTTTTTTTTTTAAATCAAAACTTGATAGTACATACATTGTTGATTTTACCACAAAAGTTTATTATTTTGCCAGGGGAACTAGTTTATCCACTTCGAAAGATGCAAGTGAAGGTGACATTTTTTTGTTTCCTACACTGTGGGATTGCCTTATTTGATAAATGTTGATATTTGTTTTTTCACTTTTATTACATAAACAGTTGATTCAAAGGATCTAGAGAATGGAAATGATCCTACATGCAAAGTTAAAGCTGGAACTGCAGTTTTTCTCATAGAACTTGAGAAAAGAAGATCCATTAAGGCAAGTGGTTATGCCCATTGAAATTTTCACAAACCATTTCTCTTTATTGTGGACAATGAGATCTGAGTTTTAAACAGCGGCCACGATTACTCTGCAATGCATTGCACTATATAGAACAATGCAAACAAACATGATCGCAATTGAGGTTGCGATGTTATTGCATAAGCCTTTAAAACATTTATATTATGATCGCATGCCACAATTTAAAACTATGAGTTAGACAATGAAGAATGACTTTAAAATAATACCTTTGTGTTAAACCATTTGTAGGTGTTTGGAAAGAGCACTTTCATTGGGTTGGCTATAACTTTCTTTGCAGGACTTTGTTTCTCCCTATTCTCACCAGCATTCAATTTGGCAACAAATGACCAATGGCACACTTTAAAGAAAGGGGTTCCCCATTTGAGTGTTTACACTGCCTTCTTTTATTTTTCAGTCTCTTGTTTTGTTGTTGCCATCATTCTAAACATCACCTTCCTTTACCACCCTGTCTTGAACTTACCAAAGTCATCATTGAAAGCATATTTGAGAGATTGGAATGGTAGAGGTTGGGCCTTGTTGGCTGGTCTACTTTGTGGATTTGGGAATGGCCTTCAATTTATGGGTGGTCAAGCTGCTGGATATGCAGCAGCTGATGCTGTTCAAGTGAGTTTTACTCCTTTTTTTTATTTTTTTTCTTCATTTACATAACATTGCTACGGGGAGGAAATTTTTTATACAGATACTTGATTCGATTTCTTATAAAAAAGATAGAGAAATGATATTTATACTATTATTTTATTGATTATTTTTTGGACAACTTTCTCTCATACTTTTATTGTGTTCTTATTCTCTATTTATTGTTTTGGTTTTCATGTAATACCTGTATTTATTTGCATATCTTTAGCTGTCATATAAGTTGCCCAAAAAATAGTCGTTCAAATAACATATATAAAAAAAATGAAGTTTTAATCTCTCATTTTAAAAATTATATTTTATTATTTCAGTTTTATTTTTTTTCACAGTTTTGGTGTCCCCCACTCTATCTATCTTGGAGTCAATTTTGTTGACATAGTCTTATAACTAATGACGTGCTAGCGTCTAGGTGAATAAATTTAATATTCATGTCATTACTAATTTGTTTAATTCAATAATACTTATTTTATACCATATTTTAATCATTAAAATAACATATAAGATTAAAATAATTTTTTTTGAGGAGATAGAAAATTAAAGTAATTATTATTAAATCATATTTAACAATTATAAAATAAAAAATTCAACAACCCTAACTCTCAAATCTCCTTATCCTTTCTTCTTTTTCAACAATTTTTAATTTGTTTTAAAACAAAATTGGCAAAGTGAAATTTTTATTAATAACAGTGGCACTAAATGCCATATTACAATTGTCCAAGATGGGATTCAAGCTTTTGTCCATTGAGGTCACATAGTCAAGCTCTAACCATTGAGCTAACATCAATTAACCCAAAAATTATATTAAACCAAAAAATTCATCAATTAACCCAAACATTCAATAACTCATCATCGGTGGCGTTGAAAGCTCCCTTCCCTAATCACTTCTTTTTTTAGCTACATTTTATAATCCATAAAACAGTGCAAGAAATTTTATATATAGATTGTTGAATTTTTGGGTTTGAATTTTGAGTTGAATGATGAATTTCTTGGTTTCATTATTTGGTTAATTGATTTTTGATAAAAAAAAATAAAAAAATAAGGAATGAGGGGAAGATTTGGGAGTTAAAGTTGTTGAATTCCTGATTTTATAATTTTTAAATATGATTTAATAATTATTATTTTAATATTATTATAATAATTAAAATATTTTATAAAAATGTATTATTAAATTAAACAAATTAGAAACGACATAGATATGAAATTTGTCAATCAAGCACTATCACGTCAATACTAACAAGGTCACATCAGCAAAATTGACCTCAAAATAGGATGGAGTCAAAACTCATAAAAAATTGAAATTAGGGGACCAAAAGAATGGTTTTTAAAATGGGGACCAAAATTTCTTTTTAAAAAAATAGAGAGACAAAAATTGGAGTATTTTATATTTTTCCACGTCATATTAGTCATTTGTCTATAAAAATGTTTACATTGTTGAACCAACTTTCATTTTTGAAATATATACTACAAACAATACTTATAATCACTCAACACCATAACTAGACCCTCGTTGACAATAACAAATTAGTGACAATCTTCATAAAAATTTAAATAGACCGTTAATTTTGGTAAATTAGAATTTGTAACAATCAGTCATTATGATATAATTTAGATGTTATGGTTGTGAATTGGATATGTAATTTACCTTTTTAAAAACAAGTATTTTTTTTAAGAAGACAAATTAGCTAATCGAAATTGAAACCAGGAAGAATCGAACCTAAAACCTTGAGAGGAGCACGCTCAAAGGTCTCAAAGCACACCATGAAGCCAACCCAAGTGAGTTTATACTGACAAGAAAACAAGATGAATTTTAGTAACATATATAAATGAAAAATGAAATTTGCTTAATCATTGTTTATATTTTTATACATAAAAGACTAACTTAACATGTAACATGAAATAATGACTATACTCTTTTAAAAAAAATGAAACAATGACTATATTGGCAAGAAAAAAACTCAAAGACATGGAAAAATAACCCTAAGATATTTTTGCCAAGATAAATTTCTTAGAAAAAAAAAGGATATATTAAAGAATAAGATAATTGATCAAAAATATTATAGAATAAGAGAATATATTAGGCTTAATTCAACTGATACCAATATTGCTAGGTTGGACACATTTACCTTAGTTCGAATTAGGGATCGTTGTTGTATGTATGGGTTTAAATGGTGTTTTCCACTTTGTCTTCGAACAACCAAAAAAGAGAATATTCTTTAATTAGTTGTTATACTTCAATTGTTAGATAAATTGTCATTTTGTTCACTAAATATATGAGATGTTGTCACTGTAGACTTTTTTTATATAAAAACAAAACGAAGTCTATTCATTTAAATTGATAAGTACATCATTCAACATTGTTAAAAATGTAAAAGATGATTCTGCAAACATGCTCACAACATCCAAGTTAATAGCATACAAAGGCAAAATGCCTACAAATAATACGATAAAATTTATGTGACCGAAATAATCATGTCTCTAGATCTGCAACGTTGACGTCCAAATCATTGATTGAATAACCAATCTTTTAATAGGAAGCAAATGAACACCGCAACAAGACGAAAAAACCAAACAACGCCACACAAGACGACGAACAACAGAGCGCCACACTCATACGACGAAATCACAAAGAAAAGAACCCTAGATCTATGTCAAAATCATTTATTTAGATTGAAATAGAGAGAGAAAAATATAAAGAGTGATGATTTCAAGTCAAAAATTGACCAAAAACCACCCTCTCAATGAAGAAATGTAAGAGAGAACCTAAAGAGAGAAAAATATGACCGATTTAATGGAAAGGGAGTTAGGAACACCGAATACTTCACTATAGACTTTAAAGTATCAAAATTACAAACACATTTTTAGTCTCATTTTTTCGAAATTTTATGAATTAAATTGACCAACAAAAAACACAGTCGATGATTAAATTGACTAATAGATGTGTTTGCGATCTAGATACATTTATAGATGTGCATGCAATCTAAATACATTCAAGAGACAACATAACAGTGAACTACACGAAATGGTGGTTTTCCGTTAAATTATTAGAGGGAAAAAAAACAACAGAGATAAATTTATAATGTTAAATTTTTTCTGGACACTAGTAATATAATTTCTCCATTTTGTCATGAAAACCGACATTAATTTATATTATGTTCCAATCATATTATTTAACTTTAAGCAATATTATCAACACACTCTCTAACATGCATCCGAACATACTCCCTATTATTAATTAAAATTAATATGAGTCCCACCAAAATTATGTGAATCTCATATGAATTTAGTTGGACCTAAATGAATTTCATCTGATAAAAGGAATGTGTTAGAATATGTTTTCCTAACATTATTTTTTATCTAAATGGTGTTGTTTGTACAGGCACTTCCACTTGTGAGCACTTTTTGGGGCGTTGTTTTGTTTGGGGAATATAGAAAATCATCAAGGAGAACATATACATTGCTTGGGAGCATGTTGCTTATGTTCATTGCAGCGGTTGTTGTGCTCATGGTATCATCTGGGCACCGAAAATTATCATGAAACATTAAGAAAAAAGTGCATAAAACTTGAAAGGTTTGTAAAAACTTGTTCAGTGTAACATGTAAACTTGTAAGATAGTTTGTTAATTAGTGTTAAACAAACTAAAATTTTAATGTCTAAATATTAAACATTTTATGTAACTTTTAAGATAATGTTAATTAAAAACAACCACTTTTAACAATCCAATAATTATAATCGATGATGTTGAACATATATTATTATTTTTACAATGACGTGTGTATATATTAGTTTCAATAGCAAGCGATTGTTGAGGTAAACCCAAAAAAAATGTTCTCAACTTTATATTCAGAGGACTTGTCCTTCCTTGCTTCCGTATCAGATTGTGGCATTTTAGGCCCTTCATATGTAGTCCCATTCCACAAGGAAATTGTTTTACGTTCTTCCTTCCCAGCAGCTCTGGAAGGTTGTGTACTTGTTTGTAGTTTCAGTGGAGTTGGGTAGTGAATCACCAGGTCTTTGATTCAGGTTGTGGCTAATTAGCCCATTTAATTCTCAAAGTTCTTGATACTCACACCTATAGCCTTTGGAATTTAGCACTGGTCACGTTAACAAAGGTTTTTGGTTCATTCATGAAAGCCTTTGGTGTAGGGCTTGCTTGTTGAGTACAAGACGTGAAACCTAGTGGTGCAAGAGGTCTCGCTTGTCCACTTTGCAATGCAGTTCCCTGATTAAACCAAATGTAGTTAGGGTGATTTTTCCATTTAGGGTTATAAGCAATGTTGTTAAAACCGGACCGGCCGGGTCTACTGGTTCAACCGGAAACCGGACCAAGCTCCGGTCCGGACAGTCGTACGAAACCGGAAGTCTGCAAAACCGGTCAAAAAACAAAAAAACCGATTTGGACCAGTTAGAACCGGAAGAACCAGTTAACCGCCCCGATTTTCGTCTGACCGTCCGGTTCACGATAACGCTTTTCCTGTTTTTTTTAGATGAAGAATCCTCAAAAAAACAAACTATGAACAAGAAGAAGAAAAAATAGGTCCATCTTTGTTATAAAACGCAAAGAAATTCAGCACCGATAAAAAACACAGTTTGAATAAAACAACATCTAGTATTAAAACTAAAAACATTGGATTAATTTGTGTTTGTATGTTGATCTTCTTGTTTTTTTATGCATAGAAAGAAAGAGGAAGAAGAACTGTACAAAAGAAAACTGAAAAGTGAAAACAAATAATAACTAGTGTGCGGCGGCTACAACATGCTATTGTAGTTTTTATATTTCTAATTAGGGTTTGGAAATTGAGAAATGGGCTCTTATTATTTTGGCCCAGTAGCACATGTTATTAGGTAGTTTTTTGGTAGAAAATTTTACTTAGTTGGTTTATAAAAATCAAAACACGAAAATCATGAAACATGTTAATTGGTACTTTTTTCCCTATAAAAAAAATGTTTATTCGTACTTTTTAAAAAAAAATTAACTTATTACATTTTTTGAGGGATTTGTTACGAATTGCATATTTTTTAATTAATTAATTAATTATTCGGTACAATAACGGTTGAACCGGTTAAACCGGTTGAACCTTGAACCGAAGGTTTCGCCGGTTCGATCATCGGTCCAGTTTTTAAAACATTACTTATAAGTGTTAGAGTAAAGATTATTGTTTATGCCATATAGTCTTCTACATAATTATCTTAAATGGGATTGGCATGGCATTCATAATGGAGGTGTCTCACCCTCCATAAGACACAAGAAACTGAACTGGATGCAGCTGCTACAACAACAATAGGTTATGCAAGAGGAGTTGTTATTGCATGTCATTTAGAGGGCTCTTCATCATATTGGTTAAACTTGCAACATGGGCAGCTAGAGTCGCGTTGACATTCACTTCATTCAAACATGTAACCCTTTTTAATTACAGTTATGATGATAGAGAGCTAGAACTACTTTACTATAAAAATTACAGAAAATAGCAATAAAACAATAAAGAATAAAGAAAGATAAATTAACTAAAGAAAATAAAATAACATTTTGATTCTCTTACATGGTGTGTGAAGGACACTACATATAGGAATGATAATGGGTAGTAACCCTAATGGGCCTAAAGACTAAAGACCTAACTAAAAGGCCCAACTAAAAACAATTAAAAGGAAATACAAACTAATATGATTTCACTTCTAAATTAAATATCTAAATCATTTATTTAAGTCTAATAACACTCTCTATCATTGTCGACGGGTTCACTTGAACCTTGTCCTCAAGATTCATAAGTGAGTCTGGAGGTTTACGAGTTGGGAGAGTGTGGGGAATCCCCATTGAATTGTGTTGTGGTGACACTTGCGGCAAGGTCTGAATTTTCTTTCAAAAAAATAATAATTCACCCAAAAAAAAGGTGAAAATTGCTCTTCTCACAAAAAGAATTGCTCACTCCCATAGAAAGTACCCAAAATACCCCTACGTGACTTAAGTCACGTTGAGCCAGCGTGAGTTAGCTCACGCTTGGAACATACCAATATGACTTAAGTCACGTAGCGTTCTGTTATAGAACTGCAAAGTTTAGAACAACAACCATTCATATTCAAAACCTTAGAATACGATTTTGATCCCCTCTTGTGCGATTTTCTTCATTCTTGTGCGAATCAACGTCAATTTCTATGCCAAAATCAAGTAAGTGTTTATTATCATATGGCATTGACTTTTTTTGGTTTAATTATTAGATTTTTTGGAGAAATTTCACAATTTTAGGATTTTGGGATTTGATTTGCATGTTAGTTTTTAGGATTGTTAATGATGAAATAAGTTAGGTATTGTAGTTTAGATCTTGTTTAGAGTAAGTTTGACTCAAGTGTGGTAGTTTATAATTGAAAATTGGATAATGAACTCATATTGTTAATGTTGCACTCTAGGTGTTTGATAAAATGTTTCAATGATTTTTTTTTTGCAATGTTAATGATGAAATTAGTTAGAAATTGAATTGTTAATGTTGATTATAGTGAGTTTGAGCAATGTGGTAGTTTAGAGATTGAAATGACACAACGTGGTAGCTTGGGTACAATGTGAATTTTTGTTGTTGATTAGTTAGAAATGACACAATGTCCCTATGAAAATCATTGATTTTTTGCATTGTTTTATGTTGTGTAGATATGTCTGAGAGACCAGACAGACTAAGAGCAAGCATGGAGAGCATGACACAAAGTGCACGGGCCAAAAAGGCGGCTGTGTGCCCTCCTGTTCGAAGGAGACAGAGCGTTAGGGGGAGTATGAGTGAGGATGTGGAGGAGACGTCGCGGGTGCATCTTGGGTAGTGGACCCTACACAGCAGCACGATCAGCCTCAGGCACAGTATGAGCAGCTTCAGCCTCAGCATCATGAGGGTGAGACCCAGGAGGAGGCCAGACTGAAGGTATTTCCTGGGGGACCTACTGACATGTCGCTTCTACCGAATTTTAGTAGACACATGGCATGCAGACTTTGGAGCGACGTCGCGGTAAGTTTAATTCGGCAGACAGTAGAGGCTCGACAGTAGAGGTATCTGTAAAGGTACATAACTTGGTTCTACATGGTATCTCATCCTATTATGAGAGACCTTGCGCCCGTTGCTGAGTACATAACTCTTGTCCCTCCTTACGAGGAGGTTGCTGTTCAACAGCAGCATGTCAGACAGATTATTGGGAACATTAGAGTCAGAGTCAAGTTAGCATTGGAGTATCATGAGGTGCATCCATTCTTTACCAGTGTGTTGCAGGGCATCCAGGAGGAGTATCGCATGCTGCAGGAGGAGCTGGTTTCCCGGATGAGAGTCCAGAGGAGTAGGGTCTTATTTTATGACATTTGTATATTTGTAGCTATTTTTATGACAATTTGGCGGATATGGATGTAATATATTTACACTGGCGCTTTTGCATTTTTTTATGACATTTTGCGTAGTTTTTGGTTTTATTATGCGTATTTTAATTATGATTGAATGAATGATGAAAACAGGGATGAAAATGAATGAATGAATGAATGGATGGATGTATGTATGAATGCATGAATGATTGAAAACAGGGAACATAAACAATTATGTTGTTCTGTTTGCTGACACAAACATAACGTGACTTAAGTCACGTTGGGATATAACATATGTGAGTTAAGTCATGTTGGGTTATAACATATGTGACTTAAGCCACGTTTGGTACATCCAACGTGAGTTAAGTCACGTGGCGTTTCTTTATAAGTCAGACAGTACCTCATTTCTTCATTTCACATCTAAAATCTCTAAAAAATCTCTCAAATCATCCAAATCCTCAATTTCTTCAAGTTCAAATCACCCAACACTCCAATAACAAGTAAGTTTTCATAATCAAGTATCATTGACATTTTATGTTTATATGTTACATTTTTCCTCCTAAATTAGAATTTTTTTTAGTTTTAGGGTTTGTTTAAATTTTGATCTTTTTTTTTGGCAAGAAATGATACAATGTTTACATGTAAATGACTTATGTTGCTTAAATGTTTAGATATTTGCATGTTTATGTTGTAGTTTTTAGTTTTAGGGTTTATGTATAATTTGCACTCCAAGTTTTTGATGAAATATTTGAATGAGTTTTTCATTGATTGTTTTTAATTTTTTATGGTGTAGATCTGAAACAATGGACAATTTGTTCAACGCTCAAGTACGCTTAAATGGTGGAAACCATAATTTGTTCAAGGTTCGGGACGATGTCACATTAAAAGAATTGAAGGATCAACTTGATGAAATCAACCAACGACTCAACCACGGAGACACAAGGAGGGTGGAATACGTATGGTATGAACGTTCATCGTTCGACTCAGAGGGGAGATTGACGTTCAGTCGGCGAGAGTTAACGAACGACAACATGAGGAGCATGTTCTTGATATTTAGTCAGCACAACATGTTCCTGAGGATCGAGATGGATGCTACGTTGTTGAGATCGCCTGAAAATATTCTCAAGAATTTAATTCATCTAGACGAAGATGTTTAGGTAGTATTATTATGTTATGTCATTATTTTATTGTATTTTAGTTTAATTCTGGTTAGTTTGCTAAAAATGTCGGCATTGAAGTGTCTTATACTTAGCGTAAAGGTTTGATATTATGTTTGAAATCTTGAAAGAATGAAGAGAACACAACATGTATTCTGCCGAATCAACTATATCGGTTCTCACATCGAATTCCTTTGTATAAGATGAGTGGGACATAAGGGAGTGCACTTCTAAGATGTTGTTTTGTGTTTGATCATGCTCATCTGTAAATTGAAACTTATCAGTTGACATGGCAGTAGGATTAAGTTCAAAATAATATATTGGAATGCACTCCTTTTTGTCACTACTCATCCTATATGAAGGGATTCGATTTGATAACCTATAAAATTGATTTGGTAGAATACATGTGTTGTGTTCTCTTCATTCTTTTGAGTTTTCAAACAGGCTACCAAATTTTTACACTAAGTATAAGACACTTCAATACCGACATTTTCGGCAAACTTTCAAGAATTTAATTTAAATCCAACATCATGATGATACCACATATTTAGGGAGAATGTAATGTAATGTAACGCTTCGTTTATTTGAACAGACATGAAATTAAAACTAAATAAATTATGTGTGCTTGTGTATTTTTAGTTATGATTTATTTTGGATCATGGATTTTTAGTTATGATTTATTTTTTAGTTACGATTTATTCGTTGTCATGTCACCAACAATCTTTGTCTCTTTTGCACTTAAACGACCAGACAACATATGACCTTCTAACTTTGGCTCGTGATGAAAGGTCATCATACATTATTTTCAGCATATTTTACAGTCATTTTATTTAAGTTTTGATTCATTTTATAGGAGTTTTAGAACAATTGCCTATGGTTTTCAGGACATTTTGTATTGTTTTCATTTTCGAGTCATGTAATTCTAAGTTTTCTCGAAACTGTAACAACCTGATTTTTAGTATTAGATTTATTCATTATTATTAATTGTTTATTATATTTATTAATTGTTTATTTGATTGAGAATTGGTGGATTTGGGGATTTTGGGTAATTAAGGGTATTTTGGTCATTTTACGGGTTAGTAGCATTTTTGTAATATGTTAGAAATTAGAAATTTGAATAGAGAAAGGTGGTGAATTAGTAAAATGAGAGGTTTAAGTGAAGTAAAAGTGTAGAGAAATGATTATGTGATGAGATGTGACTAAGCTCATTAGAGTGAGTAACCCTAGTCTAATTGTATTTAAAGAGAAGTGTTAGTGTTAGTGACATTAGGTCAAAACATTTTACAACCCTAGAGAAAGGATGCCAGAGAGAATAGAAGAGAAAGAAAGAAACTTGAAGAGGGAAAGAGGGGAAAGCTCTAGAAGTAGAGGATTCAGGTTAGGAAGCCATTTTTACAGAGAATTAAGGTAAGGGAGAAGATTATTTTCACCATATGGGTTTTAAGAAACAAATGGGTAGTTTGGGTGTTTGTGATTATTGCTTAATTTCATGAATTGATGATTATTTGTGTTAAATTTGTGTTCCTTTTATTGTGGTTAAATTGAACATGTTAGAATTGATAAATTCATGTTATTTTGTCAAAGTGCATGTTTGGTTATGTTGTGTTGGTAACTTTGTGAATTTTGATGAATTTGATGAAGAACATGATAATTAATGATGATTATGCTTAATTAAGTTGATTTTGAGAATGGGTATGTGTTTAGTTTGTGAATTCATGATGTTATGTGATTTTGGTTGTGTTGAAGTTGTTGTTGTTATGAGAATTGTGAATATGTTGGTAGAAATGATTAAGTTGATTGAATTAAGTGATTATTGCTATGTTAAGCTGAAAGAAAGTTGGATAAGTTGTTGTTGAGTTGTTACCATGTTTGGATAATAAGTTGTTTTGGTGAAATTGAGTTTTAAGTGAATTAAGTTGAATAAGTTGGAATTAAGTGATTATGGATAAGTTATTTAAGCTAAGTTGAGATGTAATTAACTGGATTAAATTGGGAAGGCTTTGGAACGATTTTAGTGCGAATTGGATCGAAAAACGATGTTGAAAACGGTATTTTTGTGAAAAACGTAAAAATCAGAAAATATTGTCCTAGTGCATACGCACGACCGTGCGTATCATTCAACATTAGTCAGCACGACCGTGCGACCCTGATTTTGTGGGAAAACCCTATTTTTATGACTTTTTGAGGAATCCAATGCACATTAATGGTTCCCAAACCCTTAAACTTGATTAATAGGTGTTTAATGAAGATTTAATTAAGGGATTAACTTGGACTTAAGTGTAAGGAAATTTGGAAGTTAATTGGTTTGAGAAGGACTTATAAATTGTTTTGATTTGAGTTATGAAATGAATGTGGACTTAGTAAATAAGTAATGAGATATGTATGATAATGAGTTAATAGGTTAATACAACCTTGTTTGATTAAATGTGTGTCGTGAATTATGTGAATGAAATTAGAGGAAGATGTAATGTTATGATGTTAATAACATGTTGATGAATGATAAGTGACGATGATATGTGTTAAGTGATGATGATATATGATATATGATAAGTGACGATGTTTGACAATGACGATGTTGATAAGTGACGGTGATATAAGTGACGATGAACATATATATGATTGTTGATGATGTTAGTGTCGAGTCATATGTATGTATGTGATGTTGAGTCATAATGTATGAACATGCATTTATTCATGAGTCAAGTCCAGTGACGATGAAAGTAACGATGGGATCCCTCGGATAAAAGAACTCAGATATCCAAAACTCGACACCACATGCATGTAGAGTCTTTAGACGCATTGCATAAACATGATGAGTCGTATATGGCAATGTTTTGGTCTGAACTTGTGCATCAATGTGGTATTTGTATACTTGATGATGTTAATGTGAAGTGATTACCTTATGTTTGCTTGGACAATTATTTATTGATAATAATATGTTATGTATATTATGAGGATCTCGTTGAAGTATTGATATAACTTAACTTGATGATGTAATTAATGATTGATTGTTGATGAGTATATGTATGTATGCTTGAGAATCTTGAATTGATGTATGAGGGTAAACAGGCTTGTAATTGATTTTAGATCTGTATGCATGATTTTAAGATGAACCATGCTTATTATGATTATATGATGATGATGTTGTTGTTTGCCTGAACTTACATGCGTTTATTAATCATTTATGTCGAACGTATATCTTACCCTCCAGTGACTTTTGTCGCCTCATCTTTGTGATGTAGACGTGCAGGTTGAGGAGTATCTCTTGCTTGTGATTATTAATGAGGACGGCATGATGCCTACTCATGTTTATTGCTTTCTCGAGGAGACTAGATTTAGGAGTTCTGATCTAGGACTTGGGGATTTTTCTTTTATATTGAGTTTAATGCTATGAGATCTTTTGATCAGGCTGATGTTGTTATATTTATGTTGAGATATTATGTTATGATCCGAGACATGACATTTGAGTTATAATTTTATTTTTGTTGTGCTATGAATATATTCGATGAAATTTTTATATTGGATATTTATATGAGATGTATGTTGAGTAATAACACCTTGATGTATGATAATGAATGATTTATCGTTATATGAATGTTCTCGGGGATCGGGGTGTCATAGAAACCAAGCAGTTCTTAGGTGTTTTTGTTGTAATTCAATACAAAATCATGCAAATCGGCAAAACAAAGCATATAAAGAGGATTTGGTAAGACAATGGATGATGATTAAAAAGGCCTCTAAAGACATTACAAAGAGTAGGAATTCTATTCCAAGTTCCAAGACAAGTTTCATGGAAGAAAACACTAAAAAATATCAAGAAAAAGGCGAAAACACACCAAAGGACTCCACTGGCGCTCCCCAGTTGTGCTGCCATGCACCCTGAGTGTGCAAACCAGTGTTGAAAAAGTACTAGCACGCAAACTGCGCCCTCCCACATGATGCGCGCGTGCGTCTTCGACTCTGCGGGTTTGAGGGAAAAGCCCAGTTTTTAAGCCCAAATCCACTTGGAAATCAGCCTATAAAACAACTCCTCTCATTCACAAATATTCATTCATAACGAATCGACTCAAGAGGAAGAAAAACACTAAGAGCTTCAAGGAAGGATTCTCTATCCTCATCCTTAGTCTCCAGGGTATGTTTTATTGTTTTGTAATTTTGTCCGCAGTTACCATGCTAAACTCTAATTGGATAGGATTCTGATATGAACATCTATTTTATTATTGGAACTTTTTAATTCAATTCTTTTATTCAGTTATGTTATAATCTATATTTAATCTTATTATGCAAAGGTTTAATGCTTTCACTGAACTAGGGAGTGCGACATACCTAGGACTTATGACTGAATATAGAAACATAGCAAGCATTTTCTTCTGAACGTTGCATTTTAATCTTATTATTTCCCCCCTTGATAAGATAGACAAGATAGGGTTGTCCGTTTGTAGAACTACTAAGGTAATATTGAATATGTTATGAACTTCTAAGATTTATAGACAAAGTTGGAGCCTTTAGATGACGATTTAGGAATACCAATTCTCCTATGTTTCAATTACCTCTGAGAGAGTAAGGTCCCACTCTAATATTTTGTACGTGCATCTACTGACCCTTGTAGGCTTGACGACCCTACACCCTTTAGCGTTGTGTATAACCTTATAGTGATCAGCAGGTGAAACTTGACAGCTGAAGGGACATACTGCCCCACGAACTCATAACTTAAATAGAACCCTTGTCGTATAACTGAATGAAGAGTTGACTGTTAAATCCAACAAGAGAATAGAGGGGATTCGAAGAATCCTAACCGTCGCTAACATTCTACAATCAAACCAAGTTACTAACTCATTACTACTTTGCACAATCAAATCAAACTTGCAAAACCCTCCTAATTTACTAACTTTATTTAATTGGTTTATATTTTCTGCATCTAATAAGTAATGCTAGTTGTCGAGTTGAAATGACAATCCTTGTAAAGACGATCTTACTTACACTTTATTACTTGTCAACGATTTAGTACACTTGTCAAATTTGTCCATCAGCTCCATCTTATGATTACGCAATTTTGAGTTAAGATTCAAACTCCATACTTGTTCAAAAAAAAAAGATTCAAACTTCATAGTTTCACGACACTAAAATAATCATGCAACCTAAAGGGACATCCACATTTCCTTGAACCTGTGTCTTCTCTATTCAACTTCATATATGTTCCTTTATACATGCCATTTCTTTCACAAGCCAAAACAAGCTTCCATTTTATACGTCCAAAACCACTATCGGGTCTATCTATTATAAGCGTAAAGTTTGCCTTTATTGCTTAACAACGAGCCCAATTAATCATCTCCTCTCGATATTCATATTTCATTTTCTCTTTAAGAACAAAATACCGCAACATTAACGAAATACACCTCTAGATCCGCCATTCGAATAACATCAGGTTCAACCATATCTATGTATACATAACAAAGTAAAACGTTTAAAACAAAAAGTATTAAAATACTAAACAAAGGTGCAAACAAATGCATTAAAATAAGAAAAATGTGTAAAAAAATTCATTATTGTGTAAACAAATGCATTAAAATAATAAAATGTGAAAAAAAAAGTTCATTATGGTGTAAAAATATGTAAATAAAAGCATTAAAATACTAATACATATGTAAATAAATCTTAAAAAAAAAAAAAATAAATACACGTAACCTTAGGTAGTTATATACCGGTTGGTACGAGAGCTAACCCTCGGAGGACAAAACTGATAGAACATCACAAAACTATGCAAAAACTGAATGTGAATGGAAGAAGTAAAGTTTACTTGTTTGATTGCAATTGAGTGCAGTTTAACGTTATTTGTTCTAATGATTGTGATGAAAACCCAACATCACACAAAAATTGTAAGGTTTAGAAAGAAAAAAAAATAAGTTAGCGCAAAATAGAAAATAACCATGTAAAAACTATGTTCAGTCATATATAACGATTATTCTAGGAGTCGCGTATTGGAATTACGCGACCGGTAGTCATCTCCCAATGCTCCGGTGGTTATATACCACACTCATTAATAAGGCAAAATCGTAACTTCAGTGGGCCTAAAGAGATACTAATAAGAAATTTTCCTCCATAATCATAACAATGGGTCCATTTAGTTTGGACCAGTGCATGTTTTGGTCCAACTTAGACCAGTTGAATGACCTGGTCTTGTATGTTGTCTTCCTGTCAAAGCATACTATACACCCTATAAGCCAACAACACACTAGCAACCCCTTTTCATCATTTAATTTACGAAGTTATTATTTTTTTTTCCGGATCTAACCAACTCCCAACACTTGACTTGAATGCTCATTAAAACTTAAGAGAAAACTCCTTATTCAGATCCATTAACTTAAAACCAATTTACAATCCAAAGTGAAGTCATGAATCTTTTGTGTCTCTACCTTCCCTCATAAACTCGTTGAACTCCCACATCCCCCAATCATCACATCATATTTTCCAACAAAACAACGAAATCATGGGTTTTGAATTCAAATCGATAATTTGAGCTGTGTTCTACGAATCGGTGGTTGCTGTATCATGTTCGTAATTTTACGGGTATGTCGTAATTTCAACTTTTTCTCAATTAATTCACAGTATCGTGTTCGTTTAATCAACTCTTCTCGTTGGGTAGTAATTAATTTGAACTTTTCCACAAATGTCAAGGATGGATTTTCCAAATTGCAAGACACTACTGTTTACTACTGTTGCTACAAATGTTTGATCCAGCTTCTTGTTCTAGCTCTCTCACACGTTCTATAAGTTTTTGTTTGTCTAGAAGTGTGGTGTTTCTCTTTCTGTCTAACTAAAGTGCAATTGACAATCTTGCTTATATTGGCGTATTGGTGTATATTTTGATCTATTCCATGAGATATGTGCTTGAATTGTTTGTGCTATGCTTTCATTGATTCTAAGTCATCGTCTACTTCTATAAGAACTCCTATTAAATTTGTTTAAATGTGTGAATCTGTGTAATACATGCAGGATTATTTTGATAAAGTTGAAGTGTTGGTTCTTGAAAGAGATTGAAATGGAGGCTGTTGATTCTGAATCTGTTAGGTCGGTTCACCACAGGTTTGTAGTATTGTCTCATCCTTATCTTTATTTTTTTTATGTTGTGATTAGTTGTATTTAAAAAAAATTAATTATCGTTTTTTCATTATGTAGGGTTTGGAAAATTTGTTAATGTCTGAGGATGAGTATGAGCATAATGAAGAGTGTAATGATGTTGAAACTGAAATAGCAAATGAGGATGCATAATGCAGTAACTGGTAATAGATTTGAGGAGGAGGAAACTGCTTTGAATTGCTTGGAAGACATTTCGAGTATTAATTTCAAAGAGTTCAGTATAGATGGTTTATGGAGATATCATTTTGTGGATGTGGGTGTGACATTTATGTTTTACAATTGGTATGCAAGTTTCCATGGTTTTGTCGGTCGTAAAAGCAAAGCTGTAATTATAAGTCATTCAATTTCTTAGTAATAAAACCCATGCTCTCTGAGAACAAGCTAGTATAGACCTTTTATTTTAGTCCAGCAAAAGAGAAAAGTTTTAAAACCAAGATGGGTAAGGTACTACCACTGTATTCAAACGGTCACATATTGCCAATTGTCTCTTGTTTTGACAACACAAGGACAGCATAGACACAAAAGGACAACAACCTTAAGAGTTGTCAATTTCTGCAAAGTTATTTTCATAGTCTGCCACACGTTTGTTCACAACAACCCAAGCAAAAAGGTTGTTTTCAAACAAATAAAGCTGTTTGCAAAAGGACAAACCTCTTCCCGCCCATGCCAATCGAAAATTTATCAGGAAATTTGTTGAACCTCTACGACATACTAGTCTCTCATAATATAGTACTAGTTTCATTGGTTCACACCACTTGTAGAACTTGCATTTTTTAAGTTTGCAAGTATAGTAAAGTCTGTTCGGATTTTGAACTGAAAGTGAAACCATGATCTCAGAATCTCTGCCGCAAAAACAATCTTTTTTAACGTACCAAATTCATGGTTGAAGAGTATGAGTTGAACTGTTAGCTGAAGATGATGCCATTACAAGTTAGGTGCCGCAAAATGGATCTGAAATTTGGCTAGGCAGAAAACAAATGTTTGGATGTGGGTTGGATAAAAGTGTGGATGATCTATGAGAAAGCAATATAAATAAATGAGAGACAACCTGATGGTAGTATGTTTTAATGGTAAAAATTGGTAAAAAAAAAAAAAATCTAACCCTAACCCTAAAATATTATAAAATATTGATACTAAAAATTTTGGTAAAATGTTTTAATGGTCAAAATTGGTAAAAAAAAATTGTTTTTTAAAGAATAAGTTTTGTAATGGTAAAGATTGTGTTTTAAAGAATAAGTTTTTTAATGGTAAAAATTGATAAAAATTGGTTTTTAAAGAATAAGTTTTTTAATGATAAAAATTGGTAAATAATTGTTTTTTAAAGATTAAGTTTTTTAATGGTAAAAATTGTATTTTAAAGATTAAGTTAGTTCAATTTTAATTGAACTAAAGAATAAGTTAGTCAAAACACTAATGAACTAAAAATTTAATTAGTTCAATTTTAATCACTTACATATAAATGTTAAGTAGTTTGATTACATGAATCCCTAACCCTAATGCAACCCTAACACCCAAAATGACACATTTCTCCCTAACTTTTCTTTTGAAAGAAATTTATGAAAAAAAATCCTTGCTGAGAGTTGAACCACAGACCAACTTCTAATAGGTCACAGCTGTAACCACTAGATCACTAATGGTTTTTGTGACTTATAATTGTTTTTATTATATATATATATCTACGGCAATTATAAAAAGGGGGGTTTGAATGAAGGAATTAAGTAGTGTTTTAATTAAATCTAAAATATTTTTATGCACAATCTAATATATTTTGGTTTGTGATATGAAATCACTTATATATAAATGTTAAGTAGTCTGATTACATGAATCCCTAACCCTAATGCAACCTAACACCCAAAATGACACATTTCTCCCTAACTTTTCTTTTGAAAGAAATTTATGAAAAAAAATCCTTGCTGAGAGTTGAACCACAGACCAACTTCTAATAGGTCACAGCTGTAACCACTGGATCACTAATGGTTTTTGTGACTTATAATTGCTTTTATTTTATATATATCTACGGCAATTATAAAAAGGGGGGTTTGAATGAAGGAATTAAGTAGTGTTTTAATTAAATCTAAAATATTTTTATGCACAATCTAATATATTTTGGTTTGTGATATGAAATATATTTTAATACTCAATAATATATTTTTATACTGAATATGATATATTTTGGTACTCAATTTGAGATATTTTTGAATTAAATCTAATATACTATTTTTATATTGAATATGTTAGAAAGTGATTTCTTAGTCCCCAAGTTTTGCTAAAATATTTTTATGCACAATCTAATATATTTTGGTTTGTGATATGAAATATATTTTAATACTCAATAATATATTTTTATACTGAATATGATATATTTTGGTACTCAATTTGAGATATTTTTGAATTAAATCTAATATACTATTTTTATATTGAATATGATATATTTTGGTACTCAATTTGAGATATTTTTGTATTAAATCTAATATACTATTTTTATATTGAATATGATATATTTTGGTACTCAATTTGAGATATTTTTGTACTAAATCTAATATATTTTTGTACTTAATAATATATTTTAAAATTGAAGAGTAAACCCGTTAAATAGTTATGAGAGAAACCTAGCTCAGTTAAAAGGTTATAAATAGAGGAGAGCATTAGAGAATTAGGGTAGTCTTGACAACCCTAATGACTAACCCTAACTTTTCTTTTGAAAGAAATTTATGAAAAAAAATCTAATATGATATATTTTGAATATGATATATTTTGGTACTCAATTTGAGATATTTTTGAATTAAATCTAATATACTATTTTTATATTGAATATGATATATTTTGGTACTCAATTTGAGATATTTTTGTACTAAATCTAATATATTTTTGTACTTAATAATATATTTTAAAATTGAAGAGTAAACCCGTTAAATAGTTATGAGAGAAACCTAGCTCAGTTAAAAGGTTATAAATAGAGGAGAACATTAGAGAATTAGGGTTACAACAAACAAGAAAAGATTAGAGATCAAAGGAAAACTAGGGTTGTGGAGAGAAGAAGCAAGGAGACAAGTGAGAAGAACCTGGAGAGAGATTTTACCGTAGGAATATCAAATTCTGCAAACCAAAGGTAAGGGGGAGTCTCTATTCATCATTATATATAAGTTATTAACATATCCTTTTTATTATTATTATTATTTTTCTTTCGATTACCACATAACAGTTCCAGCTTTTACATTTAAGACCAATTTCTTGGTGCAAGCTTTTATATATATTTTTTATTTTGATTTGTCATTTTTATTGTTGTCCATCTTTTGTTTTTGTTGTTTTTTAAGGTAGTTTGATAACATAATATTGAATATAATTATAAAAGTAATAATATAGCAAATTTGATAATTATATATGAAACTCTACAAAACCCATGCATCGCTCGGGTTAGAGTCTAGTTGAACTAAAGAATAAGTTAGTCAAAACCCTAATGAACTAGATAATAAGTTAGTTCAATCCTAATTGAACTAAAGGTTAAGTCATTTCAAAACCCCAATGAACTAAAAATTAAGTTATTTCAAACCCTAGTTGAACTAAAGAATAAGTTAGTTCAAACCCTAATGAACTAGATAATAAGTTAGTTCAAACCTAATTGAACTAAAGAATAAGTTAGTCAAAACACTAATGAACTAAAAATTAAGTTAGTTCAATTTTAATCACTTATCTTTATAATACTAAATGTTAGGTAGTCTGACCTAACCCTAATGACTAACCTTAATATTTGGTTTTGAAAAAAATTTATGGAAAAACTCCTAGTGGGGATCGAACCAGGTACTACATGCTTCCAAATCACAACTCTTACCACCAAGGTACTGATGTTTTTTATGACATGTAATTGCTTCAATGTTATGTATTCAACACAAATTTTGGGCCCTCTTTCTTTCAATCTCACAATTCCTAAATCATTTCTCACTCACTTTCATCTCTCTCACTATCATGCAATTGGACCTAATAACCATAACCCCGCCCTTTTTGACAGACCTAATTAATTTTTATGAAAAAAAGGTCTGCAAGGAATTGAATCAGGTAGCACATGAAAATGTCATTTTTTTAAAAGCCACTAACGTCATTGCAATTCCTTTTTTGATAGCAGTTCCTTTTCAAATACTTTTATCGATACAATTTTAGTGTAATTTTGTCTACCTTTTTGTTTCTCTTATATTATATTAATTACTTGAAGTTATTTATTCTGCCTTTTTATTTGCAAAAATCACTACACTAGATTTTAACATTACTTTGTTTTCTCACTTTGACTTTTGAAACATGTTTACTATTTTCAATTTGCTTATTTTAGTTGTTCTTTTAACATGAATGTAATCGAATATGAAGGTTGAGAAAGAAGGAATTCAGTAACACAAACTGGTAATATTATTTGGTAACAAAATAAAGTTAATAGCTTAAATTGGTGTAATTTTTGCACATTTTCTTTTGTTTTTTTTTTCCGATCGTTTCATAACAAACCAGGTTGAAGATGGTCTAGATCCAATGATTTGCCAATACGACATTAATGTTTATAATGTCTACATGTTTGATTCCAAAACATATATGCAATTAAAGAAAAGGAAAACAAGAAATCCTATTTCCCACCCACTTTCTTTCTTTCCCCAAATCTGATTCAGCAACTAACCGTCAAATGAGATATGCAATTAAAGAGAAGGAAAACAAGAACTCCTATTTGCCACTACCCCACTACCGCCCCCCACTTTCTTTCTTTCCCCAAATATAATTCAGCAATTAACAACTTTAACACATAAATTAGTAACTGCATGCATACAATGATTCAAAAAAGAAAAAAAAAAGGTAATTTTTCCGAAATGAACTTTCTTTTGCTGGTTTTGAGAATATGAAGATAAGGTAATGATGCTTATTTTGTTTTGTTTTGATATTATATATTAATATGTTCTTGCAATTGACGTTTATATGAATCAGTTTAAAGCATTCATTTATTTTTGCTAAGTTCCTACAAAATGCAGATAAATAGATTGTTGAAGGCATGTTGTTTATGCGGTTGTTATAGACAGGTTATCTCTAAAATTCATCATTGTTCTGCTCCTGTTTGGATTTTTTTACTAAATATGAGTGTCTTTGTTGCACAAGGTTTGTACCTTCATCTTCTTCTACATTAGATTCTCGATTTCTTTTCCTATTTTATTTGTTACTTTGAACTTTTATAGTGTAGCGTGAATTATTTTTTACTTTGATATGGTGGTCCTGTTAAGCTCTACAAAGTAACAATTATTTAGTTGTTCAGTTTTTGTCTTTAATCTAAAATAAGGTTTCAACCACTGGGATACTTTATAATAGGCGTGGCAGCAGACAAGCCATGCAGAGTAGATATTTATGGCTTTTGTATTATTTGGTATGTTCTTGAACTATTTCTACTTCTCATTCTCATTTTATTTTTTGAAAATGATGTTTCTTATAGCTGTTGATGTGACTTTCCTTATGGTTTGGTTCTCTCATATCATCGTTGATGCCACTTTCCCTCTGATTTTTCTCTGCATCTTTTTTTGATTTTTTGGAGAACCATTTATAATGTTGGATTTCTTTTAATTATCCTCGGCTTATTGTGACGGTCAAATACAATTGTGTCGGACAGAACAATCTACGTCAACTTGATTTTTATTCATTTGTTAATTTTTCTATCTACAAATTTGCTGCTCACAACTCATTGTTGTGTGTGTTTTTTTACAGCAAAGTAGTAATGTCCATTATTTAAGAGACTCAACACACCAAAATTGGAATGAAGGTAGTCAATGGATTCTATATTATGTATCCTTTTCGTTAATCGTATTCTACTTTTTTTTTTTTAAGAATTTAATCGTATTCTAACTGATAACTAAATAAAATTAATCCCCTTAAATGCTAATTCTTGAAGCAGAAAGTATGAACAAGAACAAAAAACCATAAGTTCAACGAAGCAGCAATTTATGTTAATTCTTCTTTTACAATTTTCTATTGTATTTTATTTTTGAACCATGTATTTGCTTTTTGTTTTGCTAATTTGTTCTTTGTTTTAATTAATTTTTCCTGCATTCTTCTTGTAGACGGTGCACTTTTGAAAGATGCTCACATTGGGTAACATCTATGACTAGGGAAATATGACGTTAAACTTTATATTGGACTGCAAACACATAATTTACTGATATAAGAGATATCATCAAAGACATGATATTTGTGTAGGGATGTTATGAGGGAGCCATTTTTACTTGGTGTTTTGAAGTTAATGTGTAGTCTATGTTACATTTTTTTACATGTGCAGTGTGTTTTAATTATGACTTTCTAAAACAACCCGTGCATCGCACGGGTCGAACTCTAGTATATAAATGTTATGCAGTCCTGATAGCTAACCCTAACCCTAATTTTTGGTTTTGAAAAAAATTTATGAAAAACAATTCCTGCTGAGAGTTGAACCCTAGACTAAGTTCTGGTAGATCACAACCATTACCACTAGATCACTAAAGTTTTTTGTGACTTATAGTTGCTTTCATTTTATTTATCTAGCACAAATGCGAGATAAATAAAACGCCTAATTCACCTTTAAAATTGAATCGGCCGATGAAATTCAAATTGCTGATGGCAATGTTATAAAAAGAAGACCTCAGCACAATAAAAATTAAAATGAAACGCACCAAAAAAATTGATGATGGCTGATGATTTCTTTCACATTCATATCTTTCCCTTTCAACTTCTAAACGGTAATGATATAAATCTAAACATTAGTGGTTTCTTCATAGTGCTCATGTATTATTTTGAAGATCAAAGGTCCTAACGTTTAATTATGTAATAAAAATCTCTTTCATTGCACCAATTGTCATGCAATATAAATTCTCATTTAGCATTGCAACCCTGATCATGTGATTCTATTCTCCTATCTTTTGTATTTGAGTGTCATTTTTTAATCCTGATATGAAGAAGAAAATTTTCCTTAATATATATACTATGCATCTTTCCTCCATACATATCTATATCTTTTATATTTGAGTGCCATTTCAATTGCATTGTTATTTTATGAAATTTCGTGCATATGTTAGATATCTCCATATTCCTACCTATTTCAATATCTTTTTCTTTTTCTTCATTTGATTGATTCTGAATCTAAGCATGTCCTTCATATAACAAAATTGTTGGTGCATAAGTATATCTTTATCAACGTATTATCCTTCTTAAAAATGTAGTGTTCAATTGATCAACATGACTTACATCTGTCAATGGAGATTGTTTGTTTTACTTTAAATAATGATTTGATTCTTTAATATTTCATGATGTATCTACTTTTTATATTTTTCAAAATTTCTCTTTAAAATCTTGATTGTAAGTTTTTCTAATCTACTCAAAGTTTTTTCTTTTTGCACGTATCATCTTTGCAAATGTTTTTCTTCTCTTGGATCTCTTTTCATAACAACATTTTAAGTGGGTCAAGTTTAATAATTTTTCATTTCAGCTGATAATTCTTCCTACCTAATTAAAACGGTTGTCAAATTGAAATTGAAGATGGAAGTATTAGAAAAAGAAAAGTCAGCGTCTTTAATAATAATAATAATAATAATGTCCAAACGTATAGTTATAGATTTAATCATGATTACTTTGTCTCTTATGCTTATCACTATATTTTTTTAATAATAAAATATATTAAGATGATGTGCATACTCCAGAATTTTTAAACACAATTGTTGTTTCTGGAATTCCAAATCATAAGATAAGATTGAAAGTTGGAATTCCTGTAATGTTGTTGAGAAATATTGATCAGACTTTGGGTTTGTGCAATGGAACAAGATTGGTTATCACAAGAATGGGAAAGTACGTCCTTGAAGCAAGGGTCATAACAGGAAGCAATATTGGTCAAAAGGTTTACATCCCAAGGTTATCATTGACTCCATCTGACAAGAGAATCCCCTTTAAGTTTCAACGAAGACAGTTTCCACTGGTTGTTTCATTTGCAATGACTATCAATAAAAGCCAAGGGCAATCATTTAAACATGTTGGAGTCTATCTGCCTCAATCAGTTTTCTCTCATGGCCAGTTATATGTTGCCCTGTCTAGAGTTACTTCCAGGGAAGACTTGAAGATATTGATCCATGATGACGAGGGAGATGATACAAATGTAACATCAAATGTAGTATATAAAGAAATATTTCAGAATGTACTTTAGTTTATTCATATGAATATAAGTTTGCATATCATTGTTATTATGATTATTTATACAGTTACCTTTTGTATTCAACTTTATGTCATTGATTTGTCTGTATTCTAAAACACCTTCATGGTACAGTGAAAAATAATATAAATGACTAACGCTATAACAGACCCGTGCGACGCACGAATTTTTAAAAGTCACTAACGCCATTGCAATTCCTTTTTTGATAGTAGTTCCTTTTCATTATTAGCGGTTCCTTTTTATTATTATTATTTTTTATTTCAATTACCACGTAACGTTCCTTTTTATTTTTTTTTCTTTAGGATCAATTTCTTGGTGCTAGCTTTTGTATATATTTTTTCTTTTGATTTGTCATTTTTATTGCAGTCCATCTTTTATTTTTGTTACTTTTTGAGATAGTTTGATAACATAATACTGAATATAACTATAAAAGTAATAATATAGTCATTTGATAGTTATATATGAAGCTATACAAAACCCGTGCATCACACGGGTTAGAGTCTAGTTGAACTAAAGAATAAGTTAGTCAAAACCCTAATGAACTAGATAGTAAGTTAGTTCAATCCTAAATGAACTAAAGGTTAAGTCATTTCAAAACCCTAATGAACTAAAAATTAAGTTATTTCAAACCCTAGTTGAACTAAAGAATATGCTAGTTCAAACCATAATGAACTAGATAATAAGTTAGTTCAAACCTAATTGAACTAAAGAATAAGTTAGTCAAAACACTAATGAACTAAAGAATAAGTTAGTTCAATACTAATTGAACTAAAGATTAAGTTAGTCAAAACACTAATGAACTAAAAATTAAATTAGTTCAATTTTGATTGAACTAAAGAATAGGTTAATCAAAACCCTAATGAACTAGATAATAAGTTAGTTCAATCCTAATTGAACTAAAGGTTAAGTCATTTCAAAACCCTAATGAACTAAGAATTAAGTTATTCTAAACCCTAGTTGAACTAAAGAATAAGTTAGTTCAAACCCTAATGAACTAGATAATAAGTTAGTTCAAACCTAATTGAACTAAAGAATAAGTTAGTCAAAGCACTAATGAACTAAAAATTAAGTTAGTTCAATACTAATTGAACTAAAGATTAAGTTGGTTCAATACTAATTGAACTAAAGATTAAGTTATTTCGGAGAATGGTTGAACTAAACTTCAATTAGTCAAAACCCTAGTTGAACTAAACTTTAATTAGTCAAAACCCTAGTTGAACTTATGATTAAGTTAGTTTAATCCTAATTGTGAAGGGATTTAAAGAGGGGTTTTTCAAAAAAATTTAATCCTCTTAGCGGAACAAATCCCATTGAAACGGATCTTGATTAAATCATTAATCACAAATCAAACACATACTTAAACACTTTAAGGATTCATGTGTTTACCTCTTGAAGAGCAGAACCTTTGTGGCAGAATTGTTTCTGATCACGAGCAAAGCAACTTAGCGATGCCTCTATTCAGTCCACACGAATAGAACTTCTCCGATGACCGGTGCTAGCCAATTCCAATGGAGATTCAGAGAGAATAGGTTTAGAGGGCGGCGGCTAGGGTTTCACAACTTTTGTGAATTAGGTTAAGCGTTTCAAAAGTGTGTAATGCTTCAGCATAAGGGTTCTATTTATAGAACCACTTGTGTGGTCAACAAGCCAAGCACTTAAATACACCGTACCTTACGGTGCACCATATTTCACTTAAACACACCATACCTTACGATGGACCGCGTTTGTCTATTTCATAAATTAAATAATAAGTCATACTTAATTATTTAATTACTAATAAGTCCTACTTATTATTTTATAAATAAGTCTTACTTATTTATTTCTCTCGTCTATCTGTCCTTTGTGTGTGACCCCTATAGGTTCCCGTAACGTTGGCAATAATATTAAATCACCTATTTAATATTATAAACAGTGAGCGGTATCTAGCAACACATCACTGCTACCCAAGTGACGAGAATGTCATGTGATCTGACGAAACCTTTCCGTGATAATGATCATGTGTATAATTACCCCTTTGCCCTCATGTCTATATTGAACACAAGGCATAGACCGTGTCATCCTTGTCTAGTTTAATATTGGGCCCATAGACTTTTTTCCTGTTATGTAGGAGGGGCAAATTCCATCTAGGTCACTCATGTCCCTTAGCATGATTCATGCAGTACCCATCGACCAACTTTATAGTCATCCTATTACAGACAACGTTTGAATGGTGATAAAGCACTCGACTCCTACATCTAGGGTACATAGTGGTTTCAGGTCAAAGGGTGGAATACACCACTATCACTATGAGAATATCTTATGACACTTTTGATAACTTTTACTATGTAATATTCTCATGGCGGGTCAATCCAGTATAAATATTACTCCTAATATTTATACCTATATGAAGACTTGATAACTCTTTATCTATGATCTGTGAGATGTGATCATCAGTCTACCCACATAATAGTCTCTATGCTTTAATGTTATCTCATTTCACAATAAAGCTTGACTACAGATACTTTAAGAATAATGTCCTTTCGTTTAATGAGTCTCACGATTAAGTCACACTTAATGCTCCATTAAACAGACCAATTATTCTAGGGAATTTATTATTTTGAAACTAACTAAACAAAAGAATAAATAAATGCCTTATATATATATATATATATATATATATATATATATATATATATATATATATATATATATATATATATACAAGTCATGATACAAAGCCAAATCCAATCAAAATAGATTGGCTATTAGGGCTTACTCCAACAAATTGAACTAAAGAATAAATTAGTCCAAACCCTGTTGAACCAAAGATTAAGCTATTTCAAACCCTAGTTGAACTAAAGAATAAGTTAGTTCAAAGCCCTAATGAACTAGAGATTAAGAAAGTTCAAACCTAATTGAACTAAATAATAAAGTTAGTCAAAACACTAATGAATACTTAACCTAGCAAAAACTAAAATGTTTTCAAACTCTTTTTAACTCATACAGTTTTTTTTTTTTCACATCAATCTTTTTCACAAATCTTATTTTATTTTCCGTAAAAAGATTTTGCTAAAAAAAATTAATTAGGATTTATATTTATCGATAGTTAAGTTGTTCTTGTTCAAATAAATACTTAACCTAGCAAAAACTAAAATGTTTTCAAACTCTTTTCACTCATACAATTTTTTTTCACATTAATCTTTTTCACAAATCTTATTTTATTTTCCGTTAAAAGATTTTTTTTAAAAAAAATTAATTGGGATTTATATTTATCAATGGTTAAGTTGTTCTTGTCCAAATAAATACTTAATCTAACAAAAACTAAAATGTTTTAAAATTGCTCTTTCCACATACAAAATTGTTCATTCCCATACAAACTGACCAAAATACCCCTATCATGAGTTAACTCACGCAGGTATACTCCCACGTGAGTTAACTCACATTCGGTATATACCAGCGTGAGTTAACTCACGCCGAACCTCCACGTGAGTTAACTCACGTGAGTTGCCTCACTTGCAATTAATCTTTACAAATTTACATTTTATACGAGGGTTCGGAGCTACAAGATATATAGAATATTTTCAATTAAATAATATCACATACATTACATTACAAGGATAAAATGACATGCATAACACACATACAACTAAAAGTTGTTCAATTGTTTGTACAAAAAAATGTTCAATTTCTCGTAAAATAAAAAGTAAGCACCAAGAAAGGATAACAATCATTTCCATCTCTAAATAAAAATGACACCATTTTAATTTTCGTTCTTTTTTAGACATGTAAAATAGCTTTAACAGAGTTAATAACAACAGCCACTCTTATGTTTACCCTAACGAGTTCTATTGTTGCATATTTGGACTCATCACATAATCCTAAGCTTATAATTCCACTTGCAGTCTTCGTCATAGCCTTCTTATTCCTAATTGCCACAGTTCCTCTAATTGGTGGCTACATGTGTCCTGTTTAAAAGATGCCACATCACATTGAGGGGTATGTACATGTCACAATGGTGAGGTAAACATGTTTGTATACGGTGCAACCCTTCCAAATGAAAATAATCTATTGTAAATTTGTAAAGGTCAATTGCAAGGCAACCGACGTGAGTTAACTCACGCGGGGTTCGGCGTGAGTTAACTCACGTGGGGGTCTACCGAACATGAGTTAACTCACGTGGGAGTATACCGAACGTGAGTTAACTCATGCTGGAGGTATTTTGACCCGTTCATGTGGGAGCGAACAATTTTGTATGGGGGAAAAGCAATTTTCAAAATGTTTTCATATATTAATTCTGATCGACCCTACCCAATAGTTAAGTTGTCCATGTCTACTACAAAAAACGCGTCCGGATTGCGGAGGTTTTTTTGACATTTTGCGGGGGTTTTAAACCTCCACAAAGTGTTTTACGGGAGTTTTCAAAACTGCCGCTTATAGTAATCCCACAAATTATTTGCGGGAGTTTTGGGGGACCGCTGGTATCCTGCCAAATAAACCGCGGGGGTTTTGTTGCGGAGGTTGAAAACCCCCGCAAATTGTTTAAAAAAATTAAAAAAAAAAATCACAAAACTGAAACATTCAATAAAATATAATCAAAGTTACATAAACTATTATAATCAATGTTGTAAAAAATTGTACTACAAATATAAAATGTGCATGATAATACAATACAAAATTAATAGTATCCTAAATGTAATCTATACTAAATGAAAATTAAAAAAAATAATCAAACATTTCTAGTAGATAATCCTCCTCTCGCATCCATCGACAAACCAGGCTCCCTTGCATCATATGTGAACTATACTCCCTTCCTTAAATAACAAAATAATACTTAGTGAAAATATTTAAAATTACAATTAAAATACGTAGATATTAATCACTAATCAAATTTTTAAGCCATATCATCATTTCAGCATATACAACAACAACAACAATTAGAGTTGAACCACCTACCTCTTAAACGGTTTTCGACAGTCTGAGAGTTCTCTGAAAATCTAACTCCTCCATTCGCTGGTTTTTCCAGTTGTTGAGTCGGCTGTTTATGTACTTTGCATTCCAAACAACGCAGTCTGCACTCACCCAAGCAAACAAATAAATACTCCTACAAAATTCATCTTACCTCTCATTCCCTTCATTAGGGTGAAAATAGATATCATATGGTTTTAGTATGTTATAAAGCAAACAATCAAGAACTCACAAGCGTACAAACTAAGACAAGTTATTGACGAAAGATTTCTTTCTTCATTTAATTAAATGTGTCGGTAATAGTTCTACATAAAGAGAATAATACTACTATGAAATTATACACTCTACCTTTCCATCATATTCTTGTCTCAGTAATACTTCTGGAGCAATATATGTCCGATTTCCTGAATACCACAGTTGACTTCAGTTGTGAATGAAGTGCTGAAGACTGAAAATAACGCATTCAATCATATTGTAAGATATAACCATAACGCTAAAAACTTAATTAATGTAATTAGTGTTTCAAGAGAAGGATATTGAAAAATTAATTAGAAGGATGACAGTAAAACTTAATTAATGTAATTAGTGAATACTAGTGATCACTTAAAATAAATTTACAATTTTATAGCACAATATGCACAAGTCCAAGTACCATGTCTTGTTTTCAGTTCAGTTGAGGATTGGTGGCTGGAACTGTTATCACAAGTAGTGAAATATCTATGGCATATAAAGAAGCCTTGTAGAAGAAGAAATGAATCAAGACTATGGACCCATGAGATATTGGTACTAGAAGAAGTCAATACTTACAAGAAAATAGTTAATATGTTTGCAAAAAGAACTAAACAGTGCAAAATTTTCAAAATATGACAAACAGGCTGGGATGAGAATAAGAGTTGTTGCTTAGAGGGAGAATTGAAGAATCACAAATGTGGTTGATGACTACACATACTTCTAATAGCTAGTGGAGGGAAGTGGGGAAATGTGTTTGTTTGTAACCAGCATCCGTACCGAAGCCTCTTGTAAGCAAATTACCTTGCCTTTTCCTACCACCATTGTAGATGGGACGATGACACAAGAAAAAGTGACAGTGAAATGAGAGATCAAGAGTGAGCATGACCAAGAACACGTGCTCTTGAGAGTTAACTATACAAGTGTTAACAATAGAAAATACATTTTACTTTTTATACACTACTAACTCCTTACTCAACAAATATGTTCTATATTTAGTGTGTTTTGGTTATTCGTCTACCTACATTCATATAGGTTCAATCAAATTAACCAATACACATACATGTCAAACTTCACATTTTAATCGTAATTCTTATCGCATACATAAGGTAGATCTAGTGATGTTGTTAAAAATAACGAGCATAGGGTAGAAGAATTATTACCAAAACTAACGGTTATGCTAAAGTATTTGGTGGTTTCAACAATATGCTTTGAAAGGGCAAGTGAACCTGTCAAAAAGCTAAACACAGATCCTGCAACTTTTGCCTGGAAAGGGGCCATATAAATATATGAGAAAATGAATGTGGGGCATATCAAACATTATCTGAAATTTCAATTTATCAAAAAACACCTGAGAATAATGTAAATCTCTTCCAGGATGACCAGGCAAACCAGCATAGTTTACTTTCTTCACTCGCGGATGGGAAGCAAGAAACTCAGCAATCTTCTGTGCATTCTCCTGCAAGAGGTTTTAACTCCCAAATTAAAATAAAAAATTGAATTATAAATGGTTATTGATTAGATACATATGTAGCATGCTTCTTCAGATATATAATGTGTATGTGCTCAAAAAATATTGTGCATAATGATAACAAAAAAGGGAAATGGTGTGAAAGACTAAAATCAAATTTCAAAACTCCAAAAGCAGAACCAAATATTACTACAAAAGCTACAATATTTTGACAGATTTAAGAGCATAGTAAAGGGACCTAAAACATCAGCTCGACATTTAAATTTACAAATTCCTATGCTATGTCATTGGCAGACAACTCTCTTTCATTTGTGCTTTCGCTAAATCTTATTTGAACAAAATATACATATAGAGGGAAAAAAAGACATGGCACTAGTGTCATTAGATAAATAGCAGCACTTGAAATATTGTTTGAAAGAGAACCTGTTGCTTCTCAACTCGAAGGGGCATTGTCTTGATCCCTCGATAACATAGCCAACAGTCATTTGGAGCTAAGCCTGAACCCTCCGCATTTTGTAAGAAATATATTTCTTTTGCCAATCTTAAGACTACAGTTATTGTAGTCTGACATCTCACCTTATACGCTGTATGTCTGTTTTGTAGACTACAAACTCATGTGGATCACATTTGTCTTTATCAGTTTTTTTGTATACAATTTGTAAAACAGTCACATATGTGACATATCAACTCAGATTATCATATACTAACCAGTTAATTTCAACTATAGACTTTTATGAATTGTAGGGCATATTGGATAAATAATAGTTTTCCACAGCCTTTTATAAATAATTTCAATTATAGACTTTTATGTGCTATTGTCAAGGAAAAAGGAAATGCAAATCACATGGAAAGTTGTAGGTCCCCAAGGCACAGTTGAGGTGGTTGAGATAGGATACCGGAAGGAGTTTAAGGAGAGTCGGAGTTCGGACTCTAACTACTACATAACATACAAACATTTGTCTATAAAAAAACATGGAAAGTTGTAGCTTGTATTTGGAAAGCAATTGTTTCAAGATGCCACTGCATGGGTGGAGCAAAGCTACATCTTGAAGCTTCAACCGGATGAGCGGTTGAAGCCACAACCTGCTGCAGTTCTAAACACTATATATTCTAGGATTTTACAAAAAGAAAAATGTACTCTGCAGTGTTTCAATAATTAAAGAATTCAATCAAAATGATTAGAGCCTATAAAGTACAAATTAGGGTTCGAAGGCTATAATTAAACATTGCTATGCTCCATAATGTAGCTCTAACATTCTCTCAACTAGCTTTATACCTAGTTGGCCTGTACAAGAACAAAAAACATTTGAGACGAAGTCATAATTCCGTAATGTATGCCATAAAAACAGAAACTTAGCCATCTGCACATTTTGTAAGAAATATATTTCTTTTGCCAATCTTAAGAGAACCAAGAAAGGAGGTAAGCATTTCAAGGGCAACATTACTGAAAATAGGAGGAAAATGAAAGACGTGTTTGATTTATGAAAATTAGACAACAACGATCGGCAACAATTTGAATACTCAAGTAAGTCAACGCTTAGAATATGCGATTGGAACAAATCTAACAGGAGAGTTGAAACTCTGTTCATGATTATCATCCAGAAAATAGTTTTCACTGTTCTTAATCCCAGCTTTTCATGGAAATCAAAAGCATCAAACCCTAAAATTATCAATTTCATTAAAACGAATCAAAGGCAAGAGAATTTCATTAAACCCTAATTCCCAAATGATAGAACAAATTGATCTATGGAAAAAGGATACAAATACCTTTGTGACGGAGGGAGAGAGCGACGACGGCGAGGGTGAGATCGGCGAAACTGAGAGCGGCGAGAGTGAGAACTCGCAAGGGCTTTAGCCAGGAGCCACAATGGTCTCATTCCAATCTCCCATCTTCCGGGAAGTAACAGCCTGTGAGACCGCAGGAAGAGCTCTGCTCAACGTCTAATCACCGTGTCCGCGGATCTGGGATTGGTCCCTGCTACGTCATATAGCCTACTGGTTTCCACCATTATCCCTTCATACTCAACAGATGCAGGCTCTCTCTCAGATTGGGTGAAGGAGATGGGGAAGTGTCTTGATGAAGAGCAGCTGGAACTGATGCTAGATCGGCGATTCTGGAGAGAGAGAAAGTGAAGAAAAGAGGTTCTGAAGTTTTTTTTTATCTTATCTTAATGAAATAAAACAAAAAAAAGTAAGGGCACAGGCTTCAAAATTCGCCTTCATTTTGAGGGGGTTTTTAAACTGCCACAAATTGATAAGTATTTTGTACATTGGAAGTCCGCGCGTCACTGTATTAATTAATTTGCGGGGTTTTTTTAAAACCTCCTTAAAATAACCGCCGCAATCTAACGCGTTTTTTGTTGTACATGTCACAATGGTGAGGTAAACATGTTTGTATACGGTGCAACCCTTCCAAATGAAAATAATCTATTGTAAATTTGTAAAGGTCAATTGCAAGGCAACCGACGTGAGTTAACTCACGCGGGGTTCGGCGTGAGTTAACTCACGTGGGGGTCTACCGAACATGAGTTAACTCACGTGGGAGTATACCGAACGTGAGTTAACTCATGCTGGAGGTATTTTGACCCGTTCATGTGGGAGCGAACAATTTTGTATGGGGGAAAAGCAATTTTCAAAATGTTTTCATATATTAATTCTGATCGACCCTACCCAATAGTTAAGTTGTCCATGTTTAGACCGAGTCTATTAACCCATTTTCACAAAATGACAAAGATTCATATTTAGACCTAACCCAATCCTAACCCAAAAACCCATTTTCACAAAATGACAAAAATGTTACAATGCAGCCAATCTTACATAAGTCTTGCTTATCATTCAACTTGTACAACATATATTGAATAATCAATCTCAATCGTAGATATTAATTATTAATATATCAAAGGCTAGCATTCAACTAGTCCAAGTTGGACCCCAATGTTTACCGGTCCAAATTATAAGTTTCCTTTTTTTTTTTTGGTACAACAAATTAAAAGTTTCCTAATAACAATATTTTTATTCTCATATATGAAAATGAGTCTCCCTCAATAAATAAATAAAACAAACACTTATAATCACAAGTTCATGGTGATTCAACGAAATCAATAATCTTCAATGTTTCTGCTTTACGACAAGGGAAACCCTTCACGTGCAGTCTTGTCTTAACACTCCAACATGTTCTTCAGGTAACTACTGACACATCTCTCTCTGTTTTTTTTTTTTTTTTTTATAGATATAGTGATTGGGGGTGGGTAAGGGTATGTATGCAAAAGGTTATATCTTGTTTGAAACTTAGGGAAAATGGGTGTTGAAGATATTAATTAATTAAAGTTGAGATTTTTTTGAGTGTGACATTTACTTCAACTATGTTGAATTCAATTATTTCATAATAATTGTTTCTCAGTTGGGTTATTTACTTTCACATAACACTAGAAATTATGCTATCCTCATAAAATTTAATCTGGGTTCTATTCTATTGTTCTTGTGCATAGAAGCTTGGTACACACATGTCATGTTTCTGTTGTTCATAAAATTTAATCTGGGTTTTATTGATTGCTTCCTTTTTTTGTTGATTAAAGGTTGTGGTGGAAATTAATACTTGATTAGTAGGCTACCTTATATGTAAAAGTACTGTATCGGAATTGCGAGTGAGAACAATATACAATGCAATGGAAGATACACAAGGGTAGTATTATGTTTCTAGTCTACATGAGTATGATTTTAACAGGCAAGCGAATTGCAGGGCTGGTATAAAAGGCCTGAAGCAGAGAGGTCATGGAAGTCGGTCTTGGATAAAAATTAATCAGGATGGGAATTCCGAGATTGTGACACTTGACAAGGCTACGATTATGAGACATTGTTCTTTGCCTTCTAGAGATCTTCGACTATTGGATCCGAAATTCATATATCCTTCTTCGATATTAGGAAGGGAGATGGCTATTGTTGTCAACCTTGAGCAAATTCGGTGTATAATCACCGCCGATGAAGTCACCCTCATGAATTTACTCGATGGTACTGTTGGTTGGTACAGGACAATATTATGCAATCGGCTCCAGAGAGAAAAATCTGGTAAGGGTTGTTCCTCTTTTTGCTGTAAACTAGAATTTAGCATACATAATATTTATATCGGCGTTGTAGCACTATTAGGAAATAGTAGTGGCAGAATTATGAGGGTAAGGCATTGAGTGGTGTGAAATGGGATGTCTTTTGTTGGAAACAATTTGAAAATCTTAATTGAATATGATACTTCTTCAGCTTTAAGTAGCTGTGGCGATTTGTTTCTTGAAAGCGATATTTGTTTATTTTGCTTCAAGCTATTGCGAGTGTTTTAAAGCTTTTCGATTGACATAATTACTCCTTAGAATTGCTTACTGTGTTTCACTTTTGAACAGATGATCTTCCCTTTGAATTTAGGGCACTGGAGTTAGCTCTGGAATTGACATGCACATCTTTAGATGCTCAGGTATTAATTCACCAGAAACTTTACTTTTTGCGGAGTCCTCCACATTTTTGCATTGAATCTGTGATAGTTCATTTTCTACATTTTGTTTACATTAAAATTGGCAGCATGGAGTTTATCTGCATGCTTATTTTGATTAAATTATTTAGTTTTTATTAGCTCAATTTCATTAAACATCCTATGGTTTTTCCTGCAATTTCAGACAATTCACAAAACAGTGTTTACGCTTAACGGACTGTATGCAATCTTTTACATTTTTCACTTTAATGAAAATGAAGGCTGCTAAAATCTCTAGGATTAGTTTTGTAGCACTCAAGATATGCAGGGAGAGAATATAATGTTTAGGGAAATTTGAAACTGTAAGATAAAAGAAATCAGTATGGGCATATAATATATCATTGTAGCATAACATAACCTGATGTCTTTTTAATAAAATTCAAGAGCTCCAAACTTAATATCAGTGTTTGAATTTTGGTAATTGTATATTTTCATGTTTCAGAGTTCTACATTATATAGTTTGCTAAATACATAATAAGTCAAAAAAAAGTCATTGGTTAAGCTATTAAGCCATATTTGCACAAGACATCAATCATCTCAAATATGTTATATTAAGAAGGATCTTGATTTGACAGGTAAATGAACTATAAATGGAAATATATCCCGTACTAGATGAACTGGCCTCATCTATCAGTACTCTCCTTCTGGGACGTGTTCGAAGATTTAAAGGTCATCCTTGCTCTGACTCAGCGAGTTCAAAAGGTTGATCAACACGGAATTCTCATCCTTAATTATAATTCTCTTTCTTTTTTCTTGCTTTCTGTGACCTGCAACTAGTAACTTATATTTAGTTATCAGGTCCGCGATGAAATAGAACATCTCATCGACGACGATGGTGACATGGCTGAGATGTGCCTGACTGAGAAAATGAGAAGATTAGATGTTTCCCCTTCAAATGATTGTTTTCAAATTCGTTCACTATCTGGTAGAGTGATTTCAAAATCAGCCCCTACTTCACCAGAGCGGTCAGTTAGTGGGCTTCAGATGTTGCCAAGGACTTTCAGCGGCATTGGAAATTCAAGTAAATATGGTAGTTCAACGGGTTCATCTGATAACACATAAAGGATTCAGCCGCTGGAGATGTTGCTGGAAGCGTACTTTATCGTCATTGATAATACTCTCAACACATTATCGTCGGTATGTAAATGTTAACTTTATTCAGAGTTGTAGTTTTAGAGTACACCCACATTGCTTTCTTCATTCATTATACTCTTGCTGCTAATGTAGCTGATAAGTGTCAGAAAGTGAGTAATTTCATGTCATATTTTAAGGCATTTTAGTTACTTGTTTTGCAAGTTACCCAAGGAAAAACTAAGAATTGATGAACAAATGTCATATATGCTTTGTATGCCTTACTATACCCCATTTGTGTAGGAAAATGCAAGGCAGGACTTGAAATTATCAAAGAATCATGAAGAAAAGCAAAACTCAACTCGCCTGGCGAGCACAAGGCGAGGTCATGGCGAGCTTAGGCAGAGAGCCCGACACTTTATAAGTCTAAGCCTTGCCACAACGAGTTAAAGGCGAACTAACTCGCCATGGCAAGTTGAAGGCGAGGTCACAACGAGCTTAGGCAGAGAGCATCAAGAAGAAATGAAGCAGGGAACTTGCCCAGCGAGCTTTACCCTCGCCCAGCGAGACAAGGCGGTTTAAGAAGAAGTGATGACGTGGCTGAAACCCACTGGCAAAGAAAGCTCAGCTCGCCTGGCGAGCTAAATCTCGCTCATCGAGATGTCACTTTCTTTTCATTCTATTTAAGCTTTTTCTCATATTTTTAGATATTATTATGTTATATTTTTAGAAAGAGAATAGGACTAAAAGAACTGTTCTTCATAGAGCAAAAGTGATTAAGTGTAGATTAACTAAGAATAATTGAGAAATCAAGTCTTAACAATGGATCTTCATCTTTCTTTCCACTTTTGTATTGTTGTCATGACAATGATCAACTAAATCTCCTTTGTTGGGATTAGAGGTACTTAATCAAGCTTAGATGTAATTTTTTGATCTTTCAAATATATGATTCTAGCACTTTATGTAATATTGAGTTTATTCTTGTTATTCACTCTTATGTTTGATTTAAATGTTATTGAAAAATACTTTTGAATCTAGGGTTAAAATGATCTTCTATCAAAATAAGAATTCTAGACATAGGATTGTGTTTTGATAGTCATACAAAGTATCGGAACGTAATACTATCGGATCGTTTAATAGATTGAGAAATCGTCGATTAAACGATACGATCGATCTCACAACGTCATTTGGATATGAATGATGTTGTCGAGTGATGCGTGATAATATCGTTAAAAAGGAAAAAAAAAAGCTAGAATCCATATTTATGATCATTAGAATTATTCGATACTTGATTGACGAACTCTGATCCCAACGCTTTTACGCTCTATTACTCTCCGTTTTTATTACCGCTTTATAGTCGAATAGTTTTATAGCAAACAATTGATTAAACCTTAACTTAAAATGATAATCGGTGTTGAACGGTTTATGGTATCGCCCTAGTCCCTGAGGAAACGATATAAAAACATACTTGCTTTTGACTTACATCAAAATGGCGCCGTTGTCGGGGACTGGCGTTTAGATATCATAAGCATTGCAGCAAGAATTATTGTTTTAAGCAATTTTGCAAATATTAATTTCTAGTGTATATATTATTTGTTTTCCATCCTGTTGCTAATCTGTTGGGTTAGATCTTTGAACTCTGTTTATGCGAGCGAGGTAAGACGCAGGAAGATCAACTGCTTTTTGACTCAGAGATCGAGAGGACTGCTCGGAAAAATAATAGTAAAAACCGAAAGAAAAAGCAGCTAGCCAAGCAAAAGCAACAAGAAGGAGCCTCTGCTTCTATTCCTTCACCATCTCTGATACAAGTTATGACGCAAGAAGGTGATGGACACGCAACTAATGGTGGCAATGTATTGCCATGTCATAACAGCCCTCGGCGTCTCTCTCAATTGGGAAAGTCTCCAAGGAATACTAAACAGACAGAGATGAAGACAATTCTCCAGATTTTGTATGCTAACCCTTTTTCAGGTTTGGATCATGAGGACCCATTTCAACACCTGACCAAGTTTTATGAAATTGATGGCACCTTGGGAGCAACTGAAGATGAGGAAGAGACCATATTCATGAGAATGTTTCCTCATTCATTGATTGGAAAAGCTAAAGAATGGTACTTGGACCAACCAGCACAAGTAATGACAAATTGGAATACTCTTGAGGAGAAATTTCTCGAAAGATTCTTTCCACAAAACAGATACATGGAAGCCAAGACTACCATTGCCGTTTTTACTCAAGGGCCAAGTGAGACACTTTGTGAAGCCTGGGAGAGATACAAGTCAATGTTACGGAAATGTCCAAAGCATGGTTTTGATGATCTTACTCAGATACATATTTTCCGCAATGGAATGCAACAACAATCAAAGCTCCTACTTGACGCAACCGCAGGTGGTTCACTAATGTCAAAGAGTGTGGAAGATGCAGTAGCAATTATTGAAACGATGGCACTCAATGATCATCAAGCTCAGCACAACAGAAATCCCTCACAAAGAAAAGCTGGTATTCTTGACTTGGGAACGAATGATGCCATTCTAGCACAGAACAAGCTATTAACTCAACAAATGGAGGAACTCACAAAGAAGATGGCCAATCTTCCACAACAACTGAAAGAAATGCAGAATGATCAAAGAAGGCATCAACAAGCCGCATCTTGTGAGCTATGTGCAGGTGATCATCCCACAGGCTATTGTCCACCACCGACCGAAGAAGTGAGCTATGTCGGTAATCAACAAAGACCGAATCAGTATCAAGGACAACATTCAGGTAACAACAACAATTTCCAAAGAGGAAACAACACGAACTATGGTCAAGGAGCAAGCTATGGCCAACCTTGGAGACAAGATGCTGGACCGTCAAACCGACAACCATAAAACAATTTCAATCAATATCCACCCCAACAAGGCCGCAACCAAAAGTTGGAGGACACCTTGAATCTATTTATGCAGACGTCAATGGCTAATCAAAATAACACTGACGCATCCATCAAAAACCTCGAAACACAAGTCGGACAATTAGCAAGACAATTAGCCGACCAACAAGGCGGAGCGTTCACCGCCAACACATAAGCCAATCTGAAGGAACATTGCAAATTCGTAACAATGAGAAGTGGTAAGGTGGTTGGTAGAGGAATTGGTGACAATCTTGAGGTGGAGAGAGAGGTGATTGAAGAATATGAAATTGAGGAGGAGGAAGAAAATAAAGAAGGAAGTGAGAGAGAAGCAGAGGAAGAAAATAATGAGGATGAATTAGTTGAAAAAAATCAAAAAAATGAAAGAAATGAAGAATTAGTTGAAAATAATGAGTTGGAGGGAAGAAAGAGTAATGTGATGAAGGAAAAGTCTAAGAAGAAGGAAGTCGGAAAGAAATTACCAGCTCAACAATTACCATATCCTCGAGTTCCAACAAAGAAGGATAAGGAAAGGCAATTTGCAAGGTTTCAAGATATCTTCAAGAGGCTGGAAATCAACATTCCATTTGCAGAAGCCTTAGAGCAAATGTCTACTTATGCCAAGTTTATGAATTTCTATCCAAGAAGCGTCATTACAATGATGACGAAACTATTCAACTTGACGCAAACTGCAGCGCCATCATTCAAAGAACTTTACCTAAGAAAGAAAAAGATCCAGGAAGAGTAACACTACCGGTGGCTGTAACACCCCAATTTTATATTTTTAATTAATTCCATGAAGTTTAATAGGTAAAGTTTTGGTTAATATTATTATTGATGTTGCTTTTGCTTGAGTGTTATTTTGTTGTTGAGAAAATAAAATATTGATGATAATTGAGAAGTAGTATGAGAATTTAAATAAAATGAGGAGAGGAATCAAAACAAAATAATATAGAGTCGGAGGTGTAGAATATAAGTTTTAAATAAGTGGGGGAGAGGAGGAGTAAAAGAATAGTGAATAGGGGAGAAGAAAATTATAACAAGTGACTGACCCAAATATAAATAGAAACATTAGGAGTTAGAAGGGTCACTTTTGCTGAACGTGGAAAAGAGAGGAGAAGAGAAGGAGAAACCCTAGCTGCAACAGGATCAAGCCAAAGCTGGAATTTCCAAAGAATCGAGGTAAGGGGGAGAATTCTTTCACTTTAGGGTATTTTAAACTATGATGGGGTTGTTTAATTCTTAAGATGTGACTGCTGTTATGATGAGTAATTCCAATGAAGAATTATGATGAATGAATGTAAAGTTGTTGTTGAAAGATGAAAGCTAAGGGAACCTAGTTTAGAGATTAGAGTTATGAATTTGACCATGAAAGAGTGTATAATTAGATAGGTTAAGAGGGGATTAACGTCCAAATAGTAGGGCAACCCTAAAGTGATGATTTGGGATGATTTGGGTGTGTTGAGATAGAATTAAGTGATTTAAAAGTGATTATTGGGCGAAAACGCACTTCTGAAACTGATTTTGATGGCTGTCAGTCAGCCAAAATTGGGCCCCGATTTGGGGAAATTGGGCCACGATTTTTGCCTATAAAATGATGTTTGGACTCGACAAAAATTGGGCCACGATTTTTGTCAAACCAACTTGGAAGATTGACCTTTTTCACCATTTTCCATTCTGAACTGTGTTTCGGTGTAAACATGAAAGTTGTAGATATGGATGTTAGATTTCATTTGGCTTTAGAGTGATCTCATTTAGACATCCAAAACTTGACTTATGATCGAATTACTACACATGGGTCAGCACGGTCGTGCACTCTGCCCAGGTTTAGGAAAAACAACATTTCCACCCCTCTCTGTCCCGAATTGGATTTAGGTCCCTTCATGAACGTTGTAGATATAGATGCCAGCTTCCATTTCCCTTTGGTTTGAATCCATTTAGATCTACATAACTTGAGTTATGATTAAAACACCATGCATGGGTCATGCTGCGTTCTTCATGAAATTTCAGCACAATCTTTTCAGTGAACTCTAAGACATCTATGAAAGCAATAATTAGTTTAAGCAAGCCGTTAGCTTGTAAATTGAAAGTAAGTATCCTTAAACTACATGTCTAAATGAGGGAGTGTGTTTAGGCATAAATGGAAGTAGTTACCTCAAAATAATAACAAGTCTAAACATGAACCGACGATAGTAGTTTATGAGAACCTAATGATGTTAAAGATGGCTTGACAATAGAAAATGAGAGACAAATATAAGAGGAGGGGAAAGAGAGTTGTTTAATATAGATGACTAGGATAAACATAAGTTCCTCGAATTAGAGATGAGACTAAAAAGGTGAAATAGTTTAAGCAGTAGAAGGAGAAGTAGGAGAGATATAGATAAGTAGTTCACGGTGGAGTGATAACGATGAGAATAACCACTTGGAGTATTTAAAAGGTATAATACGGTAAGTTGATTAAGAGGGTATACAATATGAAAGAGATAAAGAAGTGAAAGAAGACGATGATAAGAGGGGATATGAAGTAGGTGTGTTCCGAGTAACTGATCAAGTTAAACATAATCTTCTTAAACCAATGATGAGCTTAGGAATGTGGTTAAGATGAAGAGTAAAAGAGTCAAGGTAATTAAATAACTTAAGATGAATGTTAGATAGGAACGTATAAGGTGTAAAAATGAATAAAGAATAGAGAAGTCGAATTTAGATGATCGTAGACGATGAGAGGGTCGTTAAGACGAAATGTAAAAGGAAGATATGGGGTTGTGTATTGAGTAATGAAAGATAATAGGAATGATGGTAGCAGTGAATAAGACGGGAATCAATTAGAAGAGATCAAGATGAATAGAAAAGAAAATAAGAGGTAATAGTTACAATGTTTGACGATAATAATAACAACCGGTATCGAGAGAATAAAACCTTAAATTATAATGAAGTTTTAGTGAGGAAAGTTGCTAACGTCGAAAGTAACAATAAGGTGAGATAATAACTTTAAATTAGAATGAAGTTAAGATTAGGTGAATGGTCGAGGTTATAGATATCAACGAATGTGAGATGAAGTAATAAGATATAAAGTCGTTTTAATGAGAAGAATAAGTAGGAAAGAGTTATTGATGATGGTGAGGTGAAACCTAGTTGTATAGAGTGGAGACTTAATATGTAATGTTAATGGAGAAGTAAATATCTTAAAACTGAGAATGAGGAATAAGGTGTGCTATCAGGATAAAATATCTAGAGAGCCTAGAATAGACGAGAGAATAGAGCATGTCTGTAAGATGAATAATAAAATAAATTAGAGGGATGTTGACGTAGAAAGGAGTAGTGCTTAAGGGTTGGATTGATGAGGAGATAATGTGGTGATATAGACGGTGATATAGAGTAATGATGAGGAATCCTATGACTGTGACAAAGAGTGATGACGATTGATATTTTATACAAGTACATAAATAAATACGATGAGAAATGATGGTTTTTATAGTATAGTGATGATGAGAATAATGAAGTTCATATTATAAAGATGATGAGAATGATGATGTTGATATTATAATGATGATGAGAATGACGATGTCTATATTATTATGATGATGAGATTGATGATGTTTATTTATGAAGACGATGAGAATGATGACGATGTGTTTTACATTGATGTTGTGCATATTAGGGAGAGTCTTGCATTTATGATTGTGAATTTATGATGATGTGATGATGTGTAATACCTGATGAGTCTGTCACCATGCATGCATTTAGAGTCGTGTCTAGGGATTATGAAGATGAAATGACGATGAAAGTCCAGTAACATATCTCTGGCAAATTGTGGCGACGAAAGTCCAGTAACATATCTCTGGCAAATTGTGGTGATGAAAGTCCAGTAACATAACTCTGGCAAATTGTGGCGACGATAGGTGTGGTACCACATTCATATAGGTCATAGGATTGAGTCCATATGCATAGAAATGATGATGATTCGTACTTGGTGTTTATTTGTGAAATGGTGTGAGACGATGTTATATGTGATCTGTTGAGACGAAACTATTTGTTGATGTTCTTACGAAGACGGAATATTAGTGTCATTATTTAATATTGTGCGTGATTTTTCCTAATAATATGTTATGGCTGGATTTCTCACCCCTTTGCTTGTTTTTGTATTTATGGTGTCTGTACTCGTGGGGTACAGACACTTAGGACGAAGAGATCTAATTACGGGACGCTTAGAAGGTGGCGACATGAAATATCTTCCGTCAATTTTAATTTAGTAGTGATTAGACATGTAGTCGCACACGAGCTCTGATATGTAACACTAGGGTCGGGGTGACTATTTGATTTTCATATTTTGAAGTTTGAAGTATTTTGAATTTTGAAAACATATTTATGAAAGTTGAGACTTGATCCATTTTCCGTTATGAATGATGAATTTTCCGCTACTGAATTTATGACTTTATTTTATGAAATGATAAAAAGTGAACACGGGTAACACCTATTTCTTTTATTTACATTTGGTATTTTATTTATTTAAAGTTGGGGTCTTAGGGTGTTACGGTGGCCATAGGTAATGTCAATGTTGGTAAGGCACTCATTGATTTAGGCTCAAGCATCAACCTTATTCCGTTGTCTGTGGTCAAGAGGGTTGGTGGTTTGGACATGAAACAGACAAGGATGACCTTACAACTAGCAGATAAATCTGTCACTCGACCAATGGAAATAGCCGAAGATGTCTTGGTTAAAGTCGATAAATTTTTGTTTCCTATTGAGTTTGTAGTGATGAACATTGACGAAGATGATGATGTGCCACTTATTCTTGGAAGAACATTTATGCAAACAGCGAGAATGATGATTGATCTTGACGATGGTTTAATGAAAGTCCGGGTGGATGATGAAGAAATCAATTTCAACATTAACGAAGCCATGAAGCATCCTCAAGATAAAGGGGCATGTTTTAAAATGGATGCAACCGAACAAGTCATCATGGACACAAGGAAGCAATTGCACAAGCCTACGCCCCTTGAAAGAACCGACGCACTCAATGTCATTAGTGCGGAGGAAGAGAAAGAGATTGAGGAATGTTTGAAGGAGCTGGAAACTTTGAAGGAAATCCCTCTACATAAAGCAAAAATTGAAGAATTGAAACAAGAATCCAAAGTGGAGGAACCTAAGATCGAGTTGAAAATGTTACCGTCACATCTCAAATATGTGTTTCTTGAAGATGATGACGCAAAACCGGTCATTATAAGTTCTTCCTTATCAAGAAAGGAAGAAGGCAAGTTGATTGAAATCCTCAAGAATAACAAAGGAGCAATAGGATGAACCTTATCCGATTTGAGGGGATAATTCCTTCATATTGTATGCCTAAAATCATGATGGAGGAAAATTACAAGCCGGTCGCTCAACCTCAACGCCGATTAAATCCAACCATGAAGGAAGTAGTCAGCAAGGAAGTGGTTAAATTACTTGAATCCTGAATGATTTACCCGATCTCGGATAGTGCATGGGTGAGTCCGGTGCAAGTTGTTCCTAAGAAGGGAGGCATGACAATGATTCGAAATGAAAATAATGAGTTAATTCCAACAAGAACGGTCACCGAATGGAGAATGTGTATTGACTATCGCAGGTTGAATCAAGCAACTAGAAAAGATAATTTTCCATTACATTTTATGGATCAAATGCTTGAGAGACTCTTCGGCCAAGCTTTCTACTGTTTCCTTGACGGCTATTCCAGATACAATCAAATCACGGTAAACCTGGAGGATCATGAAAAGACGGCATTTACTTGCCCCTTTGGTGTTTTTGCATATAGGAGGATGTCATTTGGTCTATGTAATGCTCCTGCAACATTTCAAAGATGTATGCAAGAAATTTTTTCCGATTTGATTGAAAAATGCATTGAAGTTTTCATGGATGACTTCTCCGTCTTTGGAGCATCCTATGAAAGTTGTTTAAAGAACTTGGATACCGTGCTGAAGCGGTGCAAAGAAACCAACTTGGTGCTTAATTGGGAGAAGTGTCACTTTATGGTAACCAAGGGAATCATACTGGGTCATAAGATCTCCTCAAGAGGCATTGAAGTTGATAAAGCCAAGATAGAGGTGGTTGGAAAGCTTCCACCACCGGTGAACGTCAAAGGAATTAAGAGCTTTCTAGGCCATGCTGGATTCTATAGACGTTTCATCAAGGACTTCTCCAAAATTGCAAAACCATTGAGCAACCTACTCAATAAAGATAAGTCCTTTGATTTTGATAATGACTGTTTAAATGCATTTGAATGTTTAAAAGAGAAATTGACCTCCGCACCGGTAATCACTGCACCGAATTGGAATTTTAATTTTGAACTTATGTGTGATGCAAGTGATTACGCAGTGGGGGCTGTTTTAGGTCAAAGAAAGAACAAAGTTTTTCATGCTATACTTTATGCAAGCAAGGTTTTAAATGAAGCACAAATAAATTATGCAACAACCAAAAAAGAACTGCTTGCAATTGTATATGCATTGGAAAAATTCCGTTCCTACCTCATTGGTTCCAAGATTTTTATACACACTGACCATGCAGCAATCAAATACTTGATAACAAAAGCTTATTCAAAACCAAGAATTATAAGATGGATGCTCTTGTTACAAGAGTTCGATCTTGAAATCAAGGACAAAAAGGGAACAGAGAATTTGGTTGCTGATCATTTGTCAAGGCTGATCAACAATGAGGTAACAAAGAATGAACCTGAAGTTCATGAAGAATTCCCAGATGAAAAGTTGCTTGCGGTGCAAGAAAGACCGTGGTTCGCCGACATGGCAAATTATAAAGCGACGAGATTCATTTTGGAAGATTACACTTGGAAACAAAAGAAAAAGTTCATTCGTGATTCTACTCAATATGTTTGGGATGATCCTTATTTGTTCAAAATTGGATCTGATAATCTATTGAGGAGATGCATTTCAAATGATGAAGCCAAGAGCATCATGTGGCATTGTCACAACTCGCTGTATGGTGGGCATCTCAATGGAGAAAGAACAGCAACTAAAGTTCTTCAATCCGGATTTTATTGGCCTACACTTTTTAAAGATGCATATGCACACTGTCAATACTGTGAAGAGTGCCAAAAGACCGGAGGAATCTCAAATAGAAATGAAATGTTGTTACAAAGCATCCTGGAAGTGGAGGTGTTTGATTGTTGGAGGATTGATTTTGTAGGTCCGTTCCCATCATCATATTCAAATGAGTACATCTTGGTTGCAGTGGATTACGAGTCAAAATGGGTGGAAGCTATAGCATCGCCGAAAGTGGATAGCAAGACGGTGATCAAATTTCTTAAGAAGAACATTTTCACCCAATTTGGAACGCCAAGAGTTTTGATAAGTGATGGAGGATCACATTTTTGCAATTCACAGCTTGCCAAAGCACTTGTTCATTATGGAGTGAAGCATAAGGTAGCAACACCTTACCATCCTCAAACCAATGGCCAAGCCGAAGTCTCGAATCATGAAGTTAAAAGAATTCGTGAAAAGACGGTGTCGACATCAAGGAAGGATTGGTCATCAAAGCTGGATGAAGCTTTGTGGGCTTATAGGACGGCATACAAATCACCTATAGGCCTCACTCCATTTCAAATGGTTTACGGGAAGACATGCCATCTACCGGTAGAATTGGAACATAAAGCGTTTTGGGCGCTAAAATTCTTGAATTTTGATCAAGAGCAAGCCGGTGAAAAAAGAAAAATTCAAATGCATGAGCTAGGGGAAATGAGGAATCAAGCTTATGAATCCTCAAGGTTGTACAAGGAAAAAGTAAGAAAGTATCATGACAGGAGGATCGTGAAGAGAAATTTTCAGCCCGGACAAATGGTGTTGTTGTTTAACTCAAGACTGAGGTTATTTCCGGGAAAATTGAAGTCCAAATGGTCCGGCCCTTTTATGATCAAAGAAGTAAAACCATATGGAGCAGTAGAGCTTGAAGACCCAGTCTCAAAATCTTGTTGGACTGTGAATGGACAAAGGTTGAAGCCATACTTTAGTGGTGAAGTTGATCGGCTTATTTCAACAATTGCACTTGATGAACCGTGAAATCAAAATGAAAAAGGCGTTGAGCTAACAACGTAAAACAAGCGCTTGTTGGGAGGCACCCCATTTTTGTAAGTACACTTGTTTATTGCTTTGCATTTTAGGTTATAGGTCACATTGCACCACATAAAGAAACCAAAACAGAAGCTAAAAATCAAAAATTTCTACCTGTCATAGCTCGCCAGGCGAGTAAAATCTCGCCAGGCGAAGATTACAGGTCATTTGACCAAGTTTAACCTGAGCTTGCTCGCTGGGCGAGCAGTCTCTCGCCCGGTGAGAAAGTTCATTCTAACAGTTACGAATTCCCAAGCCACTAACTCCTCTTAACCACTCCTAACCACTCATTACCCCTCCCAAAACCGGTTTTACAACCCTTTCACCTTATCACACCAAAAATCTCACAACTTCTTACACCTTCTCTCCCAACTTCTCTCAAAACCTAAAACATTCAAGCCAAAAACCAAAATCCAAGTCAAGATCAAGTACCACTTAGTTTGTCATCTTTGCATCTTGCATTTTATCAACAGGTTTGCATTTTTCATTGCTCGTTTTATCTAAATTTCGAAATTTGTATGATTTTGGTTGAGGAGCATTAGGTTAGGATTTTAAATCTTTTTGGTAATAGGAACTAGGGTGTATTAGGTTCGAAATTCTGAGTGTGGGAAATGAACTAGAATCACAACACACATTGCCATGCAAAAACAAAGCTAAATCACTTTTGAAAGTTAACCCATTTTTGTAAAATTTGAAATAAACATGGGTATGTGATGTTTTTATACAATGGTTGTGATTTTAATTCATTTCTTGGTTACTGGGTGTGTTTTACAATGATTAGGGCAATCACAAAATGATTTTCGAGCCAAAAATTCAATTTTTATGTTAACTCGCCACGGTGAAGTTCATGCTCGCCATGGCGAGCATTCATCTGGAAAATCCAGAATTTGAAGGCATACTCGCTCGGCGAAGTTCTTGCTCATCTTGCGAATAAACCCAGAAACTAAAAAAAAAAAATTGGGAATCTTGCTCTGTGTTTTCATGTTCCATTCCATGCTAATGCTTTTGTACCATGTACTGTATGAATTTCCTGGTTGTTTTGCAGGAATGGCACCCAAACAACGAGCAACCGATAGCAAGCGAAAACAAACCGAGACATCTCAACTATCCATTCAATTTGATGCCAACAGGTTTCTCAGTGCGCATCATGCAGAGAGGTACAAAGAGTTGCTCAAAAGGAAATTCTGGTTTTAGAGAGAATTCTGCATATCCCCAAATGGGAAATACAACAGGATAGTCGGAATTTTTGAAAAACGAAAATCAGAAACTCTAATCCATCCTGAGCCAAAAGGTCAATTCTGACATCTTAAGAGAATTCTATGCCAATGCTATGCCAACCTCACCAGAGGAAGAATTCTCCTTCACCACTTTTGTCTGAGGGAGAACAATCAAGTTTGATCACGACGCGATCAATGATTTCCTTGGAAACTATCTACAACTGGATGAGGATGAGTTGTGTGATTTCCACAAACAACAAGTGACAGGGAATTGGGATCATGAGGAAATCATTCAAGCAATCATGAAACCGGGCAAAACTTATGATATAAGTCCAGCTGGGAGACCTTTTAGGGCCCTGAAACAAAACATGAACACTCCCGCACAAGTAATCCTCAATCTCATCCTTCACAATATTCATCCCAAAAGCCATCTCTCTTCCACTACCTTAGATGTGACCCCTCTCATTTACTACATATTATCTAGCCGTCAAGTGGATGTTGCTCGGATTATTGCTAAGGAACTCAAGGTGGTCGTTCTAAGTGGAATTTCGGGACCCAAGGGCCCCTTAGCATTTCCTGCCCTCATTATGGGATTGTGTAGGAAAACAAGAATGTTGTTGCCAAGCCGGGTTTCGAAAGCGCTTCCTAATCCAGTTGATGATGCTTACACTGCTCGTCACAATGATGAGAAGAAAACAAAGCAAAGCACCAGCCAACCCGAATCCTCTCGAGCCCACCAGGAGCAGCCTCCTCACCACCCACTTGCACCACAACACCTCCAATTCTCTGAGTGGGACCCCAGGCATCTAGCTTCTTATAACCACACATGGGATGCACTTGAGGCAAATAACAGAGGCCAGCTCGGACTTCAGGAGTCCATGTATAAATTGCAGCTGCAGTGGGGGCTTCCATCAGATCCTGCACATCATTTGATGACTCCGGAGGCTTTTCGGACATATGTTGCATATCCTGAGGACAAGCCTGCTACTAAAGGTGTAGGGATGAAGCTGAAGCTAAGGCTGGAGATGAAGATGGAAGTGGATCAGATGAGGCAACACAAAGTGAATATGAAGAGGACATGGAGGAGTGATGAAAAGAGAAAGAAAAAGACTTGAAAGCTCACCGCTAACTGAGTGACATATTTTTTTAAAGCTTTCAGTCAATTCTTTCTTTCTCCTTCATATTATCTTTTTAGCTTTATCGTTTGATTTAATCTGAACAATTTGCTTCTGTAGTGTTTAATTTTTCATTTGTGAACCTAAATGTTATGTGTTATTACGTTTCTGTATTGTGAAATTGTTGTATTGTGGTTGTTTCAAACAATGCTTAATACTTTATTTTAGTGAACAAAATGAAAGAAATTTGCTCAAAAATTCAAAAGTAAAGTGCTTGAAAGAAAGCCAAAGATTGAGCAAAGTATCAGGTGAGTGATAAAGATGTAAGGTTTGTGACAAAGTGCAAAGCTAAGGTACTTGTTTCTTGCTTTTCTAGGTGTGTACTTAAATTTGAAATAAGTATTTTGCACAAAATTTATCTCATTCAGTTCTCCGCGATAACATGCTTATGTATGAACCACTTAGAACTAGCCTAAATGTGAGGAATCCTCAAGTGCTATACTTATATGCAGGAGACCGACATTCATTGTCTAACTCGGTTGTTTTATGTTAAATCTGAGAATCGTTTTGAATTGTATGAAAGCACAAAAATGATCAAGGCATTCTTTTTGAAATTGAGAAGAAAAACTTGACCACAGAAAGCCTACCCAGTGAGAAGAGTGAGTATTTGATAACCCCATTTGAGCCAAATGAATCAGAATCCTCAACTATGAACTATTGTCATACCCCATTTTTGACCCACTTTCAATTCGTTTCCTCTCGTCTTTTAAGCCAGAAATTTTCGTCGTTTCAGACGAAATTTCGGCAGGGAGGTATTTTAAAATACCTCATTTTTTGTTCCGAAGGCGACCGTTTTTTTATTTTATTATTTTGTTATTATTATTAGTAGTTATTATTATTTATTTCTTTTTTTATTATTAGTGTTTTCTTTTTATTTGTTCTATTATTTTCGTTTTTTATTATTGTTTTTATTTTACTGTTTTATTTATATTTTTTTCAGTCAGTTTTTAAGTCCAATTTCTATCCAGGCCCAGAGGGGCATTTCTGTCATTCTTTTGTTTTACCCTAATTTTTTACTATTTATACAGCATTTAATGCACAGTACAGGGGTCAGAAAAACGTGTCAGAGCAGTGAGCCTAGCCACCACAAACCACCAACACAGTCTAATTTCCGGCCACCACCAACCACCAACATAAAAAACCAATCGTTTTCTTTCCTTTTCTTTTTCAGAATCATCAGAACAAAAGCAAAACCAAACGCAACACACATACACGGCCAACACTTAAAATCAAGGCCGCGCCCCTCTCCCTAAAAACCCAATCACCAACTCGGCCTTTCCCTCACACCCTAACACACATACACGGCCTCCATCTCCCTCCCTCATCCACACATCACCAACTCGGCCTCTCCCTCCCCCCTAACCACCACCCAGCCCTCGTGCTCCTCCCCACCACACAACAAACCAAAACCAAAAACAGAACCGAACCCAAGACAGTTTCCGAGAGGTATTTTCTTTTGAGACTTCCAACGTAGATCTATGGGTTGTGGTTAAGCTTTTAAGAAAACTAAATAACTATCAATATTCATAAGCACAATTTCAAAAATTCAGTTCATCGTTGAAATTACTAATTGACTCTGATATTTTTACCTTCATCTTGAACCTTAAACAATCATGTATATAAGTCCCTTGCTTGATGATAGGGGAACATTCAATTAGAGTATTATTTTGTATAAGTTGGGGAGAAAAGGGAGGTATTACATTTATGTCAAGAAATGGTGAAATTTGAAAATTGATCTTGACAACAAGTTGTACAAAAGAAAAAGAGAAAAAGAAGAAAGAAAAAGAAAAAGAAAAAAAAAATAATAATACATAGAAGAAGTTGTCAAGATCAAAGTACTACTTGTATATCACGAAGGGTTGGTAAAGAGAATTTGGAGGAAAAGGAAGGGTGTGCGTTATTTGCTTTGTGCCAATAGAAAGTGAAATTTCTTGCAGGTGCTGATTCTGCACCGTAAAACAGAGTACTGATGTAGTAGAACAGACTACAACAAAACAGTAGTTCAGAAGCAGCAAAATAAAAGACAGAAAGTAAAGAACACTGGTGATTTGTTAACCCAGTTCGGTGACAAACACACCTACGTCTGGAGGCTACCAAGACAGGAAGGAAATCCACTATAATAGTATCAATTCGAAGTCCTATGACAACTGCCCCTATTTCACAGCCTTCAGGTGCTGATTCTGAACCGTAAAACAGAGTACTGGTGCAGTAGAACAGAGTACAACAAAACAGTAGTTCAAAAGCAGCAAAATAAAAGACAAAAAGTAAAGAACACAGGTGATTTGTTAACCCAGTTCGGTGACAAACACACCTACGTCTGGAGGCTACCAAGCCAGGAAGGAAATCCACTATAATAGTATCAATTTGAAGTCCTATGACAACAGCCCCTGTTTCACAGCCTTCTCACTTAATCACTACCCGTGGTATTTCTACCTAGGAACTCCTAGATATAAGATCCCTCTTACTTCCCTCAGTCAATCACTGCCCCAGTGATTATCAGACTCTAACAAATCAAAGATGAAGACACTCTTCAAAACATAAACAGTCACTCTTGCTTAAAAGCTTCAAGTGATTACAACTCAATAAACTAAACCAACTCTAAACAATTGAGTGGTGTACAGAAAAACAGAGCATACAGCTCATAACTAACAGACTCAAAACCTAAGACTCTTTCAATGATAGCTTTGGTTGAGATTTATATTCTTAGATGACAGCGTCCTCTATTTATAGCTTCAGCAGCAACATAAACTTTAGCCAAATCCTTCAAAGATATATTTCCAAAATTCATTAGAAACATATAGAAGCAATTTATTTTCCAGAAATATATTTCCAAAGATTTCTTTGAAAATACATTCACAAATAATTGAATCCAATCTTCAGAAAATATCTTGCGAATTTCTTCTTCCTTCTAGAAAAGTAGCTTGGAGAATTCATAAATTAAATCTTCAACAAATCACATGAGAAAATAAACACTCTAAGGCGCGAAAAACAGCACGCAAAAAACCAGCTTCTGAAGGTATTTCTGATGTCTGCGTCTGAAGTTCTGCGTCTGAACATTTCAGCTTCTGAAGGTTGCTTCTGAAGGTTAGCTTCTGAAGTACTGTTCAGCGTCTGAACATCAGCTTCTGAAGGTTCAGCGTCTGAAGTACTGTTCAGCTTCTGAAGTACTGTTTAGCTTCTGAAGACGCACAACTTCTGAAGTACTGTTCAGCTTCTGAAGGCCCAGCTTCTGAAGATGCACATTGCTTGTATATTTGATTTTAGCAAACATGAAGCCAACAACCAAATATCCAACAATCTCCCCCTTTGGCAAATTTTTTCGCTAAATTCAATTTGAGCATAGAGAGATACACAAACAAATTCTTCACACATTAAATACTTCACACATCAAAATACGCAACCATGAAGAACATAACACAAACGTAGCAACAGAATCAGCAGCGGCATAAACACTACGTTTCACACAAAGACTCCCCCTGAAAACATATCATCATCAACAGCTTTTGAAATAGATCAGCTTCCAGTTCTGAGCACATAAATCAGCATCTGATAGGACACAGGAACAGGAAACACACATTCCCCCTGAAACATGACATTCAAGAACCATTAGAGACACCTACTCCCCCTGAACTACTGAAACAGATACACAGGAACAACTCCCCCTGAACACAGAGACTCCCCCTGAACTACTAAGCTGCTTATGAAACAACTATACTTTTCTCCCCTTTTTAGCCAAACAATTTTGACAAAAAACAATCATGCAATCACCAGGAGTGGAAAGACAGAGAAACAACATAGGTTACAAACAACCATCACAACACCATACACATCAGTAACATCAGTGACACTTCTCAGACCAGCAGAATCACATAAGCAGTACCCACACACAGGTTTCACAGAAGAACAAAAACAAGAGAACACAACTGCAGAGTTGCACAAAATGCAGATCAGAAACACAAAATGAAATCTAGAACATAGTCCATTCAATAGACAGTCTTCAGACTCAGCATCAGAAGCTGCTTAGTCTTCATTAGACACAACATCAGATGCTGCTTAGTTAATGTGTGCTTCAGGCACATTCAGAGGAATCTTCTTCCCAGCAATCTGCTTCTGAAGGCCAGCAATCCTCTTCTGAACATAGGGCCTGATGTCTTTCTCAACATCATCCTCAGACTTACTAGGATCCACTTCCTTTCCTTTTAGTGCCTTCTTCTTTGGGACAGGGACCACTACCTTGCTCCAGCCTTTAGATGGTCCAACACCTGCACTCTTCTTAGCAACAAGAGTAGGCCTGCTGGCAGCAGCAAAAACCTTTCCTTTCCTATTCTTCAGCCTCTTGTCAACATTTTCACATTTTGGTCTCCATACCTTCTTGATATTGACTACAACAGGTTCATATTTTCTTTGTTGAAAGTGTTTGGGGTATCCATGCAGTTTGAAACAGAAAGGCTTTATGTGCCCCTTTTTACCACAGTAATGACATATCCAAGGATGAGATGCCCTCTTGCTCTTAGATCCCTGAGGTTGGTTCTGGTGTTCCAACTTAGTTTTGCTCATCATTGGATCACATGTTTTAACAGCTGCAATGAACCTTTTAGCTGGATTTTGTTGTTTGTTGTTCAAGGTCCTATCATCAAATCCTATACCATTTGGTTTCCCTTGGTTCTGACTCTCCAAAATCTTTTCAAGCATATCAGTACCAGTGTTCATCATTCTGATTTGCTTCTTCATGTGTTCAAGTTGAGAGTTCAGCTGGGTTACCTCATCTTTGAGATCAGAGATTTGCCCTAAGTGCTCACTTCTTTCAGCCTGAAGTTGACTGATAGTTCTCTTCTGTTCTTCCAGCTGCTTGCACACTTCTTCAAATTTAACATGGAGCTTCTTGCAAAATTCAGCAGGTTCTTTGTAATAGGTAGCCAGTTCTTCACAAGACAGTTCTCCATCACTTGACTCAGTATCAGATGATATAAACCAGTTAAAGCAAAATAAAACAGAGTACAACAAAACAGAGTACTGGTGCAGTAGAACAGAGTACTTGCTGATTCTGAACCGTAAAACAGAGTAGTGGTGCAGTAGAACAGAGTACAACAAAACAGTAGTTCAGAAGCAGCAAAATAAAAGACAGAAAGTAAAGAACACATGTGATTTGTTAACCCAGTTCGGTGACAAACACACCTACGTCTGGAGGCTACCAAGCCAGGAAGGAAATCCACTATAATAGTATCAATTTGAAGTCCTATGACAACAGCCCCTGTTTCACAGCCTTCTCACTTAATCACTACCCGTGGTATTTCTACCTAGGAACTCCTAGATATAAGACCCCTCTTACTTCCCTCAGTCAATCACTGCCCCAGTGATTATCAGACTCTAACAAATCAAAGATGAAGACACTCTTCAAAACATAAACAGCCACTCTTGCTTAGAAGCTTCAAGTGATTACAACTCAATAAACTAAACCAACTCTAAACAATTGAGTGGTGTACAGAAAAACAGAGCATACAGCTCACAACTAACAGACTCAAAACCTAAGACTCTTTCAATGATAGCTTTGGTTGAGATTTCTATTCTTAAATGACAGCGTCCTCTATTTATAGCTTCAGCAGCAACATAAACTTGAGCCAAATTCTTCAAAGATATATTTCCAAAATTCTTTAGAAACATATAGAAGCAATTTATTTTCCAGAAATATATTTTCCAAAGATTTCTTTGAAAATATATTCACAAATAATTGAATCCAATCTTCAGAAAATATCTTGCAAAATTCTTCTTCCTTCTAGAAATGCAGCTTTGAGAATTCTTTAATTAAATCTTCAACAAATCACATGAGAAAATAAACACTCCTAGGCGCGAAAAACAGCACGCAGAAAACCAGCTTCTGAAGGTATTTCTGAAGTCTGCGTCTGAACATTTCAGCTTCTGAAGGTTGCTTCTGAAGGTTGCTCAAATCCAGTTAGTTTTACGAATCTGTCCTTAAAAAAAAGTTTTACGAATCTGTCATCATTGTCTTTAAAGATGCTCTGTGTCAATGTTTTCTAACTCCTGGATAAGCTTATGTGTAGTGTTAATTGAACCATGCTGGAAATTGTTGTTTTCATTGAATCCATCATTTTTCTCCTGCATGATACTATAATTACAGTTCACATCCGGGAGAATAGAATCTCATAAGCATATTGCATCAAAGACACTCAATATCTCTTTCATGCAAAGATTTTTTATCAGAATAGTTTACTTAACATTTGAAACTACAACAGACTTCTGCCAAATATGACTATACATTCAAAGCTCAAACCTTCCCCTTATCACCAAATTTGATTATTGACTCAAAATATATGTTCCATTCTTGAGATTGTATCCTATCTTGTACTCATATCATGGCATAGTTATAACAATCTCATTGATATTAATAGGAAAGCTGACTCAAAATGATCTATTTTATTTTACGTGGTACTCAATAGAACAGTACAAATATAATTTTATTTACTTTTCCAACTTTTGCTAAGATTTAAATGAAATCTATAACAGAAAATGGCAATACAACAAAAAGAGTGAGAGCTAAGCTTTATCCCACTAAGTGAACTTGTTCCTTATATAACTATCAGAAAGAAATAAAAATGATGGCTTCAGAATGAAGTTCTCACAAAATTGATGAGAAAGGTAATCAATGATGAAGAAACAAAACCAGAATGACCGTGTCTTTTACTATGGCCAAAATCATCACAAAAGAAACTAGAATTAAACCCCGCCAAGTGAAGCGAAGATGATGAACATCATAAGACGAAAGCTTGTCACAATAATTTCCTTCCAAAAGGATACAAGGATATGTGAAACTTCGAAACTGCAAGTTTTTGCAAATTAAGAAACAGTTTCTCCAACGGGAAGGAACCATGTCTAGACTGAAACATAGTTTAGCTATTTCACCATATAGCTTGACATGTGTAGATGTTACCACTACATATGCAATAAAACTATGTTTTGATAGATGAAAAGCTATAGAATATCCAGAGAAACAAAGTTTACAAGAGTTAACATGTTAATTAACTGAATTTGTTTGTTGAAAGCTAAGACGAATATTGGATGGGAACAAAAACAAAGTGGAGGTGGTTGTATGTGAAGAGACAGTAGAGTGAGTAGTTGATATAAACAATGTTGTTGTTAGGAACAAGCTTTTGTCAACTATGCACTCTACTGCGCCCTCTACAACACAACCACCACAAGCTCACTAAAAGTCTTCCATGTTCGGTGATTGTTGCCAAAGTCACTCAATTTATAGAACTTACTAGTTAGAAACGCTAGGAATCCTGATGGTATTAAATATTAGTACGTGGGGTAATTGGTTTTATTGTTGTGGTTTAAGGTTTCACTAGTAGGTAGGGTTGTTGGTTTTGTTGTTGTGGTTTAAGGTTTCGCTAACTTAAATGAAGAGAGAAGAAATGAGTACTACCTCCCTCAATAGCTTAAATCATTGACTCTTTCTTTTCACATCATATGAGCTTCTCACGCGCCATATGCAGTTCGAATTTAAGAATCCGAACGGCATAAAAACCCCATAAAACCTCCAAAAACAAGTTGAAATATTTCCAAATTTAAAATCTGAATAGGGCGCGCGACAAGCTCATGGGGTGAGAAAAGTAATAGCCGAAATCATTTAAACGAGGAGAGTGGATAGTTGACAAAGGAGAAACTAAGCCCAAAAAAGAGAAACTAACAAGAAATGAAACGAGGAGTAGAGACTCCTTTAACGTCGTCACTAATCAACTGAGAAAGCTCAGTCGAACGAACATCAAATTCTCGCAATCCACCACCAGTAATACATCTAAGATTTGCTAAAGCATCGATACACTTGTTAGTCTCACGATACAAGTGACAAATATGAACCTCACATTCCATCTCCAACAAACGTTTAATATTTTTAATAATCCTTTCACCTATTGCATTCACTCTGGTGCCCCTCCGTAAGCTTTTAATCACCTCTTCCGAATCGACACATAACTCCACACTCGCAAAACCTTTTCGACATGCAAGATTTAAACCCTGTCTAAAGCAGCTCAACAGAATAGACCGACACATAAGATTTTCTTAACATAAAATTGGTTAGCTAAGATTAATGATTAGCAACATTCTTCTGTCACTTTATTTTATTTGATATATTACAAACTATGTAAACCAGGGACGGCTACTTTTCACTCTATATGTTACATGGAAATATTCAAAACCTCCTAATAAAGTTTAAGATTCTTCACATTGGCGACTGCAATATTTTGAAACCTCAGTTTTTTACTATTCATCTGGATTTAAGTGGGTTTTGGAAATTACTGTACGTTCTCTAAAAACGCTCGAGCGTACCAACACTCGAAATGACTACGGAGTCGCCACCAAAGTTTTATTTTTAAAGGGAAACGTTGATAAAACCCTTCACGATGTGGAAAAGATAGTCATCGCAACCATTAACAGGTTCGGAAGTCGATTATGCAAGGGGAATGTAGTAGTACCCCTCGCATCCGTTGTACACAACGGGAACCTCCTAGTTAGTTAGGGTTAAAAGTGTTTTAAAGGTTTGCTTGCTACGTTTTAATACTTCCAAGAAGAAGGAAAAGGAGAAAAAAAGTTTTTTACATTAGTGTGATTGACAAGAGTGGGATCTTGCTCCTACGTATCTCCTGGTGCGATGGAGAATTCAAAGCTACGTAGTTCTTTGGTAGAAAATATTTGTTTGTTGGTTGATTTTAAAGAACAATGTTTTTAATCGTATTCTAGCGGTTAAACGTAGCTTGTATGCTCGCGCGTGGGAGGCTTAAGCGTTTGTTTGTATCGCGTTAGAATTGATAAAAACATCGTGCGTTTCTGAAAAGAGATTTGAATTTTATTTGACCACAGGGGGCTAAAAATTAGTTTGGTGTGTTGAATTTGTTTTTTTATGTTTTTGTATTTTGAAAATAGAATGACGATTGTCCGAACAATGAGACATACGTCAAATGCTCGTGCAACCGGGGAATGGGAAGACATACGTCAAACCACTCCTTTTTCATTCAAGTTTATTATTGAAAATAGATGCATAAACTATAATTGAAAACACTTGTCATATTTTTCTTTTTGAATAAAAATGAGTTTCAACCATAAAAGAGAGTTTCAGCCCAGATTATGAACCTTCAGAAGCAGGAACTGACTTCAGAATGCAAAATGCGCTGTTCAAGAGCTGCTTCAGAAGCACTGTTCAAAAGCTACTTCAGAAGCACTGTTTAGAAGCTGCTTCAGAAGCACTGTTCAGAAGCTGCTTCAGAAGCACTGTTTAGAAGCACTGTTCAGAAGCTGCCTTCAGAAGCACTGTTCAGAAGCACTGTTCAGACTCTGGGTTCAGAAGCACTGTTCAGACTCTGGGTTCAGAAGCACTGTTTAGACTCTGGGTTCAGAAGCACTGTTCAGACTCTGGGTTCAGAAGCACTGTTCAGAACCTGCTTCTGAAGTACTGTTCAGACTCTGCTTCTGAAGTACTGTTCAGAAGCTGCTACTGATTCTGATTTCAGAACCTCAGGGGTAAAAATGTTTGAAAACACAGTAAGAAAAAGAAGCGATCCACTTCTGTTTTGGTGATTTGTTGAAAACTTTGTAAAATCTTTGGGGTTTTGAAGGCTATTTTAATGCAAAAACGAGTTAAAGACTAAAAATGCAGGAACAGCAGAACAGAATTCTGTGATTTTTTCTCAACTTCTGAGTTAAATTTCTCACTCAATACTGAACCAAATACCAAAATGAAAATACCAATGTAAAGTTTGCCTTGAATACTACATCTTAGTGGTTTTACATCTACCAAAAGATGTCCTAGAACCTAATATATTCTGGCCTCAAGCCATGCCCAAGAACTTATGATGAGAAATGCATTATTTTTTTAAGAAAAGCTGTAAACATTTAAACAGAATGCGAAAAACGAGATAGAAAGGTTCAAGATACTTACAAACTCCTAGCCAAAGCTTCAAATGCACCAAAAAATGAAAGGGGTTTTTCGGTGGTTGTGGTTTTTTAAAGATGGAAGTGATGGAGAATATGAACAGTAACAGAATGGTGTTTTGTTACTATTCTTCTTTCTTTGTGTGATGTTTCTTTGTGGTTTAGTTGCTGTTTTGATTCTGTTTGATTTGTTGTGGTGGTTTGTAAAGAAAAAAACAGAAAAATAGAGCTTCTTTCTTTTGGGAGGTTTTGTTATGATTTTGTTGTTTTCTAGTTTTCTGATTCTGCCTCTCAAAAGTCTTTTCTTTTCATTCATTTTCGTGTTGTTTTTATAGGCAATTTTGTGATCATTTGTAATCATGAAAATCCCTTGAAAGCTGGGCTTTTTTGTGTGCTATGGCAAAGACTTTGGTTAACATTTAATGAAAAGGGAAGGAAGTGACCTTGCCTTGTGATTTTGGTGAAGACTTTGTGGCTAGTTCTGGACAAGTAGGGGCTGAGTTCTGACAGAGGATAATGGAAAAAAGAAAGGCAGGGTGCTGCCTGCAACTTGTGGTGCTTTTGGGGTTAATCCTTGAAGATTTGGGGTTGAGAAACAGGAAAGAAGGGCGCTGGACACAGGGGAGAAGCTTGCAGCCTTCTTTGACTTGTTTTGACAGAAAAAATGGAAACAAATGGCAAGGAGAGGGTGCTGGCAACAGGGGCAGCAGCTTGCAGCCTTCCTTGACTGGTTTTGATAAAGAAGAAAGGAAGAAAACGGCAAGGAGGAGGTGCTGGAAAAACAGGGGCAGCTGCTTATTTTGACTTTGTTTCCTTCTTTGTACATGTTTCTTTTTTTTTAGACATACAAAACATAATAATAATAATAATAATAATAATAATAATAATAATAATAATAATAATAATAATAGTATTAATAATAATAATAATAAAAAAAAAGAAAGATAAATAAATAATAATATAACTTTTTTTATCATTTTTAAAAAAGAAGAAAATAAAAATTGATTTTTTGTTTTGCATGATGATGATTTTTTTTTTGAAGAAAAGACTTGGACAAAATTAGGGTACAACAGCTGCCCCTACTTAATTGTGTCTTCGCGTAGAGAATGTGAGTGCCCAGGGCATCACGTAAACTCTTTGTGAAGAGCAATTAAGTATATAAATGACCCAAATTTTGTCTTTCAAAGTGAGAAAAGACCGTAGGAGATAATATGAAAGTATTGAAATGCGGAAGTAATGGACACAAAAGTAAATGCAAGATTGCCTCTGGATTGGCTACCGGTGCATAGACTGAAAAAATAAATAGATCGTCGCCTCGGGGGGTGCTTAGATCTAAAAGACAAGTCGTCGCCTTGGGGGGTTCTTAGATTGAAAGATAAACAGATCGTCGTCCAGGGGGGCTTAGATCTAAAAGATAAGTCGTCGCCTCGAGGGGTGCTTAGACTAAAAAATAAACAGATCGTCGCCTCGGGGGGTGCCTAGATCTAAAAGATTAGTCGTCGCCTCGGGGGTGCTTAGACTAGAAGATAAACAGATCGTCGCCTCGGGGGGTGCTTAGATCTAAAAGATTAGTCGTCGCCTCGTGGGGTGCTTAGACTAGAAGATAAACAGATCGTCGCCTCGGGGGGTGCTTAGATCTAAAAGATAAGTCGTCGCCTCGGGGGGTGCTTAGACTAAAAAGTAAACAGATCGTCGCCTCGGGGGGTGCTTAGATCTAAAAGATTAGTCGTCGCCTCGGGGGGTGCTTGAACTGTCCTAGGGATAAATGTATCGTCTCTAGACGTGGCTAGTACTTAGATCGTCGAAAAAGAAAGATGATTATTGATGTATGATATGTTTTAAGTTGCTTTATGTGGTATGACATGATATGAGGTAGACTCAATAAGGAGTTTCTGCTGGGGAAACTTAGTGGATGTAGGTAAGTTTAATGGAAATTGGGATAGTTTGTGAATGGACCCGTTGGTTTTCTTTTTGAAGAAACCTACTGGGGAAGTTCCTAAAGGAGGTCCACTGGGGAACACTGGGCTAACTTGTTGGTGAATGTCGGTGAATATGGGATACTCACTGGGGAGTGTTTGCTGGGGAGCATGAGAAATTGTGAGGGAGAGTATGATATGAATATGAGATGCATGCTAATGAATGAGTTTGATATGATGCATGCACTATGCTGACATGTGGGATAAGCAAATGACATGTTGAGCTTCGGTTGTGATCGGGTACCGAGCATAGTTAGGCTTTGGTTGGAAATTGTGTTTGGGAGTGCCAATGAAAATTAGGCTTTATTTGTGATTAAGTGCCAATGACGATTGGGCTTTGGTTGTGATTAGGTGCCAATGACGATTGGGCTTTGGTTGGAAATTGTGTTTGTGAGTGACAATGAAAATTGGGCTTTGGTTGGAAATTGTGAGTGGGAGTGCCAATGAAAATTGGGCTTTGGTTGGAAATTGTGAGGATCATCTTGAAAGCCGATCAATATCCAGTCTAAGTGGACGAAAGAAACGTGGGTTATGTTTTATTTGGGGAATCCCGTCTTTCCGACACCCGGGATTTTTGCGTTTCATGTACCGTGAGCTACGCACTTGTTTCTGCTGAAGAGTAAGAATCTTAAAATGACTGATGAAGAGTTTCATGCCTTGAGTCCTTTGATGCAATACTGGAGACCAACGAAGTTCTTTCGACATTTAAAAAATTCAAGTAAAATACATTTTTTTTATATTTCCCATATTTCAATGCATTATTTATCATGAATAAAAAACAACATTTTACGAGCAAGCGAGGACACAAAACAATGGAAAGGCTTAAAGATGATTTTTATTCAGTGAAACTTGATCCCTTGTGTTGTACCCTAATTTTGTCCCAAGCTTTTTCAAAACAAAAAAAAAAGAGAAAAGTCAAAGTCAACAAAAAGTCAACATTTCATAAACTGAGGACTTCGCAGAGCAAAGTCCCCTTCGCAGTGCGAAGTCTGCGATTTTTTGCAGATTTTAATTTATTTGATTTTTTTTCATTATTATTATTATTACCTATCATTATTATCATTGTATTTGTCAATTGTGGCTGTTTGGACTCAGCAAAGAAAGAATTGAAGCATGTGCCATTAAAGCCAAGGTGAGAAGGTTTTTCTTCCAACTAAGCATGTGCCAAGCAAGTTGGCCTGCCCTTGGGCAGCTCTCATCCCTCCCAATTGCCTACAATCTGACCTTGAGCTTGCCAGCAAGCAGCTTACTTGTTTTTCTTCCTGTTTTCTCCCCTAAAACCAGTCAAACACAGCTGGTTTTGCTTGCCCAAACACCATGAGTGCTGCCCTATTTTTAGCAGCTTTTCTCCCCTTCTCACACCAGCCCACATGTTCCTTTTGTTTCCCCCAACCTCTGCACATCACAGTGCATGTTTTTCTTGCTTAACCCCTCAAGATTACAAGGACCAATCCCAAGTGACAGCCCAATTGCAAACCAGCCCTGTTTTTCCACTTTTCATCATCATTGCTATCCAAAATCAGTTGCATTAATGGCTGGATTTGGCAAAGTCTTGACCAAGATTGCAAGGCAATGTCCCCTCTTCACTTTTGCATTAAATGCAAAGCAAAGTAGCCTGGTTCTAGCCCACAAAGCAGCTGGATTCTAGAGATTTTCATCATTGCAATAGATTTGGATTTTGCCTATAAAAGGAATGCTATGCATAAGGATTCAAGAACAATTGAACACAATTGAAAACACTTGAAACAGCATAAAATACACAGCAATTACAGAGTTTTTCTAGAGCAAAAACATGGTTCTTCCAGCAAGAAAACACTAGTGTTATTATCCTCCATTCATCAACATTTCAAACCTTGCAAAACTTCAACCATTCAAGTCCTTTCCATATCTCTTGCAACCAAAGCTTTAGGCTAGGAGTTGGTAAGTCATTCTAACTGGTTTATATTGCATTTACATACTGTTTGCATTTGCTTTTGATTCCAACTTGTTGCAATCTCAGTTTTGCATTTTTTAGTTTTCACTCATTTTTGATTCCAAACCCCTTTTGAACTTCAAAGAAATCCCAAGGTTTGCAAAACATTTAAACTGAGTTGTTGCACTCATTTTATTGCTAATTTCAAAAGCTTTTCACTCTTCCAAAAGTTCTGAGATTGTTTAGAAGTTGCTTCTGAACAGCAGTTCAGAAGCAGCTTCTGAACTCAAAATTTCGCAGAGTTCGCAGTGCAAAGCTCTGGTCGCAGTGCGACCATGACAGAACTCAGAATCTGAGTTCAGGCTTCTAAAAAGCCAATTTTTGAGGTTCTAGCTTAAGAACTCAGAACCTAAGAGGATTAAAACCCATTTTTGTTCAAAACATAACAAGAGTTTTGCATGATATTGGAAGATTCACAATTTTGAGCAAAACTTTTTGAATAACTTGCAAAGCAAGTTATGTTCGTTAAACTTTCAAAATCAAATTCGAGCAATAAGCCAAGTTCATTATTTTCAAAACCAATCTTGAACATTAACCTTGTTCATGAATTTCAATCAAAACATGAACTCGAGCCGAACTTGCTCACTTTTCAAAATCAAGCTTAAATTGAGCCGAACTTGTGCATTTTCTAAACTTGTGCATTTTTTTCACACACATAAACAAAGCAAACTTGTTCATTAGGTTGCAACAGCTAATTTGAACATTAAAACTTTTATCGAGTTTCAACAACCAAGTGTTTTGATAACTTTGGGATTTCTTAAATTTCAAACAAAACTTGAATGAAAAAGGGATGGTTTGACGTATGTCTCTCCATTTCCCCGATTGAACGAATGCTTGACGTATGTCTCGTTGTTCGGAGAATCGTCATTCTATTTTCAACGCATCCAACCACACCAAACCAATTCTTGGCCCTTTGTGGTCAATTTGAACCCTTTGGTCCCCCGTGACCATTTGACCCTTTTTCGACTCGGTTGAGTCACTTTGGTCAATGTTCGACTCGGTTGAGTCCATTGAACCCTTTCTTGATCCCGTTGGATCAATCGAACCCTTTTTTCGACTCGGATGAGTCACTTTGGTCAATGTTCGACTCCGTTGAGTCCATTGAACCCTTTCTTGATCTCGTTGGATCAATTGAACCCTTTCTCGACTCAGTTGAGTCCATTGAACCCTTTCTTGATCCCGTTGGATCAATCGAACCCTTTCTCGACTCGGTTGAGTCACTTTGGTCAATGTTCGACTCGGTTGAGTCCATTGAACCCTTTCTTGATCCCGTTGGATCAATCGAACCTTTCTCGACTCGGTTGAGTCATTTTAATCTTTTTTGGTCCCCTCGCAGCCAATTCGAACCCTTTTTCCCCAACGGACGTGTTTTATCTATTCTAGCGCGATTCAAAACAAACGCTTAAGCCTCCCATGCGCGAGCACACAAGCTATGTTTAATCGCAAGAATACGATCAAAACATCGTTCTTTAAAAATAACTAACAAATACGTTTTTCTAGCAAAGAACTACGTAGCTTTGATTTCTCCATCGCATCGGGAGATACGTAGGAGCAAGATCATCATCTTGTCAAGCACAATAATAAAAACTTTCTTTTTTCCCCTTCATTATATTTTCTTTTTCCCTTCTACATATTCAAGCATGCAAGCAAAACTTTAAAAACATTTTTAGCCTTATCTAACTAGGAGGTTCCCGTTGAGTACAACGGACGTGAGGGGTGCTAATACCTTCCCCTTGCGTAATCGACTCCCGAACCCGATAATGGTTGCGATGACCGTCCTTTCCTCATCGTCAAGGGTTTTATTATCGTTTCCCTTTAAAATAAAAAACTCAAGGGTTTATCAACGTTCCCTTTAAACAAAAACTTTGGTGGCGACTTCACATAACCTTTCGAGCGTTCATACACGTCTCGGGGTTTTTTTGCGTTTTTTTAACGAGAGCGCACACCTTGAATGGATAACAATACATGAAGATGTAATCCCTGTAAGAGGTGATTACTAAGATAGGGAAAAGAAAAAAAACAAAAAACAAATGGAGATTTGCTTGGGTGTCTCTTTGATACAACACGTGCTATTTTCCCTATGACTTCGAAATCCTTTGCCTCTGGAAGATGATAACGAAACCGATTCTTCCCCTCTTAAATTCTGTCAGGATCTTGAGTGTTGCAGCCTTCTACCTTTTCATATTTGTTTTGAAACCCCTAATTTTTATCTGGACCGCTCTTTCGAGTTTTCAGTCCACTGGGGTATATTTCCTTTTTTGATGTCCTTAATTTTTGCCTAGACCGCCTTTTCAGGTTTTCGATCTACCAGGACGCTCTCTATTGCCTAAACCGCCCTTTCGGGTTTTCGATTTAGTGAGCTCTTTTTTTTTAGGCATAGTATTTTTTGACTGCGTCGGAGTTTATTGAGAGTGGAAACTCCTCTCCATCTATAGTAGTGATGATTAAGGCTCCACCAGAGAAAGCCTTCTTTACCACGTATGGTCCTTCATAGCTAGGAGTCCATTTCCCGCGGGGATCCTTGTGGATGGGTAATATCTTTTTCAGCACTAAGTCTCCTTCTCTGAATTCTCGAGGACGAACTTTTTTGTCGAATGACTTCTTGAGCCTCTTTTGGTACAACTGTCCATGACACAATGCTGTTAGACGTTTCTCTTCTATGAGGTTCAATTGGTCGAATCTTGTTTGGACCCATTCGGCTTCTTCTAACTTGGTTTCCATCAAGACCCTTAATGAGGGAATTTCAACTTCAATGGGAAGCACGACCTCTATACCGTATACTAAGGAAAAAGGGGTTGCCCCAGTGGAAGTGCGAACTGTTGTTCTGTAGCCGTGTAGCGCAAAGGGAAGCATCTCATGCCAATCCTTGTAGGTTTTTACCATCTTCTGGGTGATTTTCTTGATGTTCTTGTTGGCTGCTTCTACCGCGCCGTTCATCTTCGGCCTATATGGTGAGGAATTATGGTGCTCAATCTTGAAGTCTTTGCACAACTCCTTCATTGTGTTGTTGTTTAGATTTGCCCCATTATCTGTGATAATTTTGTGAGGAGTGCCGTAACAGCAAATGATTTCCTTCTTGATGAATCGGGCTACCACTTGTTTTGTTACGTTTGCATAAGAAGCCGCTTCAACTCATTTGGTGAAATAGTCGATGGCAACCAGGATGAACCGGTGTCCATTTGAAGCCTTTGGTTCAATCATTCCAATCATGTCTATGCCCCACATAGAGAATGGTCATGGTGCCGTCATGACGTTCAGAGTAGTTGGGGGCACATGCACCTTGTCGGCGTAAATTTGACACTTGTGACATGTCTTGGCGTAGTGGAAACAGTCAGCCTCCATAGTTAGCCAGTAATAGCCCGCCCTTAGAATCTTCTTTGCCATTGCATGTCCATTGGCATGGGTTCCAAAGGACCCCTCATGGATTTCTTTGATGAGCATGTCTGCTTCATGTTTATCCACACACCTGAGTAAGACCATGTCATAATTTCTTTTGTAGAGTGTGTCCCCGCTGAGGAAGAACTGCGATGCCAATCTCCTGAGGGTTTTCTTGTCTGTTTGTGAGACATTCTCTGGATACTTTTGCTCTTCGAGGTATCGTTTGATGTCGTAAAACTAGGGTTTGTTGTCAAGTTCTTCTTCGATCACTGCACACACAACTGGTCTATCCCTACGATCCATCCTTATGATTGGTGCTTCGTTATGGAAATTCACTTGGTACATGGATGATAATGTAGCTAAAGCATCCGCTACCTGATTCTCTTCTCGAGGTATATATTGAAAGGTGATCTCATCGAAATGCTTCATCAACTCTACAACACGGGCACGGTAGGGGATCAAATTGGGATGTTTTGTTTCCCATTCTCCTTTCACTTGATAGATGACTAGTGCTGAGTCCCCGTATACTTCAAGGATTTTGATCCTTAGGTCAATTGCTGCTTCGAGGCCCAAGATGCACGCTTCATACTCTGCCATGTTATTGGTGCAGTCAAAGCATAACCTTGCTGTGAAGGGTTGATACCCATTTCTTGGTGATATTATGATAGCCCTGATCCCGTGCCCCATGGCATTTGAGGCACCATCGAAAGCGAGCTTCCATCGAGCTCCTGGTTCAGGCCTTCATCATCACTTATGATCTTTTCGTCATTCAAGGCTACAACGTCTTCATCGGGGAAGTCAAATTGTATGGGTTGATAGTCTTCCAATGGTTGGTGAGCAAGGTGCTCGGATAACACGCTCCCTTTTATAGCCTTTTGAGTAACATATTGGATGTCATACTCGGATAGCAGCATTTGCCAACGGGCTATCTTTCCTGTGAGGGCGGGCTTTTCAAAGATGTATTTGATGGGATCCATCTTTGATTTCAACCAAGTGGTGTGAGTCAACATGTACTGTCTTAAGCGTCGGGCAGCCCATTCTAAGGCGCAACAAATCTTTTCAAGCGAGGTATACCTTGATTCGCAATCGGTGAACTTCTTGCTTAGATAGTAGATGGCGTGCTCTTTTCTTCATGTTTCATCCTGTTGTCCTAGCACACAACCTATTGATCCATCATGCACTGTTAAGTATAAGATGAGGGGTCTACCAGGGACCAGAGGTATCAAAATCGGTGGCTCTTGTAGGTATCGTTTGATCTTATCAAACGCCTCTTGGCAGTCATCATTCCACTGAATAGTTTGATTTTTCCTTAGCAATTTGAAAATTGGTTCACAAGTGGCCGTCATGTGTGAGATGAATCTAGCAATGTAGTTCAATCTTCCTAAGAATCCACGAACCTCCTTCTCGGTATTTGGCGCTGGCATATCTTGTATGGCTTTTACCTTGTCAAGATCAACTTCAATTCCCTTTTGGCTGACTATGAACCCCAATAACTTACCGGACTTAACACCAAAGGTGAACTTGTTAGGATTTAGGCGTAGCATGAACTTTCTCACGCGCTCGAACAACTTTTGCAAATGGGATAGATGATCCTCCACCGTCTGGGATTTGGCAATCATATCATCGATATAAACCTCTATTTCCTTATGAATCATGTCATGGAAAAGAGTTGTCATTGCTCTTTGATATGTTGCCCCGGCATTCGTTAATCCGAAGGGCATTACCTTGTAGCAGAAAGTCCCCCATGGGGTGATGAACGTGGTTTTCTCCATGTTTTCTGGAGCCATTTTGATTTGATTGTACCCAGAGAAACCGTCCATGAAAGAAAAGACTGAAAACTGGGCGGTGTTTTCTACCAGTACGTCAATGTGAGGCAGCGGGAAGTCATCTTTTGGGCTCGCTCTATTCAAGTCCCGGTAATCCACACACATCCTGACTTTGCCATCCTTCTTTGGGACAGGCACAATGTTGGCAACCCATTGTGGATACTTGGTCATTGCTAAGAAACTGGCGTCAAACTGCTTTTTGACTTCCTCTCTAATCTTGAGAGCCATGTCGGGTCTGGTTCTTCTCATCTTTTGCTTTATTGGTGGGCATTCCGGCTTGAGCGGTAGTCTATGCACGACTATGTTGGGGTCTAATCCTGGCATATCCTGATATGACCAAGCGAACACATCTACATACTCTCGTAGTAACTCAATCAGTTTTTCCTTCACGTCTTCCTGCAGGGAGGCTCCTACTTTGACCTCTTTCTTGTCCTCTTCGGTCCCTAAGTTGATCGCTTCTATTGGTTCTTGGTGAGGTTGTATTACTCTCTCCTCTTGATCCCCAAGCTTGGACAATTCTTCAGGAGGTTCATAATCGTCCTCCTCATCGTCTTCCATTTGGTTAATCGGGAAATCGAAGTCGTAAGGGATTATAGCAGTGTTATTTTCAGTGGGTGTATTTGTGGATCTGCATGAGTATGTTTTTATTTTAGGTTTGCAGAAACTTAAAATGAGTAAAATATTGATATTAAAGAACGAAAGGACAATGAACTCAATCGAACACAAAATGCAATTTTACTGATGATAGAAATAATTTGAAACATGGGGGTCCCACAAAGTTAATCATTTGCCTTGGGAAAAGCAAAGTGATTTTTTTTTTAAAAGCATGATAAATTATTTGAACAAGGAAATGATTTTTGGAATTTCTATGGCCTTCCAGTTGCTCGGGATCTCATCGGAAACGCAACGGTACACCACGAAAGATTTTTTTTTTGGGGGGAAAGATATGAGTGTTTCTCTTTAAAATGCATGAAAGTGCATGTATGCGATGTAGATGAAAAAACATGCTTTTTATTTTGCTTTGGGAAGGAAAATTTATATTCGAAAATTATTTTATGGATGCAAATGTTATGGCATGCAGGGGTGTGGTTAAAAGAGGACAAGGCATAGGTTACCGAAGTAGGAACGTTCAATAATTACCCCTATTCTCACATGTAGGTTCTAAATTGGTTTAAAAAGGTCCCTAGAGTCATGGATCCTACAAGGAAATATTGCCGCCATTGCAAATACTCGCAAGACAACAACGCTTCCAAGAGAATCTACTCTAGGCGGGGTTTTCATGCCAACCCTACATGACATACGTCAGGAAGGTTAACACTACGCAACCACCATCTTATCTTAAGTTTTTCTCAAAGCTCGGGTATAGAGCTTCACTTATGCGACAACTCATAGTTGACATATATATGAACATAAAGCATAATGAAGCATAGATGTAGAGGCAAGAGAAAAAAGAAGATAAAGACATTAAACAAAAACATGCAAGCAAACAAAAAAAAACACTTAGCCTAAGAGCTAACTAGGATAGGCTTGACTCGCTAGTGAGAAACAGAAGTTCTTCCCCAGCGGAGTCGCCAGCTGTACGTTCTCTAAAAACGCTCGAGCGTACCAATGCTCGGAATGACTACGGAGTCGCCACCAAAGTTTTATTTTTAAAGGGAAGCGTTGATAAAACCCTTGACGATGTGGAAAAGATGGTCATCGCAACCATTAACGGGTTCGGGAGTCGATTATGCAAGGGGAAGGTATTAGCACCCCTCGCATCCGTTGTACTCAACGGGAACCTCCTAGTTAGTTAGGGTTAAAAGTGTTTTAAAGGTTTGCTTGCTACGTTTTAATACTTCCAAGAAAAAGGAAAAGGGGAAAAAAGGTTTTTTACATTAGTGTGCTTGACAAGAGTGGGATCTTGCTCCTACGTATCTCCTGGTGCGATGGAGAATTCAAAGCTACGTAGTTCTTTGGTAGAAAATATTTGTTTGTTGGTTGATTTTAAAGAACGATGTTTTTGATCGTATTCTAGCGGTTAAACGTAGCTTGTATGCTCGCGCGTGGGAGGCTTAAGCGTTTGTTTGTATCGCGTTAGAATTGATAAAAACATCGTGCTTTTGTGAGAAGAGATTTGAATTTTATCTGACCACGGGGGGCCAAAAATTAGTTTGGTGTGTTGAATTTGTTTTTTATGCTTTTGTATTTTGAAAATAGAATGACGACTGTCCGAACAACGAGACATACGTCAAATGCTCGTGCAACCGGGGAACGGGAAGACATACGTCAAACCACTCCTTTTTCATTCAAGTTTATTATTGAAAATAGATGCATAACCTATAATTGAAAACACTTGTCATATTTTTCTCTTTGAATAAAAATGAGTTTCAACCATAAAAGAGAGTTTCAACCCAGATTATGAACCTTCAGAAGCAGGAACTGACTTCAGAATGCAAAATGCACAGCTTCAGAAGCACCTTCAGAAGCTGCCTTTCAGAAGCACTGTTCAGAAGCTGCTTCAGAAGCACTGTTCAGAAGCTGCTTCAAAAGCACTGTTCAGACGCTGCTTCAGAAGCTGCTTCAGAAGCACTATTCAGAAGCTGCTTCAGAAACACTGTTCAGAAGCACTGTTCAGAAGCTGCTTCAGAAGCACTGTTCAGAAGCTGCTTCAGAAGCACTGTTTAGAAGCTGCCTTCAGAAGCACTGTTCAGACTCTGGGTTCAGAAGCACTGTTCAGACTTTGGGTTCAGAAGCACTGTTCAGAAGCTGCTTCTGAAGTACTGTTCAGACTCTGCTTCTGAAGTACTGTTTAGAAGCTGCTTCTGAAGTACTGTTCAGAAGCTGCTTCTGAAGTACTGTTCAGAAGCTGTTTCTGAAGTACAGTTCAGAAGTTGCTTCCGATTCTGATTTCAGAACCTCAGGGGTAAAAATGTTTGAAAACACAGTAAGAAAAAGAAGCAATCCACTTCAGTTTTGGTGATTTGTTGAAAACTTTGTAAAATCTTTGGGTTTTTGAAGGCTATTTTAATGCAAAAATGAGTTAATGACTAAAAATGCAGAAAAATAAATGCAGGAACAGCAGAACAGAATTCTGTTATTTTTTTCTCAATTTCTGAGTTAAATTTCTCACTCAATATTGAACCAAATACAAAAATGAAAATACCAATGTAAAGTTTGCCATGAATACTACATCTTAGTGGTTTTAAATCTACCAAAAGATGTCCTAGAACCTAATATATTCTGGCCTCAAGCCATGCCCATGAACTTATGATGAGAAATGCATTATTATTTTAAGAAAAGCTATAAACATTTAAACAGAAAGCGAAAAAGGAGATAGAAAGGTTCAAGATACTTACAAACTCCTAGCCAAAGCTTCAAATTCACCAAAAAATGAAAGGGGTTTTTGGGTGGTTGTGGTTTTTTAAAGATGGAAGTGATGGAGAATATGAACAGTAACAAAATGGTGTTTTGTTACTATTCTTCTTTCTTTGTGTGATGTTTCTTTGTGGTTTAGTTGCTGTTTTGATTCTGTTTGATTTGTTGTGGTGGTTTGTAAAGAAAAAAACAGAAAAACAGAGCTTCTTTCTTTTGGGAGGTTTTGTTATGATTTTGCTGTTTTCTAGTTTTCTGATTCTGCCTCTCAAAAGTCTTTTCTTTTCATTCATTTTCGTGTTGTTTTTATAGGCAATTTTGTGATCATTTGTAATCATGAAAATCCCTTGAAAGCTGGGCTTTTTTGTGTGCTATGACAAAGACTTTGGTTAACATTTAATGAAAAGGGAAGGAAGTGACCTTGCCTTGTGATTTTGGTGAAGACTTTGGGGCTAATTCTCGACAAGTAGGGGCTGAGTTCTGACAGAGGATAATGGAAAAAAGAAGGGCAGGGTGCTGCCTGCAACTTGTAGTGCTTTTGGGGTTAATCCTTGAAGATTTGGGGTTGAGAAACAGGAAAGAAAGGCGCTGGACACAGGGGAGAAGCTTGCAGCCTTCTTTGACTTGTTTTGACAGAAAAAATGGGAACAAATGGCAAGGAGAGGGTGCTGGCAACAGGGGCAGCAGCTTGCAGCCTTCCTTGACTGGTTTTGATAAAGAAGAGAGGAAGAAAACGGCAATGAGAAGGTGCTGAAAAAACAGGGGCAGCAGATTAATTTGACTTTGTTTCCTGCTTTGTACATGTTTCTTTTTTTTTTTAGACAAACAAATAATAATAATAATAATAATAATAATAATAATAATAATAATAATAATAATAATAATAATAATAATAATAATAATAATAAAAGAAAGATAAATAAATAATAATAAAACTTTTTTTATTATTTTTAAAAAAGAAGAAAATAAAAATTGATTTTTTGTTTTGCATGATGATGATTTTTTTTTAAAGAAAAGACTTGGACAAAATTAGGGTAGAACAATTACTGGAATTGGTTTTGTAGCATTGTATTTTGCCTTACAAAAAAGTACTTCCAGAATAAAAATTCAAAAATTCAACTGTAGTAAATTGATTGTGCATTCTATCAAAGCCAACTTAGTCAAGGTGACAACACTGGCTGTTGTATATTATTTACATATTTACACTTTTATATGTTTGTGAAAGATTATCTAAGTGTTTCTTTCACGTGGCTAGATGCATTGAAGCTGTCGCCATTTCAACAATCACGATGCCATTGTTGCACTTGGACAACTATCCATGGTGCAAGCCAAGATGTCTCTATAATCCCGTGATATTTTGAACGAGTCGTAAACATTCCCATCTCTGCTCTTCTTATATTCAAACAACAAATTTGAATGATCAAATGCAGTTAGCTTTACGAATCCGTAATCATAGTCTTTAAAGATGCTCCATTTAGTTTTAAGAGAAGTAAATGTTGAAAGGCTTGCTCCACCACCACCAGCAACAATATGTATGGTCCCATTTAAGGTTCCCTTATAGTAGTGTTTCTCTTCACTAGTGCAGATATTCTGTATCAACATGCAAAGGATAAATAAAAAACAAACAGGCACTTTTTACTAGAAAGAATATGCGTATTCGCACTCAATTGCAATAGTACTATACGTTGCATGTTATGTGGTATTAAACAGAAAATCCAACTGCCAATTATTTCTTAAGAAGAGTGTAATAGTAACAGAAATGTTATTTGAACATCAATTGATACATCTAAGTTCGACAACTTTTTACATTGTTAATGCAGTTCAGACACATGAATAATAAAGTGTTTGATTTAGTTAATACATATATCAGCTGTTGCAACTTGCAACTCATTAACATCTTATGAACTCTATAAACCACAAATTTAATTATTAACCACGATATTCAAGTAATGAAATCTATATGTAGTTGGAGTACACAAAATCAGGGTCAATAACATTCAAATTTATGGCTGATTTTAGTTTATGGGTTAATGAATTATCCAATCTTGATATAGTCATTAACCACTAACTACTGCATTAACCACGTGTGAATTGTGTTAACAATAATTCAAGTGTTTTATGTTTTGATGCATATTATTATAGGCCCACTATATTTGCCAAAATTTAGAAGGATGGTTAAATTGCATAAAGTTGAAGATACCTGGTATATGGGACATGTCCTCTCATAATTATGCACATGACCATAGATGGCAATGTCCACCTTGTATTTCTGCCACAGCTTTTGAAGGCTCTCTCTCCCCATTGGTTCAGCAAATGACCCCTCTTCTGCATAACAGATACAAGAAGAGTAACCAAGTACCCGATGTGCAAGGAAGACTAGCCATGGCTGTTTTTGTCGGTCAACTGAAGTCAAACAATGCTCAATGAACTTGTATTGTTCTGTTCCTTCTCTCCAATCATGTTCAGTGTCAGCGACACAGAAGCGGAACATGCCATAGTCAATTAAATACCTGACAGAAGTAGAAAAATGTCACATGTTACAAACAAGTAACCAAGTTAGTTGTGCATTCACAAAAAACATTGAAACCAAATGCATTAGTAAGCTTTTTTTTATAAAAGTACTGCATGTGTGTTTGGTCTGGTGTTTGAGGAACATGATTTTAAATATACATTGTTTTGTAAAATCTGTTTACAGATGAGCTTAAAATTAAGTGATTCACGTTTTGTTATTTTTATCAATTCCAATCAAACTAGAGTTTAAAGACAATTTTATGTGATAGAAACAAACCAAACACGTATTTTTTACTAAAAGCATATTTGGAAAGAGACAAAATCAATTCCACATGAAACCAAAACGATACATACTTAAAGCATAAGTGACAAGAGGATAAATCAATGCAGCATCAATTCAAAGTGGAAGTTTCACTATTCAATCATATTAATTATTAATGCTTTCCTTTTGTGTGATGATTCTAGTGAAAGGTAGTAGTCATATATCTTCTTACCATTGTTAATACAGTAGTAATATATCTTCTTTCATTGTTAATAGGTATCCTTGAACTCCAATGTGATGTTTGTTCAATAACTCATGACAGCATTGAATCCAGAAAACTCGTTACTGACGATAAATCTAAACTAATTTGGCTATTTTATGTTCCTTCTTGAATGAAGTTCTTATTCCTAACTAACTTAGGTACAAGGAGCATCATTCTTCAAAATCCTTAATTTTATGTTATATGAATTCAATTTTCATAGTAGTTCATGTTGGTTGTGCTCAAATCATGGAAAATCTATAAACCCATTAGAAGGTAACCTTTTCTCTGAAAGGAAATAAAATAAAATAGTGTTGTCCGTACCAGAATTTAGCCCTGTTTGAAGCAGGGACGTAGAACATAGTCTCAGCCAATACACCACATTCTCCTCCAGAATCCATGTTCCCATAAAAGGATCCTGATCCAGGCCAATCACGCTCATGGTTCCCACTAGAAAGCAGCATTATAAGAATTTCAGGTTGTTACTAAAAGAAAAAGTACTTCCCTGACTAATTTTTTGGGTATGCCATAGAGAAAACCTTGCAATCATGTAAGGCACAACTGACGCAATTGGCTCCACCTGTGCTGTAAATTGATCCCACTGAGAAAGATATCCATTTGCATAACTTATATCTCCAATATGAAAAACCATGTCAATGTTTTCCAAGTCATGTATAATCTGCTTGGTAGTGTTAATTGAACCATGCTGAAAATTGTTATATTCATTGGAACCATCAACTTCCTCCTACATGCAAGATATTAGAAATCTCATAAGCATCTCAATATATCTTGCAGGCAATTAAAACTAAAACAGATGCAAATCCATTATCCATCTAATTAATATATGCATTTATATTATTCATAACAGTTCAAAGCTCAAACCTTTCCCATATCACCAAATATGACTACGCGTTGTAAAGACTTCTGCCCAGGAAAAGGAGCTGCTCTAAACTGATACTGTTCACTCCAAATGAATGTTCCATTCTTGAGTTTGTGTCCTATCTTATACTCATATCTGTATAATTCATGGCAAGCACAATGAACATTGATTCTGTTTAATTAAACATATATCATGACATAGTTATAACAATCTCATTGATATTAATAGAAAAGTTGACTCAACAATTTATTTTCTTTTACTTAGGTACTCAATAACAGTACAAATATAATTTTATTTACTTTTACACAACAATCTCATTAATATTAAACAGAAAAGATGACACAATACTCTATATTTTATTTGACTTGGGTACTCGATAACAATACAAACATTTTATGTATTTTTCAAACTTTTGTTAAGGTCTGGATGAAATATATAATAGATAATGACAATACGACAAAAAGAGTAACAATAAAGCCTTTTTCAACCCTCAAAAAAAAAAATATAAAGCCTTATCCAAATAAGTAGATTTGCCCTATATATAGAACAGTATCAGGAAAAAAAAAAGGGATGGAGTGTTCTCACAGATTTAATGAGAAAGGTAATCAATGATAAAACAAAATTAGAATAGTTGTTGGCATCTTAATTGAACATAATATAATAGAATTAAAAAATGCATACAAATCAGCCAGTGCAAGCTAGAACTAACATACATTCTGTTGGGCCACAGTTCTTTGAGATAACTGGTGTGTATGTATCCAGGGTCACGCCATCCTACTGATCTTGCTGGTGCGCCTATTCATAAATTTATAGTGTGAGTAATGAATGAACAACTCTGTTGGAAAAAAGTTCCAGTAGACAAAACATGTTGTGAAAAATTGATGATCCTATTGGTAGCCTAAGCACTTTCTAAAGGATATATGAAACATCGACAAATGTGTCATATCTATATCAGAAAAATTCAACGCATATGATATGTAAACATCAAACTCTTTTGTGTTACCATTGTTATATCCTTGTCATATCTTGTATGTTGATGTCCACTTTTATAAACTTTTCACTTGAAAGGATTGAGGTTTGACACATAGTGATGAACACCTTTTGACCAATTGGAGCTTTGAGACAAAATAATCTCAAATTCCATTTATGATAGAAAAATATTGCATATAGTAATATGCTTCATTTCCATTTGTTCTATTGTCAAGGAAGTTATGAGAATTGTTAGTGATGAAACATTTTGTCGCCTGCACCTAACAAGTAAATCTTGTTTTCTAGCTATGTTTCCTATTTGCATGGGAAAACAAAGTGAAAACAAGAAAGGAAACAATGTGAAAATAATTTGGGAGTTTAGAAATTAAATCTAAAAACAAATATTTTTTTTGGAATGCAACAAATATGTTTTCTGAAACCATTGTGCTAACATCGTTGATTTCAAATCCCAGGATCAAATAGTTAGGGTCTATTTGGATTGACATGTTTGAGGTTATCTTTTGGCCTAATTATTTGTGAGACTATTTGGAAGAGCTTATGATATGTCCATAAACTATTTCTAGCTTGTTTCCATAAGCTCTCTAGGATAATTTATAAAAAGAGCTTATAGCTTCTTTGAAAACAGATTATAATTTTATCTTTTGTTATAGAAGTAGCTTTTATATAAGCACTTCTATGATGAGGGCTTAACTAAAATGCTTATTCAAACATGGCGTTAATACAGAAACTCCAATTACAAGATATATCTCAGCTGTATAAATTCAAAGGTAAGACTTGGCTTTCTTACCACATAAGCTATCACGAGTGAAAGTCAGTGTCCCGGCAGGTGAATGTACATGATCCCTTCCTTTTGGACCCCATTCAACAAAAGGTTCAGCATCACTAATCCCATATCCACTTGTCCATGTTACTGTCATCTATTTTAAGTGATAAATGACAATATTTTGATTTGATAGAACTAAGTGGAATATATAAAATGCAAACTGTATGCAGTCTAGGACAGACGAAGTTGAACATACCTCATTCCATGACTTTCCTAGTGCCAGGCGAGGGTAGACTGGTGCATCTGGATTTGCAAAAGCTATTTTATTCGACACTGCCACTAGCTTTGGCTATCAATAGGTAAATAGAAACAAATAAGAGATTGCATTTATCTATATTATGATAGAAGTGAAAATTAGAAGCTTCTGAAAGAATTTAAAGCATTATTCAATTTGTAGAATTACAGAATCTGATCCAAATTACTGATCAGATGATCCGATTATTATTCAAATTTACGAAAATCCAAAAGAAATGAATGTAAGCCATGATACCAGGATGCCAAAGTAAATAAGGCGGGTCAGCAAATATGTGTAAATGTCTATAAGCATGACATGTATATTTGGTTTTTGTTCTATGGTTATGCATATTTTTTTCTTCTCTTTTTAAGCAAAATGACATGTGAACGTATCACAAAGGGGAATATCATCCCAACAAGGTTGGCGCCACAATATCCAACAATCACCTACTACAATCTACAACATACCTTGAATATATTAAAAACAATAAATTAAAGGGTATATCATCACAAAGGGGAATATCATACAAATAAATTAAAGGGAAAAAACATCATCCCACAAGATTAGCAGATCAAATTTAATTTGTGATAGAATCATACAACATTAACATCAACTTGGTCATGATAGCTCAAGCATATGATGGGCTTACATTTGATAGACCGCCAGAAAACAGTGCAAATGAGAAATCTGATCTCTGATTAATCAGCTGAAGCTTCAGAAACCCTTTTCCAGTTGTTTTGTACTGAGGATTCAAGTAACTTGCATTTTGAAACTGCACAATGGAAGACACATAATTAGATCATCACTTCATTTCTTTTTATCTTAACTTTCTGAGTTTCACTTCATTAAGGTTTAAGAAAAGAAACTGATAGAAATGATTTTGGTAAGTTCATTAAAAGAATTTAGTTCAGGTTAGTGGTTACATCCACACGTGTACCTTAATGGGTGCAGAACGCAATAGTGGTGGATAAACCCTACCATTTTCTTTTGGACATGTAGAAGCACTGAAATGCACAAAACAGGAAAAAGTTTAGTTGTTGAACTGAAAAGTAAATCAAGTTTGATTGCAGTGTTGTCAATCGGAGGTCGCAAAAAATAACTATTTTTTCAACAAATCGCTTCGCCACATCTATATAGCAGCACAGAAGCGGATATTTGACAACATTTCATATACTAAGTATTGTATCACGGAACAATAGTAGTGATTTGTTCAAATTACGCTATGCTATAAAGCACTATAATTGTGGATTTTACCTAAAATTTGCAGGAGAAAACACTCCAATCCAATCATGAATTGAAGGAATTGGAGAAGTGTATTCTACAGTTACCCATTCTGAAGTTTGACCCTACAAAAAAATCAAATAAACTTTGATCATCAATAAGAAAATATGCAAGAAGTTACGAAAATTGTTGAAGCTTACTTACTTGTAGTCCAAGAAGTGATGGAGATGCTTTGATGTGAGCAAGGTGAAGAAGGGTTAATGTTGCCTTGTGAATAGCAACTTTTGACAGTGGCTGATCTCCATGTGAGCATGCCCTTTGTAGAATTGAACAAAACAGTAGAAATTCCAAGAAAACAAATTTGGATTTCCCCATTTATGCTGTATGTTTAAGCATGATATATATTCTGATTAATTACACACCACACTATATATGTATATATCTAAAATAGAGAAAATTTGTTTGTTGAAAGGTTGGGAGAGAGAGAGATACTAGTCTATTCTTTTAGAGGAATATTTGGTGGGAACAAAAACAAAAATGCCACTCTCTGTCTCTCTCACTCTTATGACCCGAATGTGTGATTTCTTTTTTCTATGCAAATGAAAAATAAAATTTGGTAGGAACGAAAAAGCCAATTTCATCTTGCAATTTCATTTTGCAACACGCCTGGTCCCATTATTAATGAATGATGTAAACCAGATTATAAAGTTGAAATCTAAAGATATATAGCATTCAGACGCGATCATAAAGAATTCTGGTATAATTATTAAGATATGTACCCCAAACGGAAGATTGATTGTATATTTTATTATTTAATTATATTACAATGTCATTATGCTGGCAAATATCTTTATAATAATTATATTAGCTATTTATCAATTGTGAGCCTTAATTGTATTAGATATTTATCAATTGTGAGTCTTAATTGTATTAGATATTTATCAATTGTATTAGTTATAAATATCTTCATAATAATTATATTAGATATTTAGATAATTAATTACTTAATTAATTGATATGAACTCAATATGGATGAATGTCTGGATGATCCATTAATGGAATAATGGGAAACCCTAATGGTCATCAGAGTCTATGGTCTTCAATAGGTCATACACAACAATATTCTCTCTTCTCCCCATCTGAAGAAAACTTGGGACATAAAGGTATCGGTCGAAGAAGAACCAAACTAGCCGTCATTAATCCTTTGTTGTGTATCAGGTATCTCCTATCTCTCTGTTTCATATCATTGTTGTTGAGAGCACTGTCATCAAAAAGTAGTCATAATACCTAATTATTAATATCATAAATCAAACATGTTGTAGATCCGGTCATAATCATGTTAAATGTTTTGTTTGCTTCCGCTATTAATCCATAATTTTTGAACATGTGTTATGAGAAAAAAATTATTTAGATTTAATATCTAACAACTTGACCCCCGCCTACCTAATTTGTGAAATAAAAATTATCCCACGCAAACCCAATATTTATATATTCACACATCAGGTTTAGTGAAGAAATTGAGGCATTGAAAAAGTGAAGGCATTGAAAAGAATACAAACACATAGAAAAATATGGCAAAATCATGTTCTTCTAGAGTTTTTTTTCTAGTGGTTCTTACAATGTTTCTTCTCCTGGCACCCAGGCATGGCACTGAGGCCGCTGAGGCAGGTGTTGATACTTGTGAATACTACTCTACTGTATATTCCGCACCGCCAAAGCTCAGCCTCCGCAAACTCTTCCGTGAATTGATAAATGGACCTTGCTGCCATGGCATGAATAAATAAGGGGATTTGTGAGTCTAACTGAATAAGGGGCCTAGGCTACCATTTATATTTTATTAGTATATAATACTAGCAACAAACTCGTGCTTAGTACGGGCTAATTCGAAGCGGGGCTATACATCAAAGCGCATTGCAATGCTATATGAATTGAGAAAATAAGAAAAAACTAATGATAAAGGGCAAATTACATTGACTTCTCTTGAGATTTTTTTAAATAACACAATCACCCCTTCTAATTTTTCAAACACATCAATCTCCCCTCATTTTATCCATTTCAATAACTTTGTAAATATACAATTTAATTTCAGTTATTTTGGTTTGTTTTTATCTGTTTTCTCTTTTCACAATTAAGTTAAATGATGTTTTTTTATTCCTCCCAATGGAGAAACAATAACAACATTTGTTTTTATCACCAAATAGAATCAAACATCGGCAATTACATGAGAGATCAAAAGAGAATATACAAATGAGAAGAATGTTGGTGGATGAACATTATGGTTGATCAATGAAAAGGAAATAATCTTCGATATATCTGTTTTATTACATTAGAGTTTAAAAACTAAACCACCTTGACTGAGTAACAATAAGTTGGGAAAAATCACCTAAGTGAAAAGTGGAAAGAAAAAATGGTCGAAAATTAAGCGAGTTCATACTCGTATGAAGAAATTAATTGCTCAAAAAAAATTAAATTAACAAAGTTTAAACCGTGTTATATTATAAACAAAATGTTTGTCAATTTGATAAAAAAAAAAAAGACAGAGATAAGTATTTAGTTAAAAAAATAGAGCAGGTGTTTGTGTCAATTAAGAAGATCTTAGGAGATGTTAGTGTAATTTGCATCATTTTTTTTTAAGAGTAGTTTGCCCATGATAAAATCATTGAAATAGTTGTTATTAAATATTATGAAGTGGTAAACTAAAAATATTAAAAATAATAAAGATTTCATTATTGATAAAGACGTCGTTATGAGTCTCGTGTATGAATTGTACAACTATATTATTTAGTAACTCATTTATCATTTTTTCAGTGTTTTTTATAGTCATATTTCTAAAAGATATAATAACTAATAATCTACAAAAATAAAATATATTATTTTATAATATGACATGGTGGCATGACTTCTTTGAATGTTTTCAAATATGTTGAGATCTGCAGGTTTTAAGGTGTCTTGTTTGCCTACACTCTAGTTCTTCAAGCACGAATGAGTTTTTATGCTTGCTGATTTGTTCAAGAGTTGTTCACACTTGGATTTTGATACTCTATTGATAGTCAATCTATTAATTGTTCTTCACAAATGTTCACTTTTCATATATTTTTTAACCTGGTTTCGCGCCCGTATACAGATTCTCTAGGTTGTGCCCGTGATTAGTAAAAAAAAATTAGGAAAGATTAGGTTGCGCCCGTATACACATAAATGTCGCATACATCAGGATAATAACCAAGTGTTGGCCCGGACTAGACCGATCAGCTCTGATACCACTTTATAACACCCCGATCCCCAAGACTACTATTTAAATAATAAATCACGCAGTTCAACAACATCGAGGTATTACAATTCATTAACAAACTCATGCTAAATTCTCATAATAAAAATTTCATCAAAAAAATACTCAGATCACAGCGGAATAAACATCTCGACAAATATGATTTCGGGTCACATCATAAAAATCTGTATGTTCAATTTTGGTTAAATTATGAAGTTGTTTATTAGCTCAATTTCATTGAACATCGTATGCTTTATCCTAAAATTTTACACAATTCACAAAATGGTGAGTACATTTAATGGACAAAATGAAGGCTACTAAAATCTGCAGGAGTACTCAAAGATGTAGGGAGAGAAAATAATGTTCAGGTGAATCTGAAATTCTAAAATAAAAGAAATGATGATGAGCCTATATTTATCATTGTATCCACAATTGCTTGTTCCAATTGACGTAGTTAGAACAATCAAAGGCAGAAATTAATTCGAGTAGAATGACTAGTCTCACCAAAGTATCTTATAAACATTCTTTGCCTTCCCACATAATTTTTTATGGGAGGAGTTGAACAGACGTATCTCAACTAGATGCAATTGAATATACATACAATAATTCTAACACTACTTCGCATATAAATCACATACACCAAGCTTATTACAAAAATAAACAATTCAAGGAACTATAAACGACTTTTTGAAGATATCTTCTCACAAAAGGACATCCTAACTCAATGTGTTGCTTTAGTCGTCTTGCTGAGTACTGGATTTGATGCAACTTAGAAGGCAGTCTGATTATCACAAGTAAGCGCCATCTGCAAAACATTCCCAAACCACAGTTCCTTAAGCAATTAACTGAATCATATAAGTTCACACATATGGCTGAAGCCATTGCTCAATATTTTGCTTCTACACTTGATTTTTGTCAACACTATTTCTTGATCTTCTAGGTGTTCAAGTTATTACAGACAAAAACACAATAACCATCTCCAATACCATTCAATCACAAAAGCTAGCTCAATCGTTACATAATTTCCCTAATTACAGTAATAACATGATTACCCTTTTTACAATAATTCTAATATGAGGATTCAGTAATTTTTGACAGCTTAACACAATGACTAATTGCCTGTTTGCTTAAGATTTTTTTCACCGCAAAAAATGTGCACTCTGAATTCCTAGGCACACAATTACAAAAGATCATTCCTTCGTACCAACACGCCAAGGGAAGCCAAGTTTCACTTTTGTTGTCGTGAAGAAAACCTTAACCCACCTCATTCTAAACATAATGACAGGTCTTGCAATTGATAAGTACAAAAAAAAACTTTGACCCTTCTTTCTTATCTCCTTGACAAAGACTCCATAAACATTGTTATACAAAGAATAACAATTTTGTTCCTGCTAAGAGAACAATGATACCAACCCCCTAAGCAGTCGATGAACTCAAGAGCTTGGTTCTAGGTTTTTTCTGTATAATGAGTGTGTTCTCTGCGAGGGACGTTCCGAGCTCCTTTTATACTTCCCTTGACCTGAGGGAAGTGGGGCGATCTTTTCGGGACTCCCAGGCCACCTGGTGCTGTGACTTGGTCTTCCTCCCGGGAATTTTGGCCCACAATGGGAACGTTGGGGGAGACTTAGCAAACGGGTCCAAATAGGACCGTTAGTTCGGGTTTCTACGTGGACAGTCCGCCCCGGATGCGCTATCGGGGCCCTTCATCTATCCGAAATGTTACAGCGTGGTTTTGACCCCGCCCACGTGGCGGGCACGTGGGGAGCAGGATCCGGCTTGACGGGGAAGGCTGCCGCGTGTCCTGAGAGAAATAAGATGACGGTACAAATTTCATAGCTCTACGGAAAATATGTGTACAACAACAGCCAAGCCTTATCCACTAAGTGGGGTCAGCTAAGGAAAATATATGTAGCACAATAAAAAAATCCATGGTTATTTGAGACTATGCAGGAGAATATTAATGTGCTCTTTATTAATATACTAGAGATATTTAGAGCCTAAATATTGGAGACACGCGGAGGAAGAGAAAAACAATATAACTTGCAGTCAATTATGGAAACCAAATACGCCAAACCAAATCTTACCTTGTGAATCAAGCCATCATCAATCAGGGAGCTTCTTATCATTTTGAATAGCTCATGTTGTGCCTCCACTTCATTAACAAATTGTTTTAGAGTTCAAACTATACATTTTGAGACAGTCATAATCAAGTGCTTTGACTCTCATCACCTGCCAAAATAAGAATAAAAATTGATATAGATCAGACACCATGTTATTTCATTGTTAGTCACTAACTAAAAAAAAACATTTTTCAGAAAACAGCGATTAGTTATTTGGACAAAAGTAGCTATCCTTACAATTGGGGAGAGAGTAAAAAAAAACTTTAAAACATAATAGTACGTATAAATAAAACAGAGCACAAGAGAGGGTGTGTTGTGTTATGCTCACAAAAACAGAGCATCATAGATTACTGCAGTGACAGGAAAGTGCTTCGTCCACCAACACGTTTGAAGCTGTATGGCTGTATTCTTGTGGTGAACAAACCCAAATCTTGACGTTGCAGGGTATTCGATTCGGACAGTGGATTGTTTTCAAATTTATGAATGCACTCAACCCCAAGAGCTTGACCAAACCAGCAACTTAGCTGAAGCAAACTCTGCTCAGAAGTCTAAGAAGCGTATTCTTAGACTTCTTACTGGAAAGCAACAAACAACCACAGCCAAGGGCTCCTTCAGAGAGGAATATACTTCTCTGCCTAACTGATGAAACAGTTACAAACTACTAGATGAATGGATGATGATTGTACAATGAAAAATCTGATCATCTTCATGGCCCATTTCGCTATTGGGCTCCAGGGTCCTATCATTTTCCTTATACATTTTGCAGTTGCACATCTCTTCAACTATTCTGCTCAAAATGTAGCACACAGAAGGAAACAAAATATAGACTCCTCTGATCTTGAATTTACAGTAGAAAGGGCACAATGAAAATTTCACTAATAAACACAATAAAAACACTGGACCTACAAAATAGACCCCTATCTCAAAAAGCGTAAAAAATTGAGTCAAATGGAATACAAGAACTACTTTATCCATATCTCTAGGCAAGGAGGGAGGGGGGGCACAATAACAGATCAAGGATGGACCTTAGACAACATGTTGAGAAAGAGAAAAACGAGAACGCATATGAGAGAATCAGTGTCACAATTACACACAAGATAATGTTATATATAGTCACAAACATGAGGTTGACAATCACCCTAATTACAGTAGATACAACATAATTAGCCAATTGACAATAATTCTAGTATCAGGACTCTGTTATCTGAAATTTTTTCAATAAGTAAAATATAATGGCTAATTATGTGTTTGGTAAAGGCTTTTTCACCACAAAAGTTCACTCCGCCTTCCTAAGGCACACTAATGCAAAGGAAATAGTCCTTCCTGCCAACATGCCTAGGAAAGCTAAGTTTCACTTTTGTGGTGAAGAAAAGCTTAACCCATTTCCTTCTTAACCCAACAACCAGTCTTGCAATTGATAAATACAAAAGCACTTAGATCCATTTTATCTCCTTGACACAAAGTGTCATTACTACAAGATTGTAGATACCTAAGCAATTTGCTATAATGAAGAATAAGAGTACCAAATTACAAATAGTCATTCTGTATCTGGGCATCATATTCAATAAATACAAGAATGAATGAAGTCTTTTGCTTGTGATTAGCAGTGACAGAACAAGAATACAAGTTCAAAGATGAAGCTCATTCCTAAATTAAATAGATGGTAATCTAATCTCGCTCACATTCTTCCTTTGTCATTTATCCATATGCTGCCTAGAAAATAAATTACGATAAAAAAGCAAAGGCACAGAGAAATTATTTTAACCTTGTTCTAACTACCAGTGCAACGTGAAGCACTTAAAATTTCTCCATATACCAAGTTCATTCTCTTCTATCTCAGCCAACCATCCACTCCCTTTAAGTTGAAGCTTCCTTCCGTATTTCTTTTCCATGATAAAAACACACTTGATTTTATTGCCACACTCATGGCACCATCATGCAGTTTTGTCAATCGCGTATTAGGGAGGCCAACAAAAAATCTGCCATATAAACATGACGTAGCAGCTTATGGAGGTCCAAAAACATGGTGGATATTTATAGGTGTTGCGGCTTATGGAGGCTGGCACAAAGTCTGCAATGGTATAACACCATGGTGCCGCCATGGCTGACATTTGACAACACTGGTATAATGTGAACAAACAATAGTATAGACTCTCCAATTGTACATAAACCTGCATGCACATGATACTCATGACAAAACCACAAAATCTCAAATTTAAATGCTTGATGTTGCATAATGAAAAGTCTGGTGATGAGGTTGTTGATACAACCACCATAAACTGAAGCTTATTTGCTTCAAAATAATTAAGTGGCGGCAGTTCTTGTAAACTACTTCATATTTTCAGTTGGGATTCCTAACTTTTTATGCAGTCACATTTTCTTTTTCTTTTTTCTTTGGGTGAAAAGTCACATTTTGTCATTTACATATTAAGCAATTATGCTATGCTCTCAGAATTGTGATGAAGGCAAAATCACTGTTCTCACTATTTACAACAGATCCAGTATATTAAGCCTCAACTCTAAACTAACGTCAAACAGTTTTTGAGCTTTGAAATTGAAAATATACAATGCTGAATCAAAAAGTAAACCTGACGATATGAATTTTGGTGAAGGACAGTGTCCTGGTCCAAACCTTGTTCAAATATAGTGCTTTGCTTTTATGTGTTTTTAATAAGCAAAAGATTGTAGTTAGTTTGTGAGGGGGAGGGAGGAAATGTTAGTAGCAGGGGACAAATAACTCATTGGGTGTCCCAACCCAAACCACTGGGCTATTCCTTCAGGGACAAATAAAGACATAAAAATAAACAACTCGTTGGAAGCAAAAACCAAGGAAAGAGAAAATTGAAAGCAAAGAAGTTCTTACTAACAATGGTAAGTGTATAATATTGAACTCTAATATGTATGCCGATATTTAATATGCTTTAGTGTTGCATGTCACGTCATCCTTAATATATGATTGGAGATAAAGCAGTCAACTCGTAACCATATTCTGATAGGAACCGAATTGAAGAGAAACAAAAGAAATAGTATTATTGATTGAAAAGAAAATATTACAGAAGATTATGTCTATGTAATCCCAGAGCAAGGGCTCCTCAGAGAAGAGACATTTCTTTCCCTCTGCCGAAAGCCAATAAGGTTCCTAACTGAATAAATCTGAATCCTTCCCTACAGCTGTGGCCAAATGGCCTTATTATATTAGTAGGACATAAACTGCCTGTAACTGCTCTTAATCAATACAAATATTACATATGATACAAACTGTTAACTGCTCCTAAATAACTGTATATTAAAATAACTGACTGCATCAGCAATTACCCTATCAATACCACCCAATACCTAACATATTCTTCTTGGGAATATTCAAATCATATTAAGTTCATTGATTCAATGTGTGTATACAGTCCCTATTCTATGTACAAGATGTGTGTACAGTTCCTATTCTACATACAAGAAAACAGCTGAGGACGACAATCAATGAGTAAATACGGTAGAAAACAGAACAAAATGGTAAAAATGATTAGACTGTACTTGGCCCAAAATGCAATAATTAGCTATCAAAACATTCAAAAAGATTGTCAAACAATTGTTTTATATAACATCAAAAGTAATACAAAGAGTAGGACATTGTGGAGTACCCACCAGGACAAAACTTCTGTTGTTATCAAAGTATGTAAAAAATTGAAGTGCTCTGAATTTGTGAAATGAAAACACGCTTCTTGAAAGAACTTTGATTTTGAAATGAATCCTTCCTCAACTGTCATTTTGCTACCACCTAGACGGGTAAGACCAACAGCTGCGGATCCAATAGCATCGGCAAGAGAGAGAAATTCATGTTTTATCCTGAAGTGGTTGTTTAGTCTATGAGATAAGAGGTCCCTCACCAGTGCATACTGTTCACGCATTTAAGCCAGCCCAATTCTTGAAAGCAATAAGCGCTTCCATTTTTCTGACATTCTTTTTCCTTAACCTGGCCACTTTGAGCTTTTTATGTGTCTCCATGAACGCTTGCTTGTATCTCCACTTATCAACAAATATTTTCATCTCTTTAGATTTCTCCACAACTTGCATAACAGCATCAAAGAAACCTCCCTTGACCATAGCATACAGGAATGCATCAACCAGATTCTGGTCAAATTTGATCCCCTTCGGCCCATCCCCTGCTAACTTTCGCTTAACCTCGTTCCACAACATCATTACATCAAAATATTTTTCTGCCGAAACATATCCGTTAATCAGGGACAAGTAAGTCTGATCATTTGGCTCGAATTGCAGGAATGTCATCCTTCTGAAAGTCCTTCTTGCATCTTCTAGCCTCCCAGCTTTACAAAAAGCGTGGATTATAGAATTCCAATCATGAGTACCTACTTCAATACGAGGATCCTCAACCACCTCATCTAAGAAAGCAGCCATCAATTCAGGTCGATGATTCTCCATCAAACCTGTCATTATAGTCAAGTAACTCCCTTTCAAATCAAGAACCCTCGCCCCTCTCATGTCCCTAAACAGAGAAAAGACCGACTGAAAGTCTTGACTGGACATGGACGTTTCTATCAGAGCATCATAGGTTTCCACATCCAACTTTAGACCTGAACTACTAATCTCCATCACCAATAGAGTAGCCTCTGCAGTTCGATTCTCTTTGCAGTAAGCCTTCAAGATCGGCACATAGACCCCAAGACCCACAGAGCCTCCCCGAGCATTCATCTCATCAAGAATAGTGTGTGCTTTGTCTGATAATCCAATACTAACACAAGCATTAACAATACCGAAACTGACAGACTTGTCAACTTTGATATTCGAAGACTCCAACTTCTGAGCTTCAATAATGAAATTAGCTAAACCCTTAATATTTCCCTTATGAAGATATTCCTTAACTACTAAACAAAAAGTCTCTCTATCAAAATTCCAAACTTCCCCCTCATCATCTCTATCATTCAAACTATCAAGAATTGTTGACTCTACAGAAGCTAAATTACCAGACTTAACATAGCCACTAATCAAATTAGAATAAAAACATTTATTGTTTTTGGAGTAACCAAAACCACAAATCAAAACTTTTAACTCATCTATCTTATCTTGTAACCCTTTAAGTGCATATAAATAAGCAAGAAAACCAAAACTAAACTCATCTGGCTTAACACCAAGCTTGGACATAATTCCAATAACTCTGTCAGCATGAGTTACCGATTCAAGATGAAAACAGCAGGCTTGAAGAGCAGCATTACAAGCAGAAACATCAGGTATCATGAAATCCAGCTTCTCATCCAAAGCAACCCTGCAGTTCTCTTCAAAAAGAGGTAAAAAAGCAGCAAGGTTATCATTGTTCTTGGCAATATCAACGAGCACGCCGCCCCACGAATGAAAAGAAATGAAAAAGCGATATTTGAACATGGATTTAACAAGTGAAAAAGCAGGGGGAGCAGTGTTGGCGGATTTCATAGAAAGAAGGATGGTATGAATTGTATTGAATTCAAGGAGGTTGGGATATTTTTGGATGAGAAAGAGGGTTGATGCGAAAGCTCTTTTGAGATTGAGAATGTCGTGAAGAGAGGATAAGTGGATGAGAAGGGAATTGGTGAGGGGTTTGGGTGGGAATGAATGATGGGTAGTGAGAGTTTTGAAAGATTTCCAAGCATCGTCGGTTTGAGATGTGATAAGGGATTTATGGAGAGTTATTTGAAGAGTGGTAAGCTGTTGAGGTGTGAGGGAGAGTGATTGTGTTGGGAGATTTTGTGGTTCATCATCATTATCATGATGGATATTATTAAACTTAAATAAAGAAGGTTGAAGGAATGAGTAAAGAGAAGGAGTTTCACTCGATGATGATGATGAGAAGGAGAATGATCTTCTTCTATATGGAACAACATTCAACTTCAAAACTTTTTTCGCCATTCTTCATTCATTCATCAATTCAATTCAATTCAAGTGAAAGTGAAAGTGAACTAGTGAAGTGAATTCAAGCATGTTTTGCGTTTTCCATGTTCAGTGATGATGGGATGGGTACTTAGCGTGCTTTTCATTATCATTAATGGATACAGTAAATTATAAACAAGAAGCTGGAATAGCTCAGTTGGTTAGAGCGTGTGGCTGTTAACCACAAGGTCGGAGGTTCAACCCCTCCTTCTAGCGATTTTTATTTTTTTTCAAATTTATCAGACTGATTTTTTTTTTAATTAAATTTTATCAGTACTATTTAGATCAATACTTTGTGCAGAAACCTTAAAAAAACAAAACTTTGTGCAGAAACGTAATCAATCATAACCTAAAAGATCTAATGATATGCTCCTTGTCTTGAGATAGAACAGAGGAGAGATCAGGATACACACATATGAGAAAGCTTAGACAAGAAGTTTGGGTCATCAGTGCCTATTTGAGCAAAAGTGAAAGCCATGATAACAGCAGCCATGAGATTGCTGAAGGGAAGACAGCTTCTCCTTTCCAATAGAGTCATAATAGCAGGCCATGTCCTAAAAATAACAGAGAAAACAAAATGTATACTATGGTACCTACCTTACTCTCCACTAAATACACTTTTCAACTCACTGCACCCATTTGCTATCACTCACTCGTGACTAGGGTGTTTGCGGTGCGGTGCGGTTTGGTTCAGTTTTGAGGTTAAAAGTCATCCGAACCGCAAGATAAAAAAACATGTGAAGGTGAGAAAAACACACACACACAAGAAGGGGGGGTTGAATTGTGTGACTCTAAAAACTTGTTATCTTTTCTTTTCAAAACTTAAATCAAGTTCAGAAGCTGATATGAATCAGTTCTGAACTGTTATCAGGAGTTATGCGGCGGATTCAATAATGAAAAGAGAAGAGTAAAGAGAGAGACACAGCAAATTATACAGGTTCCTTCTCAATGTGAGAAGTAGTCCTGTCCCCTTGTATCCAACAAGAGAGTTTCACTATAATCAGTTCTGATTACAATTGCTCAATCACTAAGAAAGAGACTTCCAGCTGCTCAATCACAAAGAAAGAGACTTCTATGCTCAACCACCAAGGAAGAGGCTTCCAATGCTCAAGTCACTAAGACAAGAGACTTCCCAATGCTCAAGTCACTAAGACAAGAGACTTCTGACTCAGACCACAAAGGAATAAGGTTACAATTGCTTAGTATACAGACTAAGACTTGAGGGACCAAACTGGTTTACAAGTAAAGGAGTTTGGGATGAACACTTGATCAAATATCAGAGGTGTTCTCTTAATACAACACAGGTTAAGACTCTTAACCTTAAGAAATTCTAAGTTACAAGGACTATGAGAATTTCTAAGAGTTTTGAACTTTGACAGTTTTTACACAGAAAACAGAGCAAGGTTTCAGCAATACGTTTCAAAGAGTCTTAGACATTTTCTTCTTCAAATCTTCCTCCTTTTATAGATGAAAATAGAGCTGTTGAAGATTTGATGGAACTCAGGAAATTAGTCGTTGCAATTGGACTAGGTTACTGCAATTGTGTGCTGCACTTTATCTGTCAGAACAGGGCAGGTGCCATTTTTGAATTGGCCCACCTTAAAAACTGGAGAATGTTTGGGTCAGGGAGACAACTGTTCCATTGAGTTGTTCTGACACATCCAGGCATTAAATGCGCACAGTACTGGTCAAAATCCATGCCACATCAGCTTCAGAAGCTTCTTAGTGAACAGTGATCAGAAGCTGGCTTCAGGAGTTGACTGTTGCGTTGACTTCTTCAGAAGCACCCAGTCTTCAGAAGCTGCCTTCAGACTTCAGAAGCTGCACTTCAGGAGCACCACTTCAGGAGTACTTCAGAGGCTTCACTTCAGTAACACTTCTTCAGGACCTCTTCAGAAGCTCTTACTTCAGGAGCACTTCTTCAGAAGCATTTCTTCAGGACCAGTTTTCCTTTTAGCTTTGTAACCATGCTTCTTGGCTTTCCTTCTTGCTCTTTAGCTTGTTCTTCATAACCATTATCAATTAATACTTATTGAGCATGTGGTTCTGAAACACTTGAACAAAGCATTAGCAAATAACCAATTTTCTCTTTAATACTTTGTTATCATCAAAACCATAAAGAGAGATATGTTTACACATAAATGTTTCAACAATCTCCCCCTTATTTGTAAGAGACTTGTTAAACACATTTTGTTCCAACAATCTCCCCCTTTTTGATGATGACAAACATAAGTATTAAAACAGAAAATTGTTGTTAACTTAATTAACAAGTTAACTGCAGGGTGTGAGGTTTGTAAGCTCCCCCTGAGTCTGATCCAAGTTAATTAAGTTCAGATAAGAACATAAATGTGAAAATTTCAGAGTTGTTGTTAGGTTTAATTAACAATCTGACTTCAGGAGAGGTTTGTAGGCTCCCCCTAGGTCTGACAATCCTCAAGGTTAGGTTTGTAAGCTCCCCTTGATTCTTATCCATGTTAATTAAGCTTAACTTAAGACAATATGGTGAAATTTACACTCAGAATTTTAAAATGACTTGTTGACTTCAGGTTCTGAGGTTTGTAAGCTCTCCCCCTAAGTCTGATAATCCACAGGATGAGTTTTGTAAGCTCCCTGAGTCTTATCCAAGTTATTCTAAATTCAATTTACTCACTAAGAGTAATGTATCTCACAGAAATGTATTAGAGCCAGAATTTCACTTCAGAGGCTAAGAATTAGAGTCTGTTCTCATAAGTTAAATTGTATCAGAGCTTAACTTAGCTTAACTGATCAGTATCAGAGCTGACTTATCAGAGCTTAACCCTAACAATTGTATCAGGGCTTGATAACTTGATAAGCTTAATAAGTTTATCTTCTGACAATTTTAACTTATTTTTGAGCTCAGGTGCTTTAATACTTGTTTTACTTTCTCCCCCTTTTGTCATCAACAAAAAGTACAATTTTCTCCCCTTAAAACAGAAAATTTCTCCCCCTTTGTCAAGAGAGTTGAAACATATCTGTTTCAGAGCAGAAAAGGATTTTAAAAGAGTTTGAAGGCATATATCAAAGCAGTTCAGTCTCCCCCTTTTGTAAAGAGTTTTAAAAGAGTTCTGTCACCAAGTTTGAAACTATTTCAAAAAGATTCAGAATTGGGGGGGTTGAACCAACCAAGATTGTGAGATATTTGTGCAGTCATATGAATAACCAAGCAGCAAAGATGAGTATCAGAGCATACTTGAATTTCAGTGAGTATATGACTTGCAATAAAAATAGAATGTTGTTCAGAAGCAGAAAAGGTTTAGAGCTTCTGATCAGGTCATTCTGTGTTCAGACATTACTTATGCAGTACAAACTGGTTTAGCATCAGAGCAAAACAACCAGTTGTGTTCAGTATCAGAGCAAAACTTCTCAAGAAGTGTTCAGTATCAGAGCAATTCTGAGCTTGCTTGAAAGAAATATAGCAGAATCTGATACCAAGTGAGGATTTATCTCAGAGTCTGATACCAGCTAAAAGGTTTTAATTCAGAGTCTGATACCAATTAAAAAAACATTTCTAAAGACTGAACATTGTCTGAAACACTTTGGGCTTTTAAAATGTGTCTGTGCTAAACATTTTGAAAACAAACTGATACCAACTTGAAAATTGTTTGTTAAGCAATTTTAACATTGAATATCAGAGCAGAAAATCACATTTTTGATGACTTTGGGAGGATTAGAGTATAAACTTTCAAAGCTTTAATCATCATTGCCCATAGCTATACTTACCAGATTCTGACCAACATTAGATTTTTATCAGATTCAGAAGTCAGAAAATCCAGGTTCTGATCCTTCAGACTCTGAAGTTTTTCAGGCTTAACTGTCTTCAGACTCTCAGAAGATGAGTGTCTGATCAGTCTTAGCTTATGAAACACTCAGAATCAAGAAATTCATTCAGATTCAAGCACATTTTCAGGAGATGAAATGCATGTTCAGATTCTTTTTAATAAAATTGAATCTTTCTTCTGTTAGGGGTTTTGTGAATATGTCAGCCCATTGATGATCAGTATCAATGAATTGAATATCCAAAACACCCTTCTGAACATAATCTCTTATAAAATGATGTTTTATTTCTATGTGCTTGGCTCTAGAATGCAGAATTGGATTTTTAGACAGACAAATTGCAGCAGTATTATCACAATAAATAGGAATATTGTCTGCATGAATCTGATAATCCTCTAATTGATGTTTCATCCAGAGCAGTTGTGTGCTACAACTTGCAGCTGAGATGTATTCTGCTTCTGCTGTTGACAAAGCAATGGTTGCTTGTCTCTTGCTGGCCCAGGATATCAGATTCTCACCAAGAAACTGACAGTTTCCACTGGTGGATTTTCTTTCAATCCTGTCCCCAGCATAGTCAGCATCACAGAATCCAACTAGCTTATAATTTAGAGATTTCTTATAGAGAAGTCCCAAATTAGTTGTTCCTTTCAGATACCTGAAGATTCTCTTGACAGCAGTCATATGAGATTCTCTAGGATCTGATTGGAATCTGGCACACAGACATACACTGAATAAAATATCTGGCCTAGAAGCAGTTAAGTATAGGAGAGAACCTATCATACCTCTGTACAGCTTCTGATCTACTTTAGTGCCATTGTCCTCTTTGCTTAATGTGCAGGTGGGATGCATTGGTGTTGTCATTAGCTTGCAATCATCCAACTGGAACTTCTTCAGAAGCTCCTTGGTGTATTTTGACTGATGAACATAAACACCATCTTTGCATTGGTTGATTTGAATTCCCAAGAAGAATTTCAGCTCACCCATCATGCTCATTTCAAATTCATCCTGCATTAACTTAGAAAATTCCTTGCAAAGGGAGGCATTAGTAGAACCAAATATGATATCATCAACATAGATTTGTACAATTAAGATTTCTTTCTTAACAGTTTTTCTAAAGAGTGTATTGTCAACTTGACCTCTTACAAAACCATTTTTAATTAAGAAGTTGCTTAGCCTTTCATACCAAGCTCTGGGAGCTTGTTTCAGACCATACAAAGACTTCTTCAGTTTAAAAACATGATTTGGATATTTAACATCTTCAAAACCAGGAGGTTGTTTGACATACACTTCTTCAGAAATTACACCATTTAAGAAAGCACTCTTAACATCCATTTGATATAAGATGATATCATGATTAATAGCATAAGAAAGAAGTAACCTGATTGCTTCCAGTCTTGCAACTGGAGCAAATGTCTCAGTGTAGTCAATTCCTTCTTGCTGGCTGTACCCTTGAGCTACTAATCTAGCCTTGTTTCTGATCACTTCTCCTTGTTCATTGAGCTTGTTCCTGAACACCCATTTTGTTCCAATGATGTTCTTCTGATCAGGTTTTGCAACAAGATCCCAAACATCATTTCTTTGGAATTGATTCAGCTCTTCTTGCATTGCTACAATCCAACCATCATCAGCAAGTGCTTCATCAGCAGTTGTGGGTTCAATCATGGATAACAGGCCAAGCATGGACTCATTCTGAGTGAATGCAGATCTTCTCTTCCTTGGACTGTTCTTGTTTCCAATGATCAATTCCTCAGGATGTGAAGACTTGTACTTGAAGGAGGTTCTGGGTGGATTGGCTTCTGAGGAACCATCAGGGATTTGTTCAGAACCATGCTGGTCTTGATTAGCATCAGGAGTAGTGTCATTGCTGGAGAGTTTCTCAGAGTCTTCATTGTTTTCAGCTTCTGAACCTTCATCAGAACCTGAACTGGGTTCAGCTTCTGAAGGCTCTTCTGAGATTCTGGCATCTGCAAAACTCTCAACCAGCTCTGGTATTTCACTACCAGGCTTCTTATCATCAAACCTAATATGTATAGCTTCTTCAACAACATGTGTTTCAGAATTATACACCCTGTATGCCTTAGATCTCTCTGAGTATCCTAAAAAGGTACCCTTTTGAGCCTTGGCATCAAATTTCTTTAGGTAGACCTTATTGTTTAGTATGTAACATGTACAACCAAACTGATGAAAATAAGAAATACTTGGTTTTCTACCTTTAAATAATTCATATGATGTTTTATTCAGAATGGGTCTGATGTAAATCCTGTTCTGAATATAACATGCTGTGTTTACAGCTTCTGCCCAAAAGTACTTAGCAATTTTTGACTCATGGATCATGGTTCTGGCCATCTCTTGTAAAGACCTGTTCTTTCTCTCTACAACTCCATTTTGTTGTGGAGTTCTAGGAGATGAGAACTCATGGAGAATTCCATGGTCTTCACAAAAGTTTTCAAAAGGTTCATTTTCAAATTCACCACCATGATCACTTCTGATTTTCAAAATTTTCAAATCAGTTTCTGTTTGTACTTGTTTGCAGAATTTGAAAAACACATCATATGTTTCATTTTTGGTTCTGAGGAATTTAACCCAAGTCCACCTACTATAATCATCAACAATAACAAGTCCATATTTCTTCCCATTGATTGAGGCTGTTCCAACAGGACCAAACAAATCAATGTGAAGGAGTTCTAGAGGTTTTGAGGTGGAAACAATGTTCTTTGGTTTAAAAGAAGTTTTAGAAAACTTTCCTATTTGGCATGCACTGCACAGTGCATCTGAGTGATAATCAATCTGGGGTAAGCCTCTGACCAGCTGCAACTTGCTAAGCTTGGAGATAAGTCTCCAGTTAGCATGTCCCAGCCTTTTGTGCCAGACCCATTTCTCATCACTCACAGACAGAAGGCAAACTACCTTCTGCTGAACCAATTCAGAAAAGTTAATTTTATAAACATTGTTTTTCCTGGTGCCTCTGAACACTACAGACTTGTCTTTGCTACTGATTACAGTGCAAGTGTTCTTATTAAACAGGACTTCATAATTACTATTACATAATTGACTTATGCTAAGTAAGTTATGTCTAAGTCCATCTACCAGCCAAACATTATCAATGTACAGGGAAGAATTACCTATCTTACCAGTACCAATGATCTTTCCTTTCTGACTTCCTCCAAATCGCACAGTTCCTCCCTCTTTCAGAGTTAGGGTTTGGAACATAGACTTGTCCCCTGTCATATGATGCGAGCATCCACTGTCCAGGTACCAGGACCTTTCCTTTTCTTTGGATGACAAGCATATCTGCAATTGAAATAATCTCAGACTTAGGTACCCAGATTTTCATGGGTCCTTTGGGGTTAGTCCTGAAAGGTTTTGGCTTCTTGTGTCTGAAGTTTTGATATTCAGACTTGTTCTGATACTTAGGATAGGAATCCTTATATCTTGAATAAGTCTGAGTTTCAGAATCTGAGTGCTTCAGAACTTGAGTTCTCAAAGGTTTGGACTCAGACTTCTTCAGAACTTGAGACTTAAAAGTCTTTGGTTCTGATTTGTTTAGAGTCTGACCTTTTGAGTGCTTTGGTTCTGATCTCTTCAGAATTCTGACTTTGTTTACTTCAGGCACAAGGCAAGCTTCAGTTTTTCCTTTCTTAAAACAGTTTGAAGCAGAAAACTGATTGGTTTGCTTTGGCTTGCTTTGCCTAACATTCTGAGATTGAACATGTTTTGCATTGACTGGTTTAACAGATTTTGAAGTTTTAATAAACCCAGTCTTAGAAAAATTTGAATCAGATTTATTCAGATTCTGAGACTTGCTAGTTTCAGGTTCTGAACACTTCAGATTCTGAACCTTTCCAGGTTTAGAGCCTGATTTCCTCTTACTCTTAGGCTTAGGACCTTTTGGCATGGATTTGGGCAGGGTTTTAACATCTGCTTTCATCTTACCCTTAGGTTCTGAAGCTTCAGAGTCTGAGTTGTTCAGAACTTCTGACTTAGTCTCAGATTCTGATACTTTTAACTTCTCAGAATTATCAGAAGCAGACACAAAGCATACACTATTGCCTTTTAAAATATCTTCAGAACATGAAGGTGAGTTTAAATCATTTGAAGGTTTGAATAAATCATAGCCAATGCCTTCACCTTTGTTTCTGATCATATTATACATCATGGAGGCAATTTTAGTTCTATTGAATCCAGTTAACATGAAATCCTGAAGAGCTATTTCCTGTTCATTAGGAACCTCTTCAGATTTCTTATGAGCCTCTTTTCTGAGTTCCTTAACTTCCTCATCATATTCAAAAATTTGATTCTGAAGTTTAAGGTTTTCCTCAGACAGCAAGTTTGTTTGATTTTTCAAAGTCTTAATTTCTTTTAACTTGCTTTTAAGATGACTCATAAGATCATTAACTGTTTCAATTAAATCAGATCTAGAGAGTTCAGAATATACCTCATCTTCTTCATCAGAATCTGAACATGATTCTGCATCAGAAGATGCAATTGCCATCAGGGCCAGGTTGGCTTCTTCCTCATCAGATTCTGACTCATTATCCAGATCATCCCATGTAGCCATGAGACTCTTCTTAAGCTTATTTCTGAAACTGCTAGACTTTGAGCTGGACTTCTTTGCTTTTTCCTTTGATTTTTCCTTCTGAAGATCAGGACAATCAGCAATGAAGTGGCCAGGCTTTTTACAGTTGTAGCAGCTTTCCTTCTGGATATCCCTCTTTGAACTAGATCCTCTAAGGTTGCTGCTTCTGTTAGAGAACTTTTTCTTTCTGTTCATCAGATACTGAAGTCTTTTAGAAATCATTGCAAGCTCATCAGCATCTGAATCTTCATCAGAATTTCCCTCAGGAAACTCTTCTTCAGATTCAACAGCTTTCAAAGCTTTAGCAGGTTTTCTTTTAGACTTCAGAGCCAATGTTTTTGGTTCTCTAACAGACTCATCCTCATTGAGTCCCAGTTCATGCACTTTGAGTGAGCTTATAAGATCTTCAATACTTAAAGTATTTAGATCCTTAGCTTCCTCAATGGCAGTCACTTTAGGTCTCCATTTGGATGGCAGACTTCTGAGGATTTTATTCACATGGTCAGTTGTGGTATAACTCTTCTTCAGAATCTGAAGTCCAGAAACCAGAGTCTGAAATCTTGAGAACATAGTCTCAATATTTTCATCCTCTTTCATTCTGAACAGTTCATATTGCTGAACAAGTATGTTTGCCTTAGCTTCTCTAACTTTCTGATTACCTTCATAGTTAGAGCAGAGGGATGTGAATATGGCCTTTGCAGTGGACTTGTCACTCAGCTTCTGATACTCAGTGTGAGGCAATGAGTCCACAATGATACCTCTGACATGATGATGCTTCCTATAGATCTTTCTTTCTGCATCACTCAGAGATCTTCTGTTAACAGCAACACCTTCTTCATCAACTGGAATGGTGATTCCATCTTCTATGATGTCCCATAGTGAATCATCAACTCCAATAATATGACTGTACATTTTGCTCTTCCACCAAGAGAATTTTTCTGGGTCACCAGTAAACATAGGAGGTTTATTGTGTGACCTAGACTTCTTTTGTTCAGTACTATAGTTATATTGTACATTTCTTTGATTTCTGGGAGATGGTGGATTTCTGGGAGAGGGTGGAGGTGAATCACTAGTTGAGGCCATGTTTTTCTCAGGATCCTACTGACACACTGTTAAGTGTTAATATCAGAACCGGAGCTCTGATACCAACTGAAGGTGAGAAAAACACACACACACAAGAAGGGGGGGTTGAATTGTGTGAATCTAAAAACTTGTTATCTTTTCTTTTCAAAACTTAAATCAAGTTCAGAAGCTGATATGAATTAGTTCTGAACTGTTATCAGGAGTTATGCGGCGGATTCAATAATGAAAAGAGAAGAGTAAAGAGAGAGACACAGCAAATTATACAGGTTCCTTCTCAATGTGAGAAGTAGTCCTGTCCCCTTGTATCCAACAAGAGAGTTTCACTATAATCAGTTCTGATTACAATTGCTCAATCACTAAGAAAGAGACTTCCAGCTGCTCAATCACAAAGAAAGAGACTTCTATGCTCAACCACCAAGGAAGAGGCTTCCAATGCTCAAGTCACTAAGACAAGAGACTTCCCAATGCTCAAGTCACTAAGACAAGAGACTTCTGACTCAGACCACAAAGGAATGAGGTTACAATTGCTTAGTATACAGACTAAGACTTGAGGGACCAAACTGGTTTACAAGTAAAGGAGTTTGGGATGAACACTTGATCAAATATCAGAGGTGTTCTCTTAATACAACACAGGTTAAGACTCTTAACCTTAAGAAATTCTAAGTTACAAGGACTATGAGAATTTCTAAGAGTTTTGAACTTTGACAGTTTTTACACAGAAAACAGAGCAAGGTTTCAGCAATACGTTTCAAAGAGTCTTAGACATTTTCTTCTTCAAATCTTCCTCCTTTTATAGATGAAAATAGAGCTGTTGAAGATTTGCTGGAACTCAGGAAATTAGCCGTTGCAATTGGACTAGGTTACTGCAATTGTGTGCTGCACTTTATCTGTCAGAACAGGGCAGGTGCCATTTTTGAATTGGCCCACCTTAAAAACTGGAGAATGTTTGGGTCAGGGAGACAACTGTTCCATTGAGTTGTTCTGACACATCCAGGCATTAAATGCGCACAGTACTGGTCAAAATCCATGCCACATCAGCTTCAGAAGCTTCTTAGTGAACAGTGATCAGAAGCTGGCTTCAGGAGTTGACTGTTGCGTTGACTTCTTCAGAAGCACCCAGTCTTCAGAAGCTGCCTTCAGACTTCAGAAGCTGCACTTCAGGAGCACCACTTCAGGAGTACTTCAGAGGCTTCACTTCAGTAACACTTCTTCAGGACCTCTTCAGAAGCTCTTACTTCAGGAGCACTTCTTCAGAAGCATTTCTTCAGGACCAGTTTTCCTTTTAGCTTTGTAACCATGCTTCTTGGCTTTCCTTCTTGCTCTTTAGCTTGTTCTTCATAACCATTATCAATTAATACTTATTGAGCATGTGGTTCTGAAACACTTGAACAAAGCATTAGCAAATAACCAATTTTCTCTTTAATACTTTGTTATCATCAAAACCATAAAGAGAGATATGTTTACACATAAATGTTTCAACAATCTCCCCCTTATTTGTAAGAGACTTGTTAAACACATTTTGTTCCAACAACATGCGGTTTGGTTCGGTTGACTTTTAAAATAAAATCCAAACCAAACCAATGCGGTTTGGGTTGGATTGGTTGGTGCACTTTTTTTCTGAGACAATACAATTTTTTGTTTTCAACATTAAAATCGAGTTAAAAAGTTATAACACAACATATTTTCAGCAATGTTTCTGAAAATATTTTAAATTTCATCCAACATTACAATTTTATTTTTATCAAACAATATAAACGAAATTAAAAACGTGAACAAAAAGTTATTCTATTATGTATGAAAGGTAAAACACTAAGGTTTTATCATTCTATAAAATTTCAAGTAGTAAATAAACATATTTTTGAAATAAAAAACAAAGAATAAACTTAACAAGTGAAAAATATATATATCAATTTTAAAAGTTTCTATGTATATTGGTTTATGTGACAAAGGTTCAATTAACATTTTCCTTATGTTGCGGTTTGGTTTGGTTTGGTTGGTAAAATAAAAACCGCAAACCGAACCAAACCATACGGTTGAGTAAAAAAGTGATCCGAATACATCCAAAACGATTGCGGTTTCGGTTTGGGTTGTTTCGGTTTACAGTTTTTCTATTGGATTGGTTCGGTTTTGAACACTTCTACTCGTGACAAGAATTCTATCAAGCCTTATGTGTATGAGAGTGAGATTCAAAAGTATGACACTTGCATATAGAGTATGTTCTAACATCCGTTTTATACCCGAAGAATTGTTCTTTGAAAATCTTACGAGAGCTCTGAATTGTTCTTTGAAAATCTTACGAGAGCTCTTACTATTTTGCCTTTAAAAGATGCCTAATTGAGTTGATTTAGTTGATCCGACATGATTTTGAGAGAGTTGGTAACATGATTTCTCCCCCTAAAAAAAGTCGAAGTTCCATTTTGAAGTTGTTCATTTAAAAAACAGTCCAACATCGTAAAAAAAAAATGTCTCGTTACTCTTAGAATTTGGATTAGATGTAATTTACTCCTTACAAAACTTACTTGTAATGTGTGTCCCAACTTACAAACACATTTTGAGACCATGTCTCATCAAATATGAGAATCTCATATCCCCAAAAAGATGTTCAATATATGTTACTTGCATATAAATTGTGCGACGCACTTTAAAAAAAATAAAATAAGAATTAGGATTAGTTTTTAGAACGATGAGAATCATAGTTGACCTCCATCATAGTAAATAAAAACTAAGATTAAAGTTTTGGACAGAACTCTATCATTTAAAATTGTTATTTTTATTTGTTAATCCAAAATTAGAATTGGTTTAAATTTGATACGTTAAGATTGATGTCAGAATTATATTAGATCTGGTATAAAATTTAAATTTGAATTATATCAAATTTGATTAAAATTTGAAATTAAGATTAAATTCAATTAACACATTAGATTGACTTGGTGGTATTGACTTGGGATCTAGAAGTGTGCTTCTCCTCAAGGTCTCAGGTTCGATTCTCCTGGTGTCAATTTGGGTGGGTTAATTTAGCTTATTAAAAAAAGATTAAATTTAATTATTTGAATACATAAAATAATGGTAAAATTGTAAATAAAAGAAATTAGTAGAAAAATATACACCAAAATTCAAAACTCCCTTTCCAGAAAAACAAAAAAATGCACCTAAGTTGTCTTTCCCACTCATACCTAAAACCAAACCATCCCACCACCTTAACCCCCATTTCTTGACAGTTTGAGCACTAACACACAAACTCACACTTTGTGTACCGTGTAACACATCTTCCAAAGTTCACTAGAAGTTCATGATGTAGAAAAATCTCTTAATACCATTGCGGGGAGATATTGAACAAAAACAAAACAACAGTTTTCAGGTTTGACAGTGATACACATAATTTAAAGAGTCAATTGCAAATCAATCATAATAAAAAAACTAAATCTAAAAGAACTACGTTTTAAAAACAAAAATTAAAAAAACAATGAATTGCAACTAACATGTTTAATCATTTTCTAATCAATGCTCCAATGCAACATGATGCTTCAATCAATTGTTCTTTTATGACTATAGTTTTGAAATAAATAAGCCACTTTTTTTATATTTTCTATGCTTCAAGCAATTCAAAATTTGTTGCAATGCTTCATTTTCACCAGCAACAATTTAAAAAAGAATGAACCGTAGACTTGTATAAATAAATATTACTTCTTCCGTAAGTATAAGAAACCAACAACCACCGAGATGCTAACTACAGCTATGGAGAAACTCAAATATGGCTTATTCTTCAACTGCATGAACTTTTCAGAAAAACCTTTCTTGGTGGAAATCGGAGACGACGTGTCAAATTCACCAATATAATATTTCTCCATAAGTTCTCTTGCACTTTTGCTGTGGCCAGCATCTTCAAAATCCTCAGTTGCATCTCTCCCTTCATTGAAATTAAAACACAGGGATCTAATAAGATTGTGAATTTTGATACTGGATGAATTTTTCGATGATTAGTAATGCAGTCCATAGGGTAACAAAAATATAAGACGTATTACCGGTTGCGTCAAGGATTACATCATCTCCACCAGGATGATCATCCAAATATTGTGTCACATCATATACCTGCATTGGCAAATGAAAAAAAAATGTGTAACGAATAGAGTAGCAAAGGGAAGTGAGAGGCATAAAAGACAACAATAGAAGAAAACATTGATAGAATATTGGACTCAATAGCCTTAAAACACAGGTTTTGAATCAGAAAACCAGAATATAGCAAATAAGATATGAACAGAATCAAACAGTGAAGTAAGAAGAGAACCAAGCAATACCAAAACAGGGTTTAAAAGTGATGCACCAGTTTACAATTTTATATCATGATCATATAATTATATGTAGCTTTGAACATTTAGGATGTATTTCCATTAAAATTTGTGCCTACTGCCAATAGAACTTTACGTTTCCCATTGTCTCTGTGAGACTACCAGAACCCAACATCTGTGTCCAACGCTCAAAGCTGATGTTCATCGTACCAAGCATTGCCCGATCGCCAAAACATAACCCAGAAGAACACCAAGCTCTAGATTTATAGTCAGTATCCACTACTCACCCCCTATTGAAGCCATGAATATACATGAGACATTGTTGGTAAATAGCGGCTATAGCACAGCAAACTTTGAACTAAACATGGTTATTCTGCGATACGCAATTTAGTACAAAGTATTGGCACGTAGCAGCTATGGCTACAGCGCCGTATCATAGCAAAATTTGAACGACCTGTTATTTTCTGGGATACACAATCGACTTCACCAAGACTCACATGCAGATTTTGCAAAGTGAATTAGACGGAGCTATAAAAATGAACACAACCCAGAATTTATTTTTGCAGAATTGAAACTTTGAATGAAATAGGGTTGATTCAAAGGCCTGGATTCTGTGCATCTTCTTTAGCAAGGAAGTCTTCATCGAAGAGGTCATTGGCATGGTTGTTAAACTCACAAGTTAGCTCATAGACTTCCCCAAGTTTATGTGTCCAGATAGAAACAAACTTGCGAGTTTCCTCAAGAATTATGAGTCTAATGGCAGGAAAAAAGGCCAAAAACAACAGTTTTTGAGCACGTTTCATTTGTTCTTGTTCCTACCACTTAATATGAATATCCACTATCAGCTGGAAAGGTGATGTGCAGTCTCCACCAAATCTCCCTCTATCTACCAACTTTCACTTAGAACCTACCACTTAATATGAATATCCACTAATCCATTTAACATTTTATTCATTCAGTTTCACCATTTTTTTTTTTTTTTGAAGAAGCTAAATAGCCCACTCAAATAGGCACCGGAAAGAATTGAACCATTCAGTTTCACCATTTAATATGAATCTGAATCAATGTTCTACTTTGTTCCAAACTTCCCAGAAGTTTTTGTTTATTCGGGAGTTGTTGCTTTATATTGCAACTTGAAACTTTACATTATTAGGGGTTTGGGAAGTTAAACACTTAAATTATATTGCTTTAAAGGTTGTTGAGGGTCTCATATTGGATGATGATATAGTCTGACTAGTGATTATAACGGGGCACATTCCTCACCATGCAAATCGATTTTGTGGGGATAAGTTAGGCCCTAAGTCCAATGGTATTATATAATGTATATATGCCATTTACAGATTTTTTAATACTTTTCATACTGAATAACCCTTAGGAGTTTGAGTTAAGTCTATGGTACTTCCACAATTTTACTGAGAAATGTTGACACCATGAAATATTGCTGAGAATAACACGTTGTTATATTTCATAATAACCATGTCATTCTTAAGTTAAAGAATGACATAAAACCTTACCAATTAATACAATGTTTTTGGCTGAATTTAGTTTTTATAAATAGCAGGTAATGTTTCTCAATTATCATGTTTTCATTTTACAGCCTTTATTCTTCAACAAACAAAAAATAAATAACCAACAGCGTAATAAAACAATTAAAACCAAATTACAAAATGACACAGCTACTACTTTTAAAAAAGAGAGGTGCAGAAAGCAATATAGAAAGACCCAGATGGGGAAATTGCGAGAGAAAGAAGAGATTGATGAAAAAGGGAGTACCTTTCCATCGACAATAATCCAGCAATCGTCTTTGGTTTTGTGGTTGGATACATCTTGAATGGTGTAGAAATTCGAGAGGGCCGGCATGTTTGTTTGTGATTGGAGTCCAAGGATGTTTGAAAGAGGAAGAGTCTGCACGGCGGAGATATTTTGATTGGTAGATAGATATTGTAGTGTTGTTGTTGAGCTTTGAATTCCTGGTGTACTTGGTCTTCTTGAAAATTGCTCTTTTCCCGTAAAAATTGTTCATTATATTTGCAAAGTGAGTTAATATATTATTTCAATGTATCCCTAAAACAAAAATATTATTACACACAACCTAAATATTATTACATTACATTACAATTAATTACATTCAACAATGATTATTATTAGGGATGGGAATAGGCCAGGCCGGCCTACAGGGGCCTACGACCTAGCCTACGACAGGCCAGGTCAGGCCAGACTTTTTTCTTAAATAGAGAAGGCCTAGGCTTTTTTAGAAGCCTATTTAGCTTAAAAGGCCAGGCCACAGACCATTTAAAAAGCCTCTTAAGCCTATTAGGCCGGCCTATTTAAGTAAATATGAATAATATTATTTATTATTATAATATATTGTGTACTTTGACTTAAAATATAAATTCATTAGTAATTTAAGCTTATTAGTATACATTAATTTTTTGCATATACAAAAGTATTATTATAAACTATAATTAAAATATGATACGATATATAGTTAAATTTCCTAAAAACTCATGTTGGTTACTAAAAGAGAGTTTAATCTAATTGATCTATTAGTTCGCTAGTCTATTTAAACTTAGATCACATTGCTTACTTAAAGATGTTCATATGATATAGGCTTTTAAACAGGCTAGCAGGCCTTATCAGGCTTTCCGAAGGCCAGGCTCAGGCCTCAAAAGTAAGCCTATGACAGGTCGTAGGCCAGGCTTAGGCCTTAAAAAATTTGGCAGGCCAGGCTTAGGCCTTGCAAAGCCTAGCTCGGCCTAGCCTATTCCCACCCCTAATTATTATAACATAAATTAAAGAAATTTAAAAAAAAAAAAATTGATTAATCATAATGACCAATCTTCATGGGGTGCGGGGGCCGGTAGACGAACCCGCCATAACCACCTCTACCGCTAGCGGAAAAACGCATTCAGGCCGGATTCTTGTCGATTAATCATAATGATCATAACAGAACTAAAAAAATATGTCGTCGATTAATATAATGATCTCAATCACCATCATAAAAAACAACATAAGATCATTATGATTAATCGACGAAGGACATTGAGGCCGTTTATGTCTATAGTAACAAAACTAAAAAAAAATGAGAGAAGAGATGGGAGATGGGAGAATGAATGAGAAGAAATGAGAATGAGAAAAAATGAAAGAAAATGTTTCAATTTATAGATTTTTTGCTTGAATTCTATTGGTCGAAGAAAGTAACAGCTCCTCCTTGATTGACCATTATCCTAACTGTCGTCCAACCTACGTGAATTAACTCATACTGGCTGGTAACCTGCGTGAGTTAAGTCATGTTGCCACCGTCCACCTGCGTGACTTAAGTCACGCAGGTTCATAGGCCAAAATACCGAGCGTAACTTAAGTCACACCCATTACAAGTCAACGTGACTTAAGTCATGCTGGTTTCTGGTGTAGCAGAACACAACATTGAATGTTGTCAACCAAGCCATTAATGACCTCAAACCAATACACACTCATAATTGATTCAAATTACACTATTTCAACAATATAATCACAGAGAACCACATAATCACACATTATCGATCCAAATTCGTCGTTAATCACACAATCACATAATCGATCCAAATTACACATAATCGATATAAATTACACAAATTCATCGTTAATCACACATAATCATTTAATCACACATAATCGATCCAAATTGCCCAAATTCATCGTTATGTTTCATAATCACACATAAACGATCCAAATTACACAAATTCGTCCACAAATACACAACCCACAAATTCAACACAAATTCATTAAAATGCAACATTACGGACACAAATTCAAACATATTACAACATTACACGTTAATACATATTACACTCCAATAGAGCGGACATAAAGATGTAAAATGTTATTTTGAACCAATAACCTAAACATGTAATCTACATCGTAATCATTACGGATAATATATGGATAATAAATCGTCTTCCAAAAGTTTTCCACCTTATCCTCCCCCAAGTCCACACATGGCACCTGTACAAATACATTTGATGTTCTTTAATTTTCACCTAGATGGACAAAGTATGTGTCAAGTTGTGCCTTCAAATCATCCAACTTGTCGGTGGGGGTTAAATAGACCCTAATCGTCTTCTTCACGTGGGAGTATCGGACATGAGCTTCAACTTTGTCTTGAGGCATGTTTCACTTCACAAAATAAATAAATAGTTGAATAATTAGAGACATAATTTTATAAAATGTGAGCAATAAGAATAACGAATAAAATTGTTGATGTTTTGTCCATCACAAAAAATGTCATATATTTATATAAACTTATTTACATATTGGCCACAAAAATTGGCATTACATAATCGACCACAAAAAAATATGTCGGTGTAATATCGACAAAAAAAGGACGAACATCGACTAAAAAGTGTCGTAGCCTATCTAACTAGCTAGTGATAATGCATAATCTACATCTTCTTCAATTACCTCAAATTCTCCTTTTGGTTTTTCCGGAGTGGGAGTGTCGCAATATATTGATTGAGTTGATTTGTTGATTTTTTCGGCGGCTTCGGCTCCTTAGACTTGAGGTCTTTGAATAAAGCTTGTCTATCCATAAATGCAAACTCTCATTGCTCCGCCACACCAATTTTGTGAATCTTCCACTCCGTACAAGACGGTGGTAATGGACAACCGTCTTTCAAATAAATATGAAGAAAGTGGCCTGGAATTAAGCCAAGACACATGATGTGGGCATGTGGGTTAAGTGGCGGAGCCCCTCAAATTGGGAAATATGTCTCACATAAACATCTTTCTGCCAAAACCAATTGAACAACAGCTCTATTGTAGCAAGTTGCAACAATGTGACCCATATCCGGTAATGTCAACTACTTATCTTCATATGCAATTCCACCACTATTTGTTGGAGGGTGTAAACCATTCAAGATATATTGAAAACGCTTCTCCGAACCAAATATCGGCAAATAGTCACTCTTATTATTTTTCAACTCTTGAGTAAGTGCACTACGAACCAATGCATGATTTTCCTCATCCATACCCATGTGTCTAGCTATGACCCGGAATCCTCAATTACTATCACCTTTAACATTCACAACATTTTCGATGAAAGGTTTCATGATCTTTGGGAATTGTGTTGTGTATGGTAAATCAGAAATATACGGATTTGGGTGTTTAGTAGAGGTTGAAGCTTGTGAGCGGGATGAATTGTCTATACATGCACTTTTCCGCTTTGGAAGTGTTGTCTTGGCATGTGAATATTGGCTATTGGGATTTTGAGAATCAACACGCTCCCATGTAGAGAGGATTCGACCCGTGGATGACTTTTTTGGTGTAGACCTCGCCTTTTTAGGTGCTCCCTTGGTCACCACCTTTTTTGGAGGTGGAGACAACATTGTGTCTTCCGGAAATGCAAGTTGACGCATCACCTCTTTGATGTGGAGTTTCATCTTGTAAGGGGTTTTTTGAGCCATTCTTGAATGTCATTCCACTCCTCCAACAAGCTAAGAAAGAAAAATAAAATTGGTGCAAAATTTCAAATTATGGGCACCAGCGTGACTTAAGTCACGCTGAGCTAACACTTGCATGAGTTAACTCACGCAGAGCTCCAGCGTGAGTTAAGTCATGTCCAGGTCGTGTTCTAGACTGCTGTACCTAGCTCAAAAACCAGCAAAATCAAGAGAGGTTAGATGATACATTACCTGATCTTTGACGTTTGATGATAGTAGAAACTTGCTTCCTGACGATTTGCAGTGATTTTGGCTCAAGATTATGCTCCAAAAATTTGCACTTTGGGGTTTTTTGGAGGTGAAGAGGGAAAGAAAATGTGTTTTGAACTTGGAACTGCTTGGTTTTGTCCCAAAACAGTAATGCATGCAGCGTGACTTAAGTCATGTTGATGTTACCGAACGTGACTTAAGTCACACAGGGGTATTTTGATCATTTTCTTCTGGAGGGAGCAATTTTGTTTGTGGGAAGAGCAATTTTTCGTCTTCTTTCAGGTTCATGGGTCAACAAACAACGCGGTTTCATAGGACGGAGAACAACATGGGCTATGATTGTTGAAAATTACTCATTTTGCTTTCAAAATTGCTATTTATCACCTTTTTAAATTTTGGTGCTATTTGAGTAATAGTGTGGAAGATTTGACAACATATTGGGGTGCAATGCACAAAATTTTAAAGGGACTGTTGAGTGAGATACAACCAACCTTAAGGAGGAGTTGTACTATCTTAGAACACATATATAGAGACAACATTTAGTACTATAAGTTGGAGGGTTATGTTTCTAGAGCTACATTGAGTTTTATTTTTGAGGAAGGAAAACGGTCCAAGATAACTAAGATAGTTAAGAAAAATTGTGGTTGTGTGATCATGACATCGTATGCGTTGTTTGTGCATTATTCTTGCTATGAAGATCTGTAACAATAGGCTTATTCGATTAGGTGAGATATACCCTCATTGACAAAGCTTGTGTATTGGTGAAGAAGAAGGTAAAAATGGCTATTCTGTCATTGATGAGTGGATTGGTATTCAAGACGTCTCACCTTACAAAATGAAACTACACATCAAGGAGGTTATTCGTCAGCTAGCATATCCAGAGACGACAATGTTGACTCCACCTCAAAGAAAGGTACAAACCAAGGGGGCAAAAAAAAAGAGTGAGATCTACACCAAAAGAGGCTTCGACTAGTCGAATCTCATCTTTGTGGGAGCGTGTTGATTCCCAATTTCCCGATAGTCTACCGTCACAAACAAATTCATCATTTCTAAAAAGGAAAAGTGTACGTATTGGCCATGCATCACATTCACCGGTTTCAACACCTACTCCAGAGTCAAATCCAAATTTACCATATATTAATCATATTTCAAAGTTCATGAGATCATATATTGAAAAAATCATGAATGTTAAAGGCGATGGTAATAGTGGATTCCAGGTTGTAGCTCAACACATTGTTATGAATGAAGGAAGTCATCATATGGTTTGCTGAGCACTTATTATAGAGTTGCAAAATCGTATGAGTGACTATATGCGAATATATGAGTCCGAGGAGCATTTTAACTATATCATGAATGATTTCTACCCTCCAATAAATAGTGATGGAATTGCATAAAGAGAGAAGTGATTGACATTACGAGACATGAGTCACGTTGTTGCAACTTGTTACAATAGAGTTGTGGTTTAGTTGACAAATCTCAAAATCGGTATATGTGATACTTTTTTGTTTTCCAATTTGTGGTAGTGCATCGCTTAACCCACATGTCCATATCATGTGTCTTAACTTAATTCCCGATCATTTTATTCATGTTTTTTTTTTTTATAAAAATGGCTTAATTCCTCACACAATTCATTTCCCCAGCTTCTCTCTCCCCTCTTATCTCTCCCAATTTTTTTAATCCTTCAATCCAGCCACCGTAGTAACTGCCACAAACCAAGGGTATTGTTCAGATTCAAATAAAATGGCTAAGATTCAAGAATTGTTTCATTATTTTCCACCAAGGCTTTTTTTTTCCTGTATCTAATTTTCTTGCCGAAGTTTCCAGATTTTTTGACAATATAATTTGATATTTATCATCAAATCAATGAGTGATTCAGACATAAAAAAATAATTTGAATCATAATAAATGATAAATCAAACAGTTAATATATACGAGGCGGGCTTCATGGCCCCTAAGATGTCACACAATATTCTAATTTCCTCTCTCTATTATGAACCATCTTAAGTTCTTCTTATTGTTTTTCTTTAATTCAATTGGTTAAGTAAATCTCAACTTGCAAACAATGAGAAAAAAAATAACGTTTTAGAGAAAAAAACAATTTTCTTTTGCAGAAAATGTAACCATAAACATCGGTGAGAGAGGTATGAAGTTCGGTGGTGAAGAGAGGGTAGAACATAATATCCGGTGTGGTAATGAATAGGGAAATTGTGTGAGTCTTTTTAATCTAAAAGTCAAAATGGTGGTGAAGAGAGAGCGGAATATAATATCCAGTGTGGTAATGAATAGAGAAAATGTGAGTCTTTTTAATCTAAACTGGTAACAAACCCGTGCTGATGCACGGATACAGTAAAAAATTGATATTTAAAAATTGTCTGAATTTGTTTATAATCTTTGTTATATAGTTTAATTGAAATGTTGAATGTATATATTTTTGTTAGGGATTGAAAAAGTTTTTTGTAATTTAGTCGTATGTGTTGGGCAAGGATTGATGTATTATTGGTTTTTGGTTATAATTGTGAATTATTGTCCTGATTTTAGCATTGGTGCAATTATAGAAAGATGTTCATTAAAATCTAGTTGATGCAACAATTACATGGTGAACATCGGTGCAACATAGTTTGGAAGTAATGAAATCTTCATCGGGATTTTTTATAAGTCTGAGCTCTAAAGCATTTGACACAGATTCGCCTAGAGGTTCATCGGTACCATAGATAGAAGCTGTATCAAAATGTCTGTAGCCAATGTCAATGACATCAACCAAAATTGAAGGGAGAGCTTCATTTGATGGAAGAGGAGTTGTAGCAGTTCCCAGACAAATAAACTAAACCAAATGCTTTTAGTAGTTACATTACATCGTCATAGTTAATTGTGGTCATTTGGTTCAATAAAGTAATTTTTAGACAAGTTTTACCCCAAATTGTGTGATTTGGCAAGCAACCAGCTTAGGGTAAGAATAGATTTTCCACAACATCTTCCCTTCTTATATTTGGAGAGAAGTCAAAATGAATGGTACAGTGGTGAGGGACTTAATTGAGCCCTCACTTAGAATCCACCTTAATTCATGTTTTGTTAAAAAATTTGATTTTTTTTGAGAGATTCTTATAATATTATAAATTTTTCTGCAAAATTTATTCAAAAATACGAATTCTATATATAAGTTTACTTAAAATGAGGGACCAAAAGTGAAAATAAAAAACTTTTGGAGGACCAAAAGTCGAAAAAATATTTTAGAGGGACTAAAACGAAAAGTTTGTATATATATCTACAGGATCAAAAACATATTTAACCCTAGAAAAAAAATCATAAGTTTTATTTTTTAAATATATTTTTACAAAAATATCAAACATTTTTGGATAAAAAGGATTTCTGCTTCACTGCCTTAAGAGGTCCAGGGTCTTTGATTCTTCAATTTCCAGTAGAGATTTTTTTTACAAATATCTTACCCGTAAGTTAAAGGAAAAAGTTCAAATAAAAAAAGAATATTTTTTTGACTGAAAATTAAAAAATTAGTTAAAAAATAGAAAAAAAAATATTGGAAGTTTTTTCCTTCTTCTTTAATTAGTACTACTATTTTTCATTTTACAAAACTTTAATAGTGTCTTAAAGGCACGCCTAATCATCTGCCTTGGATAATGCATTTCCATTTCATATTTAATCGTGACATCCTCAGATTTGTAAAAAAAAAAAACTCTAGTTTTTGGATGGGTGTGTCATTGGTTATTTTTTCAGTCTTCGTCGGCATTATAGCTACTGCTGCTATTGAGCTTCCTGATCAACAACATCACAAGGTGTGTGTTACTCTATCAACTCACTCATTGCTTTCCCTGTGATGTATATGTTTTTATTTCGTTATTACCACTTCACTAACACTTGTAAGAAGTTATATAAGCATTTTTTTTACTTTTAATTTATAAAATTTCACATCATGATAACTTTTAGAGTAAACATGTGTTTTTCCGTTCCTAACTTTGATCATTAATATCTTTAATTAGCTATAATAAAAAATTATAAAAATATGATGTTTTGGAAATATTCATCTAGACAAATCGAACAATATTTTACATGATGACATTTGTATTTATACATCAGTTAAAAATTATACGTAAGTTACGTGAATAATGCGTATTGTAAAATTAAGAACGGAGAAAGTATAAGACAGTGTCATTATAATCTTTGAATGTATTGAAATTGTAAACACATCTTTAGTTAATCATCTTAGTTTTCTATTGTGTTTTTTGTTAGTCGATTAATCCATAAAATGATAAACGAAAGAGTTTATTTAAAGATGTATTTGCAATTTCGATTCAAGAACTATAATGACAAACGAAAGTATATCTCAACTTCAATTTTGTTTTTTGCGAAACTCGGTATTTGGTTAAGGATCGACTAATTCGAAGGATCCAATCATATCGTCCACTTACGGAGCCCCATTTTGCTTTGTATTGACCTATGAAGCACGGACACGGACATGACACAGACACCTACACGCCGACATCGATAATAATTTGAGATTATGATATAATTCAGTGTAATCATATTTGTCAGTGTCGTGTCGGTGTTGGACACCGATACGTGTCTGACACCGGGACACACCTATTCCGAAGAGTGTCCGTGTTTCATAGGTATGAACTTACCCATCAAAATTGAAATCAGAGGAAATCAAACCTGATACCTTCTGAGAAACACACTCGGAGGTCTCAAGTCAATGCCACTAGACCAACCCTAATTTCAATATTTGGTGTGACAAGTTGTTCATTTTTTCAGCTCTTGGGAAAATGCTCGTTCAGTGGAGACTGTTTAACAGGTCTATTTTGTAGCTCTTGCCATGTAGAGTTTCAGGGGTCAAGATGTGTGAGATCTTCAACAACAAATCCATTCAAGCTTTTGGTATCAACATCTGAACATATTCCATATGTAATCAAGGATATGCATGTTATGATGATTTTATTTTAGTTTTTTTAATTAAATTACTAACAATAAACAAGTTTCATTTGCACAGAATACATCTTTGCCGTTCAACAAATATGCATATCTGACGACCCACAATTCATTTGCAAATAAAAAAAGGTCAATAATCCCTGATGCTGCTCCTCTAGTTACCTTCCCAAATCAAGAAGACACTATCTCTCAGCAATTATATGTATGATATCACTTTGGCTCATTCATTATTTTAAATCTTGAACTTTGATTAACTTGAATGCACACCAATTCTAATGCCTCAATATGCAGAATGGAGTTCGAGCCCTTATGTTAGATACTTATGGCTACAAAGGAGATATATGGTTGTGTCATTCATTTAAAGGAAAATGCCATGAGTTCACTGCATTTGTAAGTGTTTCATAGAAGCTTTTCTCTAATAAGCAAAATTTTACATGCCTGTAGGACTGACTCATAATTGAAAATTATTAAGGGATCTTGATTTTTTCGGTATACGAAAATCAAATCCAATATTTGATGCGGTCACACAATCTGGACTGTCAAGTCTAGATTAGACAATTCACCTTTTGACTTTAGTAAATTGGGTCCATATACAAATTTGTAACTTGAACCGTCTAATCTTGATTCGATGGTCCATATCAGCAAGTATGTGATTGCGCGATGGAAGATAATCGAAGTCCATAAGTAATATTCTATGGTTATTATAACTTTAGAGACAAACTCAAAGAGTTTTCGTTTTGTGGTTAGAGTTTTCTTGTTATTTTTCTCAATTTGTTTTCTTCTTTCAAACAGGAACCTGCCATAAATGCTTTAAAGGAAGTGGAACACTTTCTAACAGCAAATCCATCAGAAATTGTGACACTAATATTAGAAGACTATGTTGAAACACCAAATGGATTAACCAATATATTCAAAGCTTCTGGATTGATGAAATACTGGTTTCCTATCTCAAGCATGCCCAAAGATGGCCAAGATTGGCCTTTAGTAAAAGACATGATTGCTAAAAATCATAGACTCATTGTATTTGGCTCTCAGAAGAACAAGGAACAAAGTGAGGGAATAGCTTATCAGTGGAACTATATGGTTGAAAATCAATGTAAGCAACATTTGAATATCTAGCACTATATTTCTTTCTTTTTATTCGGACTTCAAGTTTGTTGTACCGTTTTTACGAGGTATTGTCGAGAATACTTTCTAATTTTGAATTAATGTTGTGTTTATGAGTGCAGATGGGAAGGATGGAATGGTTCAGGGAAAATGCCCTAACCGTGCAGATTCATCTGCACTCAATGATAGAAGCAAATCTTTGGTTTTAGTAAATCACTTCAGAACAATTCCAATCCAGCACGCTACATGTAAAGATAATTCAAAAGACCTCATAAATATGCTTTCTACTTGTTATGCTGCAGCTGGTAATCGCTGGGCAAATTTTGTTGCAGTTGATTATTACAAGGTAAAACCTTCTACTTTGTTTTATTGTAGGTTGGCTGACGTCTTATGTATCTTGACATCCACTGTCATTTGAAATTTGACGCAGAGAAGTGATGGTGGAGGGTCATTTCAAGCTGTAGATATGTTAAATGGGAAATTAATGTGTGGATGTGATGATGTGCATGCTTGTGTGGTAAGGTTATTATATTTTTTGTTAGTTTCAATGCTATTACCTATAATTAATTGATAGCTACTGTTACATTGTAACCTTATATATTACCTCATAATTAGGATAGCTACTAATATACTATAACCTTGTATATCACCTCATAATTAGTTGCTGTTACACTTTCTCTTTGTTATAAATAGCTTGTATAGCTACTGATCTAATGTATCATCAGTTTTACAGAAATGAGAAAATCTTTCTCACCATTTCTCTTCTTATTCAATGCAATATTTACAATTATCATGGTATCAGATTAATGCATTCGCTCTACTCTGTTATTGATTTCTTCTTTAGTTTTTCAAATTGATTGATTTCAACTATTTTCATAGTTTACATTTGTCTCTTCCATTTCATTTGTCAATGGAAACTTCAGATTATTCTGATTTTGCTACAAACCCTACCAATCCTTACTATTTGCATCCGAATGAAAATCCTGCAGTTGTGCTTGTTACTCCATTGTTAGATGGCAAGAATTATCATTCATGGCTGTGATCTATGAAAACTGCTTTACTTTCTAAGAACAAGATGAAATTTGTTGACGGTATTCTTGCACAACCTCGTGTTTCTGATCCTTTATATGATCCTTGGATTCGATGCAATAGTATGGTTCTTGCATGGATTCAGCGTTCAATTTCTCCTGATATTGTGAAATCAATCATTTGGTTTGATAGTGCATCTGCTGTTTGGAAAGATCTCGAGTTTAGATTTTCTCACGGTGATATGTTCAAAATCTCTGATCTTCAAGAGGATATGCTTCGATTACATCAAGGTGACCTCAATATTTCTTCCTACTATACTCAATTAAAATCACTTTGGAAAGAAATTGAAATCCTTCGTCCAATTAAGGATTGCACTTGTGCAATTCCCTGTTCTTGTGCTGTGGCTGATATGAAAAAGTATCGTGAGCAAGACTGCGTTCTTAAATTTCTCAAAGGCCTAAATGAGCAGTACTCTCATGTTCGTTCTCAGATAATGATGATGGAACCTTTACCCCCTCTACACAAAGCTTTTTCCCTGGTATTGCAACAAGAACGCAATCTTCAGGCCTTCACTATTGTCGATGGCCAAAATGAACAAAGTGCAATGGCTATGTAAGTTCAACTGGGTGGCTCAAATTCTCAGCCTTCTAAGAATTTTAATTATGGTTCTGGTAATGGAGGTCGCGGCAGGGGTCGCGGAAATTTCGGTAAAGGCCAGAATTCTACTAGATATTGTACAAATTGTGGAAGGTACAATCATACAATTGACACTTGTTATGCGAAGCATGGTTTTCCTCCAGGATATCAATCAAAAGGTGCTCAATCTATTAATGGGAAATCTGTCAATTTGGCTTCTACTACAGATAAAGATTCTTCCCTTGTGTCAAGTTCAGCTATGGCTTCATCTTTGAATGAGCTTCAAGGCCAGTTTCAACAGTTTTTAAACCTTTTCCAACAACAGGCCACATCTAATCCAACACCTGCATCTGTCAATTCCATCATATCCAATCCTGTCGCTCTTAATACAATTTCTTCTCCAACATATGGTAATCACTCTTTTACATGGGTTTTAGACTCAGGTGCAACAGACCATATTACATATTCCATTCAACATTTCATTTCCTATCACCATATCAAATCTTTCCCAATTTCTTTACCAAATGGCAGCAAAGTTTGTGCTAACATTGCTGGTAGTGTTCAAATATTACCACATGTTATCATTCACAACGTTCTTTTTGTTCCTCAGTTTAACATCAATTTAATTTCTGTTCAAAGACTTGCCAAATCTCTTGATTGCCATTTTGCATTTTACCTTGACCATTGCTCCATTTTGCAGAATTCCAACCAGAAGATGATTGGTATAGCTAAGAAGAAGGGAGGATTATACGTCTTGGAAAGTCCTGCGGCTGGTGTTTCTTCTATTTCTAGATCTTCAGCTTCTAGTTTTTCTGTTTGTAACGTTGTTTCCCAAATTAATAAGTCTTCAGTACTTTGGCATAATAGGCTTGGGCATGTATCTGACATGATTCATAAATCTATTTCTGTACGATTTCCATTTGTTCCTTTTAAGTCCCATTCTATACCTTGTGATGTTTGCCATTGTGCTAAACAAAAAAGACTTCCTTTTCCTAATAGCTATACACAGTCTTCACACATTTTGAGTTGCTTCATGCTGATATTTGGGGACCTCATGGCGTAGTTTTCGTAACTGGCCATAAATATTTTTTGACACTTGTTGATGATTTTAGTCGTTTTACCTGGATCATTCTCATGAAAAATAAGACTGAAACTAGAAATCATATCATGAACTTTGTTAATTACATTGAAACTCAATTTCATACCAAGTTGAAATCTTTGAGAAGTGATAATGGAATGAGTTTCTCATGCATGATTTTTTTCTTTCTAAAGGCATTGTCCATCAAAGATCTTGCGTTGAGACTCCTCAACAAAATGGCATTGTTGAGAGGAAACATCAGCACATCCTCAATGTAGCTCGTGCTCTCTCATTTCAATCCTTTCTACCATCCAATTTTGGCATCTTTCTGTTTTGCATTCAATCCTTTCTACCATCCAATTTTGGCATCTTATGAAGTATTGTTTCACCAACCTCCGAGTCTTGTTCATCTTCGTACCTTTGGTTGCCTTGCTTTTGCATCCACCTTACATAATCATAGAACCAAATTCATGTCTAGAGCAAGAAAGACTGTGTTTCTTGGATACAGAGATGGTACTAAAGGTTTCTTATTATATGATATCTCTAGTCATTCATTTCTCGTCTCTAGAAATGTAGTTTTCTATGGGGATGTTTTCCCCTTTTCATCGGTAAATGCTAATCACACTTCTTCATCCACTACCATAGATAATTTTGTTCTTCCAGTTGATCCTCCAAATTGATAGAAATACAATAAGTGAAGTGGGCCTGGATGGTGGGCCTAAACCAAGAGTGTGGAAGGTTTACACTAGGAAAAGGACAAAAGGAGTAAAGAATGACGTGGAGAAAAATGCATGAGAATCCTATATGTACTGCTGGCAGAGGAATGTGAGAATCAGGAAGAAATTCTGTTATGATTTTGTGGGGTCACCTTTGGTGATTTGGGAAGCCTACGTGCTTGGGAATTGGTAGCCACTACCAGCTTTGTTATTTTGTTATTTCACCTTTCTTTCATATTTATGTAATTGTGAATCCAAGTTATTGAAATTTCAGAATTCATCTTCTTTTCATATCATTCTCTGTTCTTTTACTTTGTTGTGTCATTTTAAACCCATCAATTGGTCCGACCTACTGGATCAAAACTCTCACCACCACCGGAGATTTGTAGATGCCAAGGAAATCTAAGATGGGTTACCGACTTGATGCATTAGAAACTCAGATGGAAGCTGTGACAACCACACTGCAAGGTCTTGCTTCTCAGATGCAGTAACACGCTCAACAGATGCATCAACAAAGTGTGATTCTGACGGAATTGAGCAAACAAATTGGGTCTAAGGGGGTGACTCAGGAGGGTGAAACTTCTAGTGGTGATTCAGTTCAGAGTGAATCTCGTCTCGCCGGAAAGAAGGTGAAACTTCCGTTGTTTGACGGTGATGACCCAGTAGGGTGGATTACACGAGCAGAGATCTATTTCGACGTTCAGAACACCGTTGATGACATGCGAGTGAAGTTAGCACGCTTGGGCATGGAAGGTTCAACCATCCATTGGTTCAACCTTTTGATGGAAACAGAGGATGCGTTATCATGGGTGAAGCTGAAACGTGCGTTGATTGCTCGTTACGGTGGAAGGACGGTTGGAGAACCTATTTGAAGAATTATCAACTCTCAGACAAAAAGGAAGCGTGGAGGATTTTGTTGAAGCTTTTGAGTTGTTGTCCTCTCAAGTTGGAAGGCTCCCAGAAGAACCGTATTTGGGGTATTCATGAGCGGATTGAAACCTCAGATCAGAAGAAGGGTTTCGTACTCTGAATCCTCGTAGTAGAATGGAAATGATGAGAATCGCTAAAGACGTAGAAGAGGAATTGAAAGAGGAAGACGATGATGGTGAGAAACACGTGTTGAAGAAAAGTGGCTACGATCGTTTGGGCCAAAACGATTGGGCCAGGTTGCTGAAAGGACGAAGTGGGTCCTATTCTAAGGATCCGACCTGTTCATCTAACCCAACTCAGAAAACGGGTTCGATCGGATCCAACGGTAATCCTAATGCATCCAACGCATCAACGGCTCGAAAGGGGATAATGAAAATCGTTCTGGATCTTCTGAAAACTGGAAAGGAATACGAAACATGCGCAACGACGAGATCGCTGAGAGAAGAGCAAAGGGTTTGTGTTTCAGGTGTGGTGGAAAGTATCACCCTACGTTGCATAAATGCCCTGAGCGAACGTTAAGGGTTCTGATATTGGGAGAAGGAGAAACGATGAATGATGAAGGCGAAATCGTGGCTTTAGAAGATGCGACTGAAGATAGTGAAGAGGAAGTGGAAGTGGAGTGTAATTCTATGGGGGTTATGGGAAGTTTGGGTGAGCATCACACGATGAAGGTTGAGGGTAGAATTGGGAATGTTGATCTCCTAGTGCTGATTGATAGCGGAGCGAGCCACAATTTCATTTCACCAAAGATAACTACGGCGTTGGGACTTGTCATCACGCTGGTCGCAGCAAGGAGATTAAGTTGGGTGATGGACACAAGATCTTGACTCAAGGGATGTGTAAAGGAGTTCAAATGAGGATGGGGGAGATTGAGGTAGTCATTGATGCCCTGGTGTTGGAGTTAGGAGGTTTAGATATGGTGTTGGGTGTTTCCTGGCTGAGCACATAAGGAAAGATGATTATGGATTGGAAGGCACTTACTATGCAGTTTTCTGATGGGAATTAGTGGGTGAAGTTCCAGGGTCAAGGCAACAAGAACGTAAGACAGAGTTATTTGAACACGTTTCTGGAAGACACTCACAGCAAGATGGGAATGGATTGGTGGTGGTCACATTTCCAGTCAATTGAAGCAGACAAAGTGGTGGTATCTGAAGGGCTGAATGCTATTCTGGAGGAATTTCATGTAGTGTTTCAAGATCAGATTCAGCTTCCTCCTGAAAGGACTCAAGTGCATCACATCAATTTGTTTCCAGAACATGGTCCTATGAATGTAAGGCCTTACAAATATCCTCATCACCAAAAAGAGGAGATTGAAAGGCAAGTGGAAGAGCTGTTGAAAGCAGGCGTTATTAGACCAAGCATGAGTGCGTATTCAAGTCCTGTGATATTGGTCAAAAAGAAAGACAAGAGTTGGAGGATGTGTGTGGATTATAGGGCTCTGAACAAGGCTACCATCCCAGATAAGTACCCAATTCCTATAGTAGATGAATTACTGGATGAACTTAATGGAGCTAATTTGTTTTCAAAAATTGATTTAAAATCTAGATATCATCAAATTAGAGTGCATGAGAGTGACATTCCTAAGACAGCTTTTAGAACTCACAACGGTCATTATGAATATCTGGTTATGCCATTTGGGTTGATGAATGCCCTGACTACTTTTCAAGCCACTATGAATGATCTTTTTAGAACTTTACTTGCTTTGGCTTCCATTAAGGGTTGGTTTTTGGAACAATTAGATGTGCACAATGCTTTTCTTCATGGGGATCTTAATGAGGAAGTTTATATGTCATTACCTCCGGGTGTTGTTGTGCCAAATTCTGCTTCTAACTCTCCTAAAGTGTGTCGACTACACAAGTCTCTTTACGGCCTCAAACAAGCAAGTAGACAATGGTATTCAAAACTGTCATCAGCACTGCTGTCTCTGGGATATAGTCAATCTGTAGCTGATCATTCCTTATTCCTTAAGAAGGTTGGCTCTTCTTTTACTGCTATCTTGGTGTATGTAGATGACATAGTTCTGGCTGGCAACAATTCCTTAGAAATTAAATCTGTTAAGTCATTTTTGGACAAAAGTTTTCAGATCAAGGATCTTGGTAACCTCAGATTGGAAATTGCAAGATCAATGCAAGGTATTCTTTTGAACCAGCGAAAATATACTCTTGAATTGTTGCAAGACAGTGGTAATTTGGCAGCAAAACCATCTTCTACTCCTTATGATCCTTCTCTTAAGTTGCATGCTTCCGAGTCTCCTTATAATGATCCATCTTCTTATCGACAACTCATAGGTCGACTACTCTACCTCACTACTACAAGACCGGACATCGCATTTGCTGTTCAAGAACTGAGTCAGTTTATATTTAGTCCAAATGAAGTTCGTTATCAAGCTGCCACTAAAGTGCTTCGATACCTTAAGGCTTCTCCTGCTAAAGGCCTTTTCTTTTCTTCTTCTTCTCCACTTAAACTTTCTGGTTTCGCTGACTCGGATTGGGCTAGTTGTGTTCTTACTCGCAAATCAGTTACTGGGTATTGTGTTTTTCTTGGTACATCTTTGATTTCATGGAAATCAAAGAAACAATCAACAGTTTCTCGGTCTAGCTCTGAAGCGGAATATAGAGCTTTGGAAAGCCTTTCTTGTGAGCTTCAATGGTTGCACTACTTGTTTAAAGATTTGGGAGTCGAGTTTGATGCTCCTGCTATGGTGTATTGTGATAACAAATCGGCTATTTAACTCGCTCACAACCCTTCTTTCCATGAGCGGACAAAGCACATCGAAAACGATTGTCATGTTATTCGAGAACGCATTCAATCTGGTCTCATTCATCTTTTGCCGGTGTCTTCTTCTGCTCAACTAGCTGATGTCCTAACCAAACAATTATCATCTTCTGCATTTTCTGGTTTAATCTCCAAGCTTGGACTTTTGGACATCCATAGTCCAGCTTGTGGGGGCATATTACCTATAATTAATTGATAGCTACTGTTACATTGTAACCTTATATATTACCTCATAATTAGGATAGCTACTAATATACTACAACCTTATATATCACCTCATAGTTAGTTGCTGTTACACTTTCTCTTTGTTATAAATAGCTGGTATAGCTACTGATCTAATGTATCATCAGTTTTACAGAAATGAGAAAATCTTTCTCACCATTTCTCTTCTTATTCAATGCAATATTTACAATTATCAAATGCATGGCCCTAGTTCACAGATGTGGTTCCTAGCTGATGGAAAATCATACAAGCAGTTGGACCGTCCGATAAAGATCATAAAGCTTGAATTTTTTATTTTGGTAAATTGAGGTCTAAAACAAAAGTTAGAGCCGTCCTATCTTAGTTTGACGGTGCAAATCATGAATTGCGTGATTGCGTAAATTCTGGGAATCCACATTCAAATCCTTGCTTCACACGCATTAGTTATTTATGAGATATCAGTTAACTTGTTTCAAACTTCATTATACTAACTAATCTACTTATAATGACTAGGATTTATTAGATAAGTGGCAACATTTTGATCCAGACAATCTTGAATAAAATTGATGGATATATGTTTTTTGAAAAGAAAATCATTGATACTTTTTAACGTAGAAAATCGTAGTTGTATGTTATCAGAAAGATCCTTTTCAATCAATTTTCATATATTTGCCTAAATATTTTGTTGTGAAAAGAGCTGAGATTTCAAGGTCTACATTTATCAAATTTATATCTCCATGTAGATCTAATGCATATAATTTTTTTATACTTGCATTTTGTGCAGCATGGAACATCATGTACAAGAGGAAGCAGATAAATTTTTTTGAAAAGGGAGATTCCAACACAAATACGAAGGATGAAGCACCAATAGCCATTTTTGGTACTGAATTTTGGATTACCTGTTCAGATCTGTATGAGAAGCTCAAAAATACATCAAATAAAATTTAGTAGATAAATATATGTGTGCCTGGTTTAGCTTCTACCACATATTATGCATGTTTCAATCCCACTCCCCCGTGGAAAAACACAAAAGCTAGAAATAGCGGCTTCTATGAAAACGTGCAGCTAGTGCAATCGTAACGCAAAAACAAACATAGGCTATATCTGGTTTGAAAAGAAATACAGAAGGAAATATTGGCGCTGCAATTATATATGGATTACCATCTGTATTTGACATGTAATAACTTAATATTACAGTGCAGTGCAGTACACTCTGCTGTAGCCTTCCAAAACTGAATTACAGATTCCACAATCTGTTATTAAGTTATCCCAATCAACTAGAGTTGGTTTAACTAATTATTATAGTTACTCAACCTAACTGCACAAAGTCAGTTAGAAGGAATTGTTCAAATCACATACACTTGTAAATTGTTTATTATACTTGAATTTGCTGAAGTTGGGTTACTCTTCTGCTTAAATTTGCTGTCATCTTAGTTCAACCAGGATCTGGACTTCCCTCTCCTAGGACCTAGATAGAGGCATTTAGAATGCATGTAGAAGAAGATATAAAAGATGCTGTGAATAACTCGTTCCTCCTGTTGGAAGTGTTTTGGAAAGATAGCTTACTAAAAATTAATAACTACCATCTTTTCATTAAAAGAGAAAGTACATTTTTTACATACTAGACATATATCAAAAAATATATCATTTTTATATGATAGCATATAAAATTGAAATACGAAGCAAAACAGGTCAAGTAGCTTGTGCTGTGAAAATTGGCTTTCACACTTTTGATATATCATATGAGGTTTAAGCATATTAAAAACAGTGGTTATTGGCTTGTATTGCTGTTGTGCTTCTGAGTTTCCAACACAAACTGAGAGAACCACCACAGGGAACATGGCTACAGATGCAAAGTAATGAAATGAAATAACCATGACACTTTGATCACAAAAACAAAACCTTCCTCTGAAATGAAGTGCTCTCATTTATAGATTACAAGTTTTTAAATCAAGCTCTTATTTCAAATCCTGGCCTTACTTCATGAAACTCACTTTTTAATTACTTGCTAGTGAACCTGTAAGACATGTATTTTTTTTTTTCAATTCAAAATTTGTTTTATAGTCACTCATACATATAGGAAAACTATCCTAGACTCGTCCATTGTAGAATTGATCACTTCAAGTGTCTTCTTAGGCTGATTTGGACTTTGGAGCTTAAATCAGTACTAAGCTTGTAAAAGTACCAGCGTTGGAGATGAGAGACCATTCCTGTGTTTAATGTTCCATTAGTGTTTAGTGGTCCCATATGTGTGCATGTTTCACTGATAAACATGTCTCTCATTTTGGAAAGGATTCTTTGCTGAGAGACCTGAATGAAGCTGTAACAACTTTTCAGTTCTTATCACCCAACGTGCACTCTCAAATCTAAACTAAAGGGATCAAAGTCTTGCTTTCCTTGTGGTGTATCATCCACGGACGATCCCGAAAATGTTTCTGATTATTTGTGGAACAATTTGTTGGGTTGAACTGATGCTAGCTCATCTTCATGTCCTTTTGAGGATGCTATATCATATTAGATGGTATTGATTTTGATATAGAACAAAACTCCAAAAGAAAAACAACAATGAGAGGAACTTGCACGTTTTCTGAACAATTTTTTAGACTTAAGTGCAGCACCCCAATGTCCATTCCTTGATAAAGTTTAAATCACAAATAAAATACGCAAAAAATATAAAATATTTCTTGATAGAGGGAACAATGGAGAAAACCAAAAATATAAACGATAAAATATTCAAAGTCAAATCTTAATGTAATTTGATTATGAAACAGAAACAATTATATTAGTTGAAAAAACAACCATGAATGTAAATCGGCTGATAACATTCAATCGAATAGTTCAAAATTTAAAATACAATAGGAATTGGTTTATGGTTTACTGGATCAATACAAAGGATCCTAATTTAACTCTCAGCCTCGGTGAGGTCAGAACTCGATGTGTTTGATGTATTTGGAAAACAACGATCTTGCTCTCCAACATATTTGACCACCTTGCCAAGCTTGTATGCTCCAATCAGGTGAAGTCAATTTTGAGCCTACTGCTGTTGTTGTAAAGACCGGGCCTCTTATAAGGTAGGGGTGGTAAATGGATAGATTACATGAATATGGATTTAGATCTTAATGAATTAGATGGATCAAAACAATTTATTAATCCATTAAATATTTTTTTCAAAAATTCATCTGATCTAAGGAAAAAACTTAGGTACAATTCCTTAAGTGTTTTTCGTATGGTTCTTAACTAAATTCACCAAGATTTCCTTAAATCCATAATTTTCTCAAAGTTTGTTATATCCAAAAAAATTGTATTTTTAGTTAAGAACCATACGAAAAGCACCTAAAGTGTATTTTTTAAAGATGTATATTTATTATTTGTTTGAAGATGTATATTATTTATTAAAGTGTATTTTTTTTCATTCAGTCCAAATATATTCGAAAATTGTTCTTCCCCCAAACAACATTGCTCCCTCACCAAAGAAAATTACAAAAATACTCCTGCGTGACTTAAGTCACGCTGAGCCAGCGTGAGTTAACTCATGCTCGGTACAAACCATCGTGACTTAAGTCACGCTGTGTGCTTTTATAGGAACAGAACGACCAGAAGACAGAACCACCTTGTTCTTGTTTTCAAAATCGATTTTTCTCCCTATTTTTGCGATTTTCATCAATCTTGAGCAAATCAACGCCAACTTCTACCCCAAAATCAAGTAAGTGTTTATTATCCTATTGCATTGGCTTTTTATGGTTTAAATTTTGTTTTTTTTTGGAGAACGGGTACATGAGATGGTTCTACAGGGTATCTCATTCCATCATGACCAACCCTGCTGCCGTTGCTGAGGACGCGCATCCTGTCCCTCCTTACGAGGAGGTTATTGTTGATCAGCAGTATGCTAGACAGGTTCCCGACCGACTGCATATCATTGAGAACATTAGACTCAGAGTGGACAGTGCCTTCACTTGTCTTGATGTGTTTCAGAATCCAACCGTATTTGGTATTTTTCAGGGCATCTAGTCAGAGTATCATCTTGCAGGAGCAGGGGGTTCCTCAGATGAGGATTAGGAGCCATAGTCCAGCGGAGTAGGGATGTTGTGACTGATGTACTTTTGTATATTTTTAGTTTTTTTTTGTTATGACATGGATATATTATATTTACACTCGCGTCTTTGCGCATTTTTATGACATTTTGGTACATTTTTGGTTTTATTTTTGCGAATTATAAATTTGATTGAATTTGCGTATTTTAAGTTTGAATGAATGAATGATTGAAGGCTAAAATATTAAAAAGGTCCCTGCAAATATGCCTCATTTGGCTTTTGGTCCTTGTAAAAAAAAATTTGTTTTTCGTCCGTTGCAAAATATTTTGTTTTTTAAAATAGTCCCTGGACCCATTGAAGTTGCTAGGTGGCACTCTGATGCTGACGTGGTGCATGCTGACTGTGCATAAGTGCTGACGTGGCAGCATGCTGACTGTGCATAAGTGCCCACGTGGCACTTATGCACAGTCAGCATGTTGCCACGTCAGCATCAGAGTGCCACCTAGCAACTTCAATGGGCCCAGGGACTATTTTAAAAGACTAAATATTTTGCAAGGACGAAAAACAATTTTTTTTTACAAGGACCAAAAGCTAAATGAGGCATATTTGTAGGGACCTTTTTACTATTTTAGCCATGATTGAATTATTGATTGAATGGATGAAAAATGGATGAAAATGGAATAATGAATGCATGAATAAATGAATGAAAACAGGGAGAATTGGGCATTCTGCCTGTTTTGTTTGCTGACATAAACAAAGCTTGACTTAAGTCACACTGCGTATAACCTGTGTGACTTAACTCACGCAGGGATATAACCTGCAACAATGTCAATATTTTCAACATTTGCAATGTTAATGGAAGAATCAATGCAAGTATCATCAACAACATTATCAGTGCAGGTGTCGTCAGCCACAATGTCAGAAGGCATTAGTGTCTGTGTTATGAGTGTCAGTGCTATCAGTAACAAGATGACTATCATTAGACTTAATTCAGCACACAGAGCATATTTCAATATCAGTGCAATTTTGACAAGTGTAAGTGTCATTAAGGTCAGAGACAGAAGGAAAATCAGCAGTAAACTTATTAGTGCACTCATCATCAATTAAACTAGCAAGTAACTCTAATGCAAAGACTGAGTGTTCTTCATTCGGGTGCTTCATTGCATTCAAATATGTTGAAGTTAACAACATGCTCTCCAAACTCCATAGAAAGTGTCCCTGCATAAACATCAATTTTTGTTATGGTAGTTCTCAAGAAAGGTCTTCCTAGAATGAGAGTTGCCTTGCTGGAACTCGTTTCTCTTTGCATGTCGAGGATGTAAAAATCTGCACGAAAAATTAGATCATTAACTTTAACAAGTACATCCTTGACAACACCTTTAGGGCGGGTAATGCTCCTGTTTGCAAGCTGAATGACAAGACCTGTAGGCTGCAAATGAACCAAGAGAAAGAGAGTTATAAATAGAGGTTGAGCATAACATTAATGGAAGAGCCCAAATCCAACATGCAATTTTCAAATTCACTATCTCCTATGGTACAAGGAACGATAAAAACTCCAGGGTCTTTTCACTTCTCAGGCAACCTTGTCTATTGTATGATTGCAGAGACATTTCTACTCATGTTAACTCTAGAATTCCCCTTTAGCTTCCTTTTGTTAGTGCATATTTCCTTGAGGAACTTGGCATATTTTGGAATTTGTTTAATTGCCTCAAGGAGAGGAATGTTCACTTCAACCTTTTTGAAGACATCTAAGAGGATTACCGGAGCCCTGAGTTTGCATTTGATTCATAGTAGTTGCTAGCTGTCCAACCTGTGCCTGCAAAATCCTTGATGGATGCAGTTGTTGTCTGCTGAAACTGAAGGTTATTGACATCCATCTGCTTGACAATCTCTTCCAATGAAGGAACAAAAGTGGTTGCTGCATTGTTCTGCTGCGAGGCTGGTTGTTGTCTAGGGCGGCTGTTGTTGTTGTTGGTGGCCAGAGGTATTTCCCCATCTCAATTTCAGGATAATATTTCCAATTTGGGTTGTACTTGTTGGAGGACAAGTCATAATTGGGGTGAGACCTGTCATTATAAATATTTGCTGCATAAGCTTGGGGAGGATCAACAAGGTCAGCCTCTTGTAAAGTAGGGCATACGTCTGTAGGATGCTCTGGTGATGTGCAAATACCACATACTCTAACTGTTTGAGTTTGACCAGCCGCCATCTTTTTCATCAAGGCAGTGAGTTCATCAAGCCTACTTTCCAAGTTTTTGTTGCTGGTGGATTGTATCTCATTAACTCCTTTTGCTAACACCACTGAGTTTCCTCTTGTTGTGAATTGTTGGGAGTTAATGGACATGTTTTTCGATCAGAATTCTTGCATCAGTAGGGGTTTTATCAACAAGTGCTCCTCCGCTAGCAGCATCCATGATATTTCTGTCCATGGGAGACAAACCCTCATAAAAGTACTGGATGAGCAGTTGTTCAGAGATTTGGTGATGAGGACAGCTTGCACACAATTTCTTGAACCTCTCCCAGTATTCATGTAATGATTCTCGATCAATCTGCCTAATACCACATATTTCCTTCCTTATTGAGGCGGCTCTGGATGCAAGAAAGAACTTCTCCAGGAACAATTTTTTTAGATTATTCCAGTTTGTCACAGAGCTCGGTTGAAGGTAATACAACCAGTCTTTGGCTACGTCCTGAAGTGAGAATGGAAATGCCCTTAGTTTGATGTGCTCTTCTGGAACTCCTTGAGGCTTCATGGTTGAGCACACAACGTGGAATTCCTTCAGATGCTTGTGAGGGTCTTCACCTGCAAGACCAGAAAACTTGGGCAACAAGTGTATTAAACCAGATTTTAATTCAAATGGAACCTCCACATCAGGGTAGTTACTACACAAGGCACTTGTAGTTAACATCAGGGGCAGCAAGCTCTCTTAAAGTTCTATTAGCCATGTTATTAACAAAATCAGAATCTGGTTCAGAATTACAAATGGTATGACTAGAGACGCTGTTATCACTATCAGACTCTTCTGAATGATCACCTAAGCTATCACTACTGCTAGCCAGATTATGCCTATTAAGTAAATGCAAAGTTCGTTCTATCTCAGGATCAAATGGTTGCAAAACTTCAGGTCTGGACCTAGTCATGCATGATGGTAAAAAACTAGAAAAACTGACAATTCAGCAAATACCGACAATGTCCCTAACTCTAAAATAAAGTGAAAAATGCCAAACCCTGTCAAATAAAATCTAAAAAGTATAAAAATACCACTGAAAATTTCTAAAAATCAAATATAAGCAACACAATTTTTTTTGGAATTTGTGGAGAATATGACAAATTAAATAAATTAAAAAGTACCACTAAACAAAGGAATTTGGGATTTTGAGCAGCAGAGTCCCTTAGAAGTCCCATCTAAGGGAGTCCTGATCAGTGAATTTTTCTGGATTTTCAGACCAAGTTTCAGAGCAATCGGACACAGTAGACTGAAAACCAGTTTTATTTTTACGCATCTGAAACTCAACAAGAACTAGTACAGTCAAGCTCGGTAGATGTCAGCGTGACTTAAGTCACGTTGCGGTCTTTCATAACCAGGCAGAACCTCACTTCTCCATTTCACTTCTCAAATCGCTACAAAATCTCCCAAATCATCCAACCTCAAATTTCTTCAACTTCAAATCACCCACCACTACAACAACAAGTAAGTTTTCATAATCAAGTACCATTGTCATTTTATGTTTATATGTTACATTTTTCCTCTTAAATTAGAAATTTATTAGTTTTAGGGTTTGTTTAAATTTTGATCTTTTTTTTTGGCAAGAAATGATACAATGTTTACATGTAAATGACTTATGTTGCTTAAATGTTTAGATGTTTGCATGTTTATGTTGTAGTTTATAGTTTTAGGGTTTATGTATAATTTGCACTTCAAGTGTTTGATGAAATGTTTGAATGAGTTTTTCATTGATTGTTTTTAATTTCTTATGGTGTAGATTTGAAACAATGGCTCAAGTATACACTCAAGTATCATTCAATGGTGGAAACCCTCATTTTTTTCAAGGTTCACGACGATGTCACGTTAAAAGAATTGAAGGATCAACTTCGTGAAATCAACCAATGACTCAACCATGGAGACACAAGGAGGGTGGAATACGTTTGGTACGAACGTTCATCGTTCGACTCAGAGGGGAATTGACGTTCACTCGGCCGGAGTTATCGAACGACGACGACATGAGGATCATGTTCTCAATATTTGCTCAGCACAACATGATCCCCATCGAGATGGATGCTACATTGCTGAGGTCACCTGAAGATATTCTCAAGAGTTTGATTCGGTCGGATGAAGATGTTTAGGTAGTATTATTATGCTGTGTCATTATTTTGTTGGATTTTAGTTTAATTTTTGTTAGTTTACTGAAGATGTTGGCATTGAAGTGTCTTATACTTAGCGTAAAGGTTTGCAAGACTCTTTGGAAACTCAAAAGAATGAAGAGAACACAACATGTATTCTACCGAATCGACTACATAGGTTCTCACATCGAATTCCTTCGTATAGGATGAGTGTCACAGAAGGGAATGCAGTTCTAAGATGTTGTTTTGTGCTTGATCATGCTCCTCTGTCAATTGAAACTTGTCAGTTGGCAGGACAGTAGGATTAAATTCAAAAGAATATATTGAGATGCATTTGTTTATTTGAACGGAGATGAAAGTATAACTAAATAAATTTGTCGTGTTCTATTAATTTTGGAATTTATTACGCGTACTTGTGTATTTTTAGTTATTATTTATTTTGAATCATGAATGAATTGTTGTTATTGATGTTTCTAAGACATAACATGCTTTTAAAAAATGAACATAACATATTGTATGTTTGGGGTCTTCAAAAAATATTATCTTTGTGCAAAACTGGTGAAAACATAAGTTACCTAAAACAAGCGTGACTTAAGTCACGTTGGGTTGTACACAGCGTGACTTAAGTCACGTTGGTATATATCGAGCGTGACTTAAGTCATGCTGGTGGTATTTTCGTCAGTTTGTATGGGAGTGAACAATTTCTGATGGGAGAAGAGCAATTTTCTAGTTTTAAATGGATGGATCCAAACCAATCCATTAACAAATATTTTTTTTTATGGATTGATTGGATGAATTTTGTATTGTATGGACTGGATAGATATAGATTTGGTGTATCATATTCCCACCTGATCGCTGCCGTGCGCGATCAAAAATAAGTGTTTTAAAACAGTAGTAGAAGGTAGTTAACCTTGGTCGTTTCTCGAAGATTTGAGTTAAAAATTACCAATAGTAAGAACAGTTGATACTAATTGCAAATATAAAAATTTGGGGGGTTTTGTGTTGTTGAAAACAGTTTCAAGTTATGAGAAATTCAATTAATAAAAGGCAATCAATCCATTGGTTTCAGGTGTGTTTCTTGGATTTTTCATCGGTTCTAAGATATAGATTCTTGCAAGGTTTGATAATTCTTGATTGATCATAAACTAAGTGAACAAGCGCCATTCAGTTTATACGAATTCGTAGAGTTTTAAAGCAAGCGTCAAAACAGTGTGTTCATTCAATCATGATATTGAATAAGCGTCAATAACACAATTAATATCATGACTGAATTCTATCAATCCTGTAAACAAGTGTCATAGACTCTATCAATTCATATCCGAACCAGATTAAACAAGCGATAAAATAGTTTGAATAATGAAAGTTGCAAAACAGAATCATGATTAAGTGATTAAGCAAAACTACATCACAAAACGAATCACATAAGCAAATCGCAGAATTTGAGTAATTAAGCAAAACACAAACCGAATTTGCAACAAGAATTACTAGACAAAATTGATAGAGAAAGAATTAAAACCACAAAAATTAAATAAACATTAAGCACTGAACCTCAAAATCCTTATAGGCAGCACCCTTCACCAATAGATTGATATAGGACTTAAGCTTCCATTAGAATATGTTTGCACAAAATTATATTATGGAAAAGAAACGGCTGAGCTGAAGAGAGAGCCTTGTGTCTGGCTGTTTCCCTTATTTATATGTTTAAGCATTAACCTAAATTAGCAAAATCGGGCCTGAGCAATAGATGAGTTTAGAGATAGCAATTCAACCCATTACAAAAGATTAAGTGTCCCAAAAACCCGTAGTCAGCTTTTGTACTTCAGAGATTCACATATTTGACCATCAAGACGTCCGAACTGGGTTTTTCAATAAACATGGAAGTTGTAGTTCTATTCCTTAGCTTTCCAACGCTTATTCGTACACCTCAAAACACAGCCAAAGTTATGGCCTGCATGGTGAACAGGGGTCATTAGACAAAAATTATGCAATTTAATCAAATAATTACATTAACAATCGAATCTGACCCAACATATAAAAACATGGTAAAAATATGACATTAGGCATGAAAAGCTCTCAAAAAGTCAAATTGTAAGGCTATAAAATATGTGCTAAAATGCACTGATCACCACCCGTATTATAAGGAATGTGTAATTCCACAACATTCCTCGCCCCCTCTGTTATTGGAAGGAATTTGAATATTTATTTAATTGATTAAATAAATATTCAAATTCAAAATGTGGAATATGATGTGTTTGGGCTTCTTCAACTTATAAGTGGTTGTGGCTGTTCTAATGCATCTAAAAGAGACCAAAATAGAAAATCCTAAAATATGAACACCCAAAGAAAGGCCTATCAGTGTTCTTTTAGGTCTTTGCATCATAAAATTTGAGGATATTTCACATTTACAAAGAAGGGTGGCAGATAGTGATCTTGATTATCTCTCACTCTAACTCACATTATGTTTGGAAGAAGATGAAAAAAAATTGTTCTAGATTAAGTGTATCTCTTCAAGTTGAAGTTGTTCTGCGTTGCAGTTGGCTTTCTTGCTTATGATATTTAGAGATGGGGTTTAAGCATATTCAAAAGCATACAAGCTGCTGAGTTTGAAAATATTGGTTGTTAAAAAAAAAGCTGGACTATCAATCTTATCATTTAGGGCACAAAGCCCTCCAGAAGAGCTCAGCGCCCTCCATAAAGGCCAGAAAGACCTTAGGCGAGCCCGCTAGGGGCACCGCCTTAAAGAGTTTCTAGAAGTCTCTAGAACGCTCTAAACATGGCTTTGGATCCAAGTTACTTGGGGCCTAAGCCACGGAAAACCTAGCCCAAATAAGGACTATAAATACCCACTTGAGAGGCACCCTCAAGGCATCACAAAAACAGACTAAACCCTAGCTTTAGAGATTGTACTCATTGCAAGTACAGTTGGCGCCCATCGTGGGGCTATGAATCTAGCCGTACCTCTGAATCGTAGAGCCTTTGCGATTTGGAACCGTTTCTGGATCGTAAACCATTCCTTTTGCTATTTGGAACCACTTCTGAATCGTAAAACCCTTTTGCGATTTAGAACCACCACAACCACGTCGTAACCCTAACTTGCGATTTGGAAGCACCAAACCTGTGCGTTCTCTAAAAAATGCTCTAGCGTACCAACGCTCGGAATGACTACGGAGTCGCCACCAAAGTTTTAATTTTTAAAGGGAAACGTTGATAAAACCCTTGACAATGTGGAAAGGATGGTCATCGCAACCATTAACGGGTTCGGGAGTCGATTATGCAAGGGGAAGGTTTTAGCACCCCTCACATCCGTTGTACTCAACGGGAACCTCCTAGTTAGTTAGGGTTAAAAGTGTTTTAAAGGTTTGCTTGCTACGTTTTTATATTTCAAGGAAAAAAGGAAAGGGGAAAAAAAGGTTTTTTATTAGTGTGCTTGACAAGAGTGGTATCTTGCTCCTACGTATCTCTTGGTGCGATGGAGAATTCAAAGCTACGTAGTTCTTTGGTAGAAAACGTTTGTTTGTTGGTTGATTTTAAAGAACGATGTTTTGGATCGTATTCTAGCGGTTAAACGTAGCTTGTATGCTCGCGCGTGGGAGGCTTAAGCGTTTGTTTGTATCGCGTTAGAATTGATAAAACATCGTGCTTTTGTGAAAAGAGATTTGAATTTTAATTGACCACGGGGGGCCAAGAATTAGTTTGGTGTGTTGGATTTGTTTTATGTTTTTGTATTTTGAAAATATAATGACGATTGTCCGAAGAACGAGACATACGTCAAGTGCCCGTGCAACCAGGGAATGGAAAGACATACGTCAAACCACTCCTTTTTCAATCAAGTTTATTGTTGAAAGTAAATGTATTTTTTGTATTTTGAAAAGGAATGACGATTGTCCAAACAACGAGACATACGTCAAGTGCCCGTGTAACCGGGGAATGGAAAGACATACGTCAAACCACTCCTTTTTCATTCAAGTTTGTTATTGAAATTTAATAAATTACAAATAAAAGCAAAAACACTTGTTATATTTTTGAATAAAAATGAGTTTCAGCAAAAAAGAGTTTCAGCCCAGGTTCTGAACCTTCAGAAGCTGCCCAGAAGCTGGCTCAGAAGCTCAGAAATTGCCTTCAGAAGCTGCTTCAGAAGCACTGTTCAGAAGCTGCTTCTGAAGCACTGTTCAAATGCTGACTTTTGTTGACCTTCAGACGCACTGTTCAGACGCTGACTTTTGTTGACCTTCAGACGCACTATTCAGACGCTGACTTTTGTTGACCTTCAGACGCACTATTCAGAAGCTGCTTCTGAAGTACTGTTCAGAAGCTGCTTCTGAAGTACTGTTCAGAAGCTGCTTCTGATTCTGATTTCAGAACCTCAGGGGGTAAAAAAAATGTTTGAAAGCAGTAACAAAAAGAAGCAATCCACTTCTGTTTTGGTGATTTGTAATCTTTGTGATTTTTTTGGGGTTTTTGAATGATGTTTTTAGTGCAAAAAAGAGTTAAAGATTACTAAAAATGCAGAAAAATAATGCAGGAACAACAGGAACAACAGAACAGAGTTATTTGACTTTTTCTCAACTTCTGAGTTAAATTTTCACTCAATACTGAACCAAAAACAAAAATGAAAATATCCATGTAAAGTTTGCCATGAATACTACATCTTAGTGGTTTTAAATCTACCAAAAGATGTCCTAGAACCTAATATATTCTGGCCTCAAGCCATGCCGATGAACTTATGATGAGAAATGCATTATTTTTTAAGAAATGCTATAAACATTTAAACAGAATGCGAAAAAGGAGATAGAAAGGTTCAAGATACTTACAAACTCCTAGCCAAAGCTTCAAATGCACCAAAAAATGAAAGGGGCTTTTGAGTGGTTATGTTTTCTTAAGGATGGAAGTGATGGAGAAGATGAACAGTAACATAATGGTGTTTTGTTACTATTCTTCTCTCTTTTTGTGATGTTTCTTTGTGGTTTAGTGGCTGTTTTGATTCTGTTTGATTTGTTGTGGTGGTTTGTAAAGAAAAAATCAGAAAAACAGAGCTTCTTTCTTTTGGGAGGTTTTGTTATGATTTTTGCTGTTTTCTAGTTTTCTGATTCTGCCTCTTATATAGGCAATTTTGTGATCATTTGTAATCATGAAATCCCTTGAAAGCTGGGCTTTTTTGTGTGCTATGGCAAAGACTTTGGTTAGCATTTAATGAAAAGGGAAGGAAGTGACCTTGCCTTGTGATTTTGGAGAAGATTTTGGGCAGGATTTTGAACAAGTGGCGCTGAGTTTTGACAGAGGATAAGGGAAAAATGGAAAAACAGGGTGCTGCCTGCAACTTGTGATGCTTTTGGGTTGATTCTTGAAGATTTGGGGAAGAAAAACAGGAAAGAGGGGTGCTGCCCTGACAGAGGTTGGGAGAAAACAGGGAGAAGGGGCGCTGCACACAGGGGAGAAGCTTGCAGCCTTCCTTGACTTGTTTTGACAAAGGAAAATGGAACAAATGGCAAGGAGAGGTGCCCCTACTTAATTGTGTCTTTGCATAGAGAATGTGAGTGCCAAAGGCATCACATAAACTCTTTGCGAAGAGCAATTAAGTAAAAGAAGAATCCGAATTTTGTCCTTCAAGGTGAGAAAAAGATTGTAGTGAATAATGAAAATAACGATATACAAATGCAATGAATAAAAGTAAATGCAGGGTCACCTGGTTTGGCTACTGATGCATAAAATAGACAAATCGTCACCTGAATAGGTGCTTAGACTAGCTTGGGGAATTAAAAAGAATAGATCGTCACCTGAATAGGTGCTTAGACTGAAAAGGTAGAAGATCGTCACCTGAACAGGTGATTAGATCAGAAAAGATAAAAGATCGTCACCTGAATAGGTGGTTAGATCTGAAAAGATAAAAGATCGTCGCCTGAAAAGGTGCTTAGACTGAAAAGGGAAAAAAGATCGTCACCTGAACAGGTGATTAGATCTGAAAAGATAATAGATCGTCGCCTGAAAAGGTGCTTAGACTGAAAAGGGAAAAAAGATCGTCGCCTGAATAGGTGCTTAGATCTGACAAGTCGTCGCCTAAAAAGGTGCTTAGACTGAAAAGGTAAAAGATCGTCACCTGAACAGGTGATTAGATCTGAAAAGATAAAAGATCGTCGCCTGAAAAGGTGCTTAGATCTGAAAAGTCGTCGCCTGAAAAGGTGCTTAGACTGAAAAGGGAAAAAAGATCGTCGCCTGAATAGGTGCTTAGATCTGACAAGGTTGATCATATCCAGCCACTAACACTGGAGGTAGATCCACTGAGGATAAAGGTAATCGTATCCAGCCGCTTACACTGGAGGTAGATTCCTAAAGGCAAAGGTGATCTTATTTAGCCACTTACACTGAAGGTGGATACCTGGGGATGGAGTGATCTTACTCAGCCGCTTACACTGAAGGTCGAAACACTGAGGAAATGTGATCTTATCTAGCCGCTAACACTAGAGGTGGATACCTGAGGGTCAAGTGATCTTATTCAGCCGCTTACACTGAAGGTCGAAACACTGAGGAAAGGTGATCTTATCTAGCCGCTAACACTAGAGGTGGATACCTGAGGGTGAAGTGATCTTATTCAGCCGCTTACACTGAAGGTCGAAACACTGAGGAAAGGTGATCTTATCTAGCCGCTAACACTAGAGGTGGATACCTGAAGGTGGAGTGATCTTATTCAGCCGCTTACACTGAAGGTCGAAACACTGAGGAAATGTGATCTTATCTAGCCGCTAACACTAGAGGTGGATACCTGGAGGTGGAGTGATCTTATTCAGCCGCTTACACTGAAGGTCGAAACACTGGGGAAAGGTGATCTTATCTAGCCGCTGACACTAGAGGTGGATACCTGGGGATGAAGTGATCTTATTCAGCCGCTTACACTGAAGGTCGAAACACTGGGGAAAGGTGATCTTATCTAGCCGCTAACACTAGAGGTGGATACCTGGATGGATGAAGTGATCTTATTCAGCTGCTTACACTGAAGGTCGAAACACTGGGGAAAGGTGATCTTATCTAGCCGCTGACACTAGAGGTGGATACCTGGATATGAATGTAATCGTCTCTAGACGTGGCTAGTACTTAGATTGTTGAAAAAGGAGAACATGATTGATGATGCATGATATGCTTCATGTTGTCTTATGCAGTATGTTATGCAATATGATATGATATGAGGTAGACTCAATCAGGAATTTTTGTTGGGAAAACTCAGCTGGGACATCGTAGTGGCCGTGAGTAGGTCCACTTGGGAATATGATAATTTGGGAAGAAAACCTCTGGGGATTTTTCTAGAAGAACTTACTGGGGAAGCTCTGGAATGGGTTCACTGGGGAACACTAGAGGTGATTGATAGATGTTGGTGAATATGTGATACTCATTGGAGACTACTGGTTGAGGATGCATGATATGAATATGAGATGCATGTATATGAATGAATTGGATAATGCATGCATGAATGAATGAGTTTGATATGATGCATGTATATGTTGACATGTGGGATGACAGACGTCATGTTGGACACTGGGGGTTATGATTGGATGCCGAGCAAAGTCGGGCTTTGGTTATGAATTGGATGCCGAGCAAGGTCGGGCTTTTTTGATTGAATTGTGTTTGTGAGTGCCAATGACAATTGGGCTTTGGGGTTGTGACTCTACTGGTGAAATGCCAATGAAAATTGGGCTTTATTTGTGACTCGCTGGGGATATAAGGATCATTTTGGAAGCATGATCGATATCCAGCCTTGGTGAATGAAAAGATGCATGGGGTGTTTTGACTGGGGAATTTCGTTCCTCCGACCCTCGGGATCTTTGCGTTTCACGTCGTGAATTACGCACTTGCTTCTGTTGAAGAGCATGAGCCTAAAATGATTGACCAACATTCTCAGACTTTGAATCTTTTGGTGCAATATTGGGGACCACCGAAATTCTTTCGACATTCACAGCTTTCAAGTAAAACACATTTGTTTTTTTTTGTAAGTTTTTTTGTTATTATTTCCCATGTTTCAATGCATTTTTATCATGAATAAAACAAACATTTTATGCGCTAATGAGAACACAAAATAATGAAAAAGGTAAAAATGAATTTTATTCAATGCAGATTTGATCCCTTGAATGGGTAACAATACATGAAGTAAGAAGTGATTACTCCTCTGGGGAAAAGATAGAGAAAAACAAGAAAAAGCAAAAACAAAAAGAAATTTGTTTGAGGGTTGTTTTTGGTACAACACATGCTATTTCTCTTATGACTTCGAAATCCTTTTGCCTTTGAAAGATGGTGACGAGACCGATTCTTCCCCTCTTGAATCTTGTCCGGATCTTGAATGTTGCAGTCCTTTGCCTTTCTTATTTATTTGGAGACCCCTAACTTTTACCTGGACCGCTCTTTCGAGTTTTCAGTCCACTGGGGTGTATTTCCTTTTTTGATGTCCTTAATTTTTGCCTAGACCGCCTTTTCAGGTTTTCAATCTACCAGGACGCTCTCTATTGCCTAAACCGCCCTTTCAGGTTTTCGATTTAGCGAGCTTTTCTTTTCTCTTTTAGGCGTAGTACCTCTTGACTGCATCAGAGTTTATTGATAGTGGAAACTCCTCTCCGTCCATAGTGGTGATGATTAAGGCTCCGCCAGAGAAGGCATTCTTTACTACGTATGGTCCTTCATAGCTGGGAGTCCACTTCCCGCGGGGATCCTTGTGGATAGGTAATATTTTCTTGAGCACTAGGTCTCCTTCTTTGAATCCTCGAGGACGGACCTTTTTGTCGAATGCCCTTTTGCGCCTCCTTTGGTAGAGTTGTCCATGACATAACGCTGTTAGACGTTTCTCCTCTATGAGGTTCAGTTGGTCAAACCATGTCTGGACCCATTCGGCTTCTTCTAGCTTAGTTTCCATCAAGACCCTTAACGAAGGGATTTCAACCTCAATGGGAAGCACGACCTCCATACCGTATACTAAGGAGAAAGGGGTTGCCCCAGTCGAAGTGCGAATGGCTGTTCTGTAGCCATGTAGCGCAAAGGGAAGCATCTCATGCCAATCCTTATAGGTTTTCACCATCTTCTGGATGATTTTCTTGATGTTCTTATTGGCTGCTTCTACCGCACCGTTCATCTTTGGCCGATACGGCGAGGAATTATGGTGCTCGATCTTGAAGTCTTTGCACAACTCCTTCATTGTGTTGTTATTTAGGTTTGCCCCATTATCGGTGATGATTTTGTGGGGAGTGCAGTAACGGCAAATGATTTCCCTTTTGATGAAACGGGCTACCACTTGTTTGGTCACGTTTGTATATGAAGCTGCTTCGACCCATTTGGTGAAGTAGTCGATGGCAACCAGGATGAAACGCTGTCCATTTGAAGCCTTGGGCTCGATCATTCCAATCATGTCTATGCCCCACATAGAGAAAGGCCAGGGTGAGGTCATGATGTTCAGGGGAGTTGGTGGCACATGCACCTTGTCGGCATAAATTTGGCATTTATGACATGTTTTGGCATAGCGAAAACAGTCAGCTTCCATGGTTAGCCAGTAATAGCCCACCCTTAGGATTTTCTTTTCCATTGCATGCCCATTGGCATGGGTTCCAAAAGATCCCTCGTGGATTTCTTTGATGAGCATGTCCGCTTCATGTTTGTCCACACACCTGAGCAAGACCAGGTCATAGTTTCTTTTGTAGAGGGTGTTTCCGCTGAGGAAGAACTGGGATGCCAATCTCCTGAGGGTTCTCTTGTCGGTTTGTGAGACATTTTCTGGATACTCTTGCTCTTCGAGGTATCGCTTGATGTCGTAGAACCAGGGTTTGTCGTCAAGTCCTTCTTCGACTGCTGCACATACAACCGGTTTGTCCCTACGATCCATCTTTATGATTGGCGCCTCATTGTGGAAATTTACTTGGTACATTGATGATAATGTAGCCAAGGCATCTGCCACCTGATTCTCTTCTCGAGGTATGTGATGGAAGGTGATTTCATCAAAATGCTCAATCAGTTCTACAACCCGGGCACGGTTGGGAATCAAATTGGGATGTTTTGTTTCCCATTCTCCTTTGACTTGATAGATGACTAAGGCTGAGTCACCGTATACTTCAAGGATTTTGATCCTTAGATCAATTGCTGCTTCGAGGCCTAGGATGCATGCTTCATATTCTGCCATGTTATTGGTGCAGTCAAAGCATAACCTTGCCGTGAAGGGTTGGTATCCATTTCTTGGGGAGATTAAAACTGCCCCGATCCCGTGCCCCATGGCATTTGAGGCGTCGTCGAAAGCGTGCTTCCATCGAGCTCTCAGTTCTGGCCCTTCATCATCGCTTGTGACCTTTTCGTCATTCAAGGCTACAACGTCCTCATCAGGGAAATCGAATTGTATGGGTTGATAATTGTCATACCCCATTTTTTGACCCGTTTTCGTCTCGTTTTGTTTATTGTCTCGTTTTACGCATTTTTTTTTAAGGCCGAGAATTTTCGTCGTTTCAGACGAAATTTCGGCAGGGAGGTATTTTAAAATACCTCATGTCAATTTTTGTCTCGTTTATTTATTTTATTTTTATTACTTTTTATCTTTACTTTTAATTTTAGTTTTTATTATTTATTGTCATTTATTGTTATTTTTATTATTACCATTATTACCATTTATTTATTTCTTTTTGTATTATTATTATCATTATTATTATTTATTACTATTATTATTATTCTTTTTATTTTTTTTCTTTTTTGGTCCAAGTCAACACAGTCAACACAAGCCAGGCTAGCACTGTTCACGCCCACAAACAGTGTTTTTCATCATCACAAAATCCTCAATCCTATCCAAAAAAAAATCATCACAAACCTTCAATCTTATCCCAAAAATCCAGCTTATCCTCTAAGTCATCAAGCAGCTCAATTTCATCTATATAACAGGATCAAAACACAAGAAAAGAGGAGGGGAAGAAATTTTTAAACAAAGCAGTTTTTTTTAACAGCAAAACAAACTTCCCCCAACACCCAAAAACGTCCCAGCACGTCCCAGCTACCCCAACACACACTCAGCAGCCCCATACCACACACCACACGTCCCAGCTACCCCAACACACACTCAGCAACACTACACACACTACCCACGTCCCAGCAACCACCAGCACACTACACACACACTACCCACGTCCCAGCCAACAGCATACCACACGGCACAAAAACACCAACTCACGCAACCCAGCATTAAACACAAACATAACCCACGCCCTACACACCAAACTCACGAAAACAAACCCAAAACAACACCCAAACTCGTAGCACAACACAACTCTTCCCCCCTCTCAAAATTTTTTCGGCCAACACACTCACACCAACACAAACTCATAACAAACCACACACACACGCATTGAACAACAAAGCACACCCAAAACCGAATACAAAACAAAGAAAAGGAAAAAATTTTGGTTGTTTTAAAAGCTTAGATCTAGAGTTTTTGAGAAATTTTTTGAGAAATCTAGATTCGGATTTGGAAGGAGAAGGAAAAAGGATATAAGAAAAGAGGAAAATTTTTTGAAAAAGGGTGGTTTTTATTTTCCGGCGCGGTGGCGCCGCCGTCTTGGCCGGCGGCCACCACGCCGGAATTCTTTTCCGGCCGGTTGGGAAGAGAGAAGTGAGAGAGAGAGGAGAGCTAGAGAGAGAGGGCGAGTAAGAGAGAGAAGTGGATGAGAAGAATGAAAAATTTTGGGAAGGGAAGGGTTTAAATACCCCTCCCTGATTCTGTGTGACAGGGTGTACGCGTTAGCGTACACCCACGCTCTCCTGGCCCTTTGATTTTTAATCATACGGCCCTGGTTCTTTTTCCCTGTGAACAGATCAGGGCCGTCTGATTAATCAGACGGCCCAGATTAATTTACGCAGGCCCAATACATTTTGGGCCTTTTTCTTTCAATCTGAACTTTTCTTCACTTCCAGCACCCCAGGTTTTATTTTTTACACCTCCCTAATTTTATTTCTTTTATTTTTTCTTTTTGCAATTTTATTTTCCTTTTATTATTATTTTCTTTTATTCGTTCTTTTATTTTTAACATCCCATTTATTTACCTATCATATCATCTCATGCATTTTATTTTTTATTTCTAATTGTTCATTTTATTTTGCATTTTTCTATGTCATTAGAATATACATGCATTAGGAACAAAATGTTTAAATATGCATTGCATTATTTTTCATTTTTCTTAGTTTAATCCATAATCCAAAACAAAAAAATCTTTTTATTTTGATCCAACAATCATTTCTTATTTATTATTCTCTCGCGTTTAGTTTATTTTATCGCGCTTATTTTATTCTTTTAACTCCGAGTAAAAAATCATAAAAAACCAAAAACATTTCAAATATTCAAAAACTTCATCAAAAAATATTCTTCATTTACAAAGCCTTGGATTTCAAACCAAGCAACTTTCTTTTAATCAAACTTCAATCGATCTTAATCATATCAGACTTTATTTTTGCATTTTTAATCAATCAAGCTTCATTCACTCGCCACTTTGGCTCTTTTTATCTTTCACAAACATTTTCAAACTTTAAAATCAAAATAAACAAATCACTCGGCTTTTTAAGCCCGAACTACATCGGTTTTGATCCCATTTGGGTATGTAGGCAAAGGACTTTGTCCTTCCAAACCAACCAAACAAAAACATTTTCTTTCTTGTTTCATTAAACAACAAGCTTGTTCATTTTAGTTGCAACAACTAATTTGAACAATTTTATTTCTTTTCTTTTGAGTTCTATAAAACGAGCGTTTTGACAGTTTACACTTTTTCTTAAAATTCGAACAAAACTTGAATGAAAAAGGGTGGTTTGACGTATGTCTCTCCTTTCCCCGGTTGTACGAACACTTGACGTATGTCTCGTTGCTCGGACAATTGTCATTCTATTTGCGAAGTATAAAAACTCACCAATCTTGGCCCTTATGGCCAATCCAAACCTTTCGCGCCTTTGCGCGTTAATTTTAAAACATTTACGCCTTGCGTGAATTTAACGCCTCCGCGCGTTTATTTTTTTTTTATTTTTTTTTTTCAACATTGTACGCCTCCGTGCGTTCGTCTTTATTTTCAAACATTTTACGCCTCTGTGCGTCTGTCTTTTTCCTTAAATATTTACGCTTTGCGCGAGTTTATCGCCTTAGCGTCTGTCTTTCACCTTTTTTAAGCTTTTTACGCCTTTGTGCGTTTTCAAACAATTCTTTTTCAAGAACTACGTAAGCTTTGAATTCTCCGACTACCGGGAGATACGTAGGAGCAAGACCGACGTCTTGTCAAGCCCGTTATTTAAAAATCTTTTTTCTCTTTTTTCTATTTCGTTTGTTTTTATCTCTTTCTTCACCTCACATTTTATTTACTTGTTCATTTACATATATATATAATTAAGCGTGCAAGCAAAACGTCAAAAAAACATTTTAAGCCTAAGCCAACTAAGAGGTTCCCGTTGAGTACAACGGATGTGAGGGGTGCTAATACCTTCCCCTCGCATAATCGACTTTCGAACCTAAAATCTCTTTTCAAGGTAATTTAGAACTTTTTTCCTTTTTCCCCGAAAAATTAAAAGTTCAGTCGTGATTTAAATTTAGTGATTCAATGCTTCTCAATAGCTTGACATCCGAAATTCGACGCGACAATAATCTTCCAATGGTTGGTGAGCAAGGTGCTCGGATAGAACACTCCCTTTGATAGCCTTTTGAGTGACATATTGGATGTCGTACTCAGATAGCAGCATTTGCCAACGGGCTATCTTTCCCGTAAGGGCAGGCTTTTCAAAGATGTATTTGATGGGATCCATCTTCGATATCAACCAAGTTGTATGGGTCAACATGTATTGCCTTAAGCGTCGAGCAGCCCATGCTAAAGCGCAGCAAGTCTTTTCAAGTGGAGTATACCTTGATTCACAGTCGGTGAATTTCTTGCTTAGGTAGTAGATTACGTGCTCTTTTCTTCCTGTTTCATCTTGTTATCCTAACACACAACCCATTGATCCTTCAAGCACGGTTAGGTATAAGATGAGGGGTTTACCCGAAACCGGAGGTATTAAAATTGGTGGTTCTTGTAGGTATTGTTTGATCATGTCAAACGCCTCTTGGCAGTCTTCGTTCCACTGAACAGCTTGATTCTTCCTTAGCAGTTTGAAGATTGGTTCGCAGGTGGCTGTCATGTGTGAGATGAACCTAGCGATGTAGTTCAATCTTCCTAAGAACCCACGGACCTCTTTCTCGGTATTTGGGGCTGGCATATCTTGTATGGCCTTTACCTTGTCAGGATCCACTTCAATACCCCTTTGGCTGACAATGAAACCCAATAATTTTCCGGATCTAACACCAAATGTGCACTTGTTAGGATTTAAATGCAGCTTGAACTTTCTCAGGCGTTCGAAAAGCTTTTGCAAATGGACTAGATGATCCCCCTCTGTCTGGGATTTGGCAATCATGTCATCGACGTAGACCTCTATTTCCTTATGAATCATGTCATGGAAAAGAGTCACCATTGCTCTTTGGTATGTTGCCCCGGCATTTGTTAATCTGAAAGGCATTACCTTATAGCAGAAAGTTCCCCATGGGGAGATGAATGTGGTTTTCTCCATGTCTTCTGGAGCCATTTTGATTTGGTTATATCCTGAGAAACCGTCCATAAAGGAGAAGATTGAGAATTGGGCGGTGTTATCTACCAATATGTCAATATGTGGTAGCGGGAAATCATCCTTTGGGCTTGCTTTATTCAAGTCCCGGTAATCCACACACATTCTAACTTTGCCGTCCTTCTTCGGGACTGGCACAATGTTGGTAACCCATGTTGGATACTTGGTTACGGCTAAAAAGCCGGCATCGAATTGCTTTTTGACCTCTTCTTTAATCTTGAGAACCAAGCGGGACCCTCTCAAAAAGCAGCCCCACAAAAGGAGGCCGAGGAGTTCCTAAGAATAATCCAAAAGAGCGAGTATAAGATCATTGACCAGCTGTGCGCTCTCGTTAAAAACGCGCAAACCTCGAGGGTACGCAAACTCTAGCAAGGTTGTGTGAAGTCGCCACCAAAGTTTTTTGTTTAAAGGGAACGTTGATAAACCCTTAAGTTTTTTATTTGAAAGGGAAACGATAATAAAACCCTTGACGATGAGGAAAGGATGGTCATCGCAACCATTATCGGGTTCGGGAGTCGATTACGCAAGGGGAAGGTATTAGCACCCCTCACGTCCGTTGTACTCAACAGGAACCTCCTAGTTAGCTAAGGCTAGAATGTTTTCAAAGTTTTGCTTGCATGCTTGAAGATGTAAAAGGGAAAAAGAAAATATGATGAAAGGGAAAAAAGTTTGTTTTTTATTAATGTGCTTGACAAGATGATGATCTTGCTCGTACGTATCTCCTGGTGCGATGGAGAATTCAAAGCTACGTAGTTCTTTGCTAGAAAAACGTATTTGTTGGTTATTTTTAAAGAACGATGTTTTGATCGTATTCTTGCGATTAAACATAGCTTGTATGCTCGCGCATGGGAGGCTTAAGCGTTTGTTTGAAATCGCGCTTAGAATGGATAAAACATGTCCGTTGGGGAAAAAGGGTTCGAATTGGCCGCGAGGGGACCAAAAAGGTTAAAATGACTCAACCGAGTCGAGAAAAGGTTCGATTGATCCAACGGGATCAAGAAAGGGTTCAATGGACTCAACCGAGTCAAACATTGACCAAAGTGACTCAACCGAGTCGAGAAAGGGTTCGATTGATCCAACGGGATCAAGAAAAGGTTCAATGGACTCAACCGAGTCGAACATTGATCGAAGTGACTCAACCGAGTCGAGAAAGGGTTCGATTGATCCAACGGGATCAAGAAAAGGTTCAATGGACTCAACCGAGTCGAACATTGACCGAAGTGACTCAACCGAGTCGAGAATTGAATCAAATGGTCACGGGGGACCAAAGGGTTCAAATTGACCACAAAGGGCCAAGAATTGGTTTGGTGTGGTTGGATATGTTGAAAATAGAATGACGATTGTCCGAACAACGAGACATACATCAAGCATTCGTTCAATCGGGGAAATGGAGAGACATACGTCAAACCATCCCTTTTTCATTCAAGTTTTGTTTGAAATTTAAGGAATCCCAAAGTTATCAAACACTTGGTTTAAAGCTTTATGAAAAGGTTTTAATGTTCAAATTAGTTCTTGCAACCTATGAACAAGTTTGCCTTGTTCATGTGCATGAAAATGAACAAGTTTATGGCAAATGCACAAATTTGTGAAAAACGCACAAGTTCGGCTCAAGTTTGAAAAAGATTTTGAAAAGTGAACAAGTTCGGCTTAAGTTCACGTTTGATTGAAAATCATGAACAAGGTTTTTGTTCAAGTTTAGTTTTGCAAATAATGAACTTAGCTTATTGCTCAAGTTTGATTTTGAAAGTTTAATGAGCGTAACTTGTTTCGCAAGTTATTCAAAAAGTGTTACTCAAACTTGTGAATCTTCCAATATTATGCAAAACTCTTGTTATGGTTTGAATAAAATGAGTTTCAAACCTCTTAGGTTCTGAGCTTTTAGGTTAGAACCCCAAAAATTGGCTTTTTAGAAGCCTGAACTCAGGTTCTGAGTTCTGTCATGGTCGCACTGCGACCAGAGCTTCGCTTGCGAACTCTGCGAAATTTTGAGTTCAGAAGCTGCTTCTGAACTGCTGTTCAGAAGCAACTTCTGAACAATCTCAGAACTTTTGGAGGAGTGAAAAGCTTTTGAAATTAGCAATAAAAGGAGTGCAACAACTTAGTTTAAATGTTTTGCAAACTTTGGGATTCCTTTGAAGTTCAAAAGGGGTTTTGAATCAAAATGAGTGAAACTTAAAAATGCAAAGCTGAGATTGAAACAAGTTGGAATCAAAAGCAAATGCAAACAGTATGTAAATGCAATATAAACCAGTTAGAGTGACTTACCAACTTCTAGCCCAATGCTCTTGTTGCAAGAAAATGGAAAAGGCTTTGAATTGGTTGAAGTTTTGCAAAGTTGGAAATGTTTGATGAATGCAAACAGCAAGAACAATGCTAAATTGCTATTGTTCTTCACTCTTTGTGTGAGGTTTAATGCTGTTTTGATGGCTTGGTTACTTCGTATTGGTTTGGGATGATTTATGCAAGAAAGGATCGGAACTTTGCTCTAATCTTGCTCAAAAACCAACTCTGTTTTTGTGTGTATCAACTCACTTAATTCTCACTCTCTTTGAACTGGTTTTTTGCTCTAAAACCTCTGTCTTGTGCTATGTTTTTTTTCTGTGTGTTGAACTCTCAAAAGAACTGTCCTTAATCCTGCAGCATTGCATGGCTTTTATAGGCCAAAATGAGATCAAATGTCATGATGAGAAAATCTACAGCAGGGCTGATTTTGTGGCTAGAATCAGGATTAATTGCTTTGCATTTAATGCTAAAGGTAAGAGATGACCTTGCCTTGCTGCAATGGTCAAGACTTTGGCAAATCCAGCCATTAATGCAACTGATTTTGGATAGAAATGATGATGAAAAAAGGGGAAAAACAGAGCTAGTTTGCAATTGGTTGTCCTTGGGATTAAACCTTGCAATCTTGAGAAGCCAAGCAAGAAAAAACGTGGGCTGGGATGTACAGAGGTTGGGGGAAACAAAAGAAGCATGTGGGCTGGTGTGAGAAGAGAAGAAAAGCTGCTGAAACAGGGCAGCAAAACCAACTCTTGGGCAAGCAAAAGCCTCTATGTTTGACTGGTTTTAGGGTGGAAAAGGAAGAAGAAAATGAGTAAGCTGCTTGCTGGCAAGCTCAAGGTCAGATTGTAGGCAATTGGGAGGGATGAGAGCTGCCCAAGGGCAGGCCAACTTGCTTGGCACATGCTTGGTTGGAAGAAAAACCTTCTCACCTTGGCTTTAATGGCACATGCTCTAATTCTTGCTTTGCTGGGCTCAAACAGCCATAATTGACAAATACAAAGATAATAATAATGATAGATGATAATAATAATAACTATAATGAAAACAAATCAAAGAGATTAAAAAATCTGCAAAAAAATCGCAGACTTCGCAGAGCGATGGGGACTTTGCTCTGCGAAGTCCTCATTTATGAAATGTTGACTTTTTGTTGACTTTGACTTTTCTCCTTTTTTTGAATTTTGTTTTGAAAAAGCTTGGGACAAAATTAGGGTTCAACAAGAGGGTGCTGGCAACAGGGGCAGCAGCTTGCAGCCTTCCTTGACTGGTTTTGATAAAGAAGAAATGGAAAGAAAACGGAAAGGAGGTGCTGGAAAACAGGGGAGAAGCTTTGCAGCTTTCCTTGACTTTGTTGTTTTTTTTTTCTTTGTATAGTTTTTTTTTTTAGAAAAACAAAACATAATAATAATAATAATAATAATAATAATAATAATAATAATAATAATAATAATAATAATAATAAAAAGAATAATAATAATAAAAAGAAAGATAAATAAATAATAATAAAACTTTTTTTATTATGAAAATTGATTTTTTTGATGATGACTTTTTTTTTTGAAGAAAGACTTGGACAAAATTAGGGTACAACATCTGCCCCTACTTAATTGTGTCTTCGCGTAGAGAATGCTAGTGCCGAGGGCATCACGTAAACTCTTTGTGAAGAGCAATTAAGTATAAAGGATCCAAATTTTGTCCTTCAAAGTGAGAAAAGACTGTAGTAAATAATATGAAAGTATTGAAATGCGGAAGCAATGGACACAAAAGTAAATGCAGGATCACCTCTGGATTGGCTACTGGTGCATAGACTGAAAGATAAACAGATCGTCGCCTCGGGGGTGCTTAGATCTAAAAGATTAGTCGTCGCCTCGGGGGGTGCTTAGACTAAAAATAAGTAGATCGTCGCCTCGGGGGGTGCTTAGATCTAAAAGACAAATCGTCGCCTCGGGGGGGTGCTTAGACTAAAAATAAACAGATCGTCGCCTCGGGGGGTGCTCAGATCTAAAAGATAAGTCGTCGCTTCGGGGGGTGCTTAGACTAAAAATAAGTAGATCGTCGCCTCGGGGGGTGCTTAGATCTAAAAGACAAGTCGCCGCCTCGGGGGGTGCTTAGACTGAAAGATAAACAGATCGTCGCTTCGGGGGGGTGCTTAGATCTAAAAGATTAGTCGTCGCCTCGGGGGGTGCTTAGACTGAAAGATAAACAGATCGTCGCCTTGGGGGGGTGCTTAGATCTAGAAGATTAGTCATCGCCTCGGGGGTGCTTAGACTGAAAGATAAACAGATCGTCACCTCGGGGGGTGCTTAGATCTAAAAGATTAGTCGTCGCCTCGGGGGGTGCTTAGACTGAAAGATAAACAGATCGTCGCCTCGAGGGGTGCTTAGATCTAAAAGATAAGTCGTCGCCACGGGGGGGGGGTGCTTAGACTGCCCTGGGGATAAATGCATCGTCTCTAGACGTGGCTAGTACTTAGATCGTTGAAAAAGAAAGATGATTGTTGATGCATGATATGCTTTAAGTTGCTTTATGCAGTATGATATGATATGAGGTAGACTCAATAAGGAGTTTCTGCTGGGGAACTTAGTGGATGTAGGTAAGTTTAATGGAAATTGGGATAGTTTGTGAAGGGACACGTTGGGTTTCCTTTTGAAGAAACCTGCTGGGGAAGTTCTTGAAGGAGGTCCACTGAGGAACACTGGGCTAACTTGTTGGTGAATGTCGGTGAATATGGGATACTCACTGGGGAGTGTTCGCTGGGGAGCATGAGAAATTGTGAGGGAGAGTATGATATGAATATGAGATGCATTCTAATGAATGAGTTTGATATGATGCATGCACTATGCTGACATGTGGGATAAGCAGATGACATGTTGAGCTTCGGTTGTGATTGGGTGCCGAGCACGGACGGGCTTTGGTTGTGATTAAGTGCCAATGACGATTGGGCTTTGGTTGGAAATTGCGTTTGAGAGTGCCAAAATTGGGCTTTGGGTTGGAAATTGTGTTTGGGAGTGCCAATGAAAATTGGGCTTTGTTGGAAATTGTGTTTGTGAGTGCCAATGAAAATTGGGCTTTGGTATGAAATTGTGTTTGTGAGTGCCAATGAAAATTGGGCTTTATTTGTGATTAGGTGCCAATGACGATTGGGCTTTGGTTGTGATTAGGTGCCAATGACGATTGGGCTTTGGTTGGAAATTGTGTTTGGGAATGCCAATGAAAATTGGGCTTTGGTTGGAAGTATAAGGATCATCTTGAAAGCTGATCGATATCCAGCCTTAGTGAATGAAAGAAATGTGGGGTATGCTTTATTTGGGGAATTCCGTCCTTCCGACACCCGGGATCTTTATGTTTCATGTACCGCGAGCTGCGCACTTGTTTCTGCTGAAGAGTAAGAACCTTAAAATGACTGATGAAGAGTTTCAGGCCCTGAGTCCTTTGATGCAATACTGGAGACCAACGAAATTCTTTCGACATTTAAGAAATTCAAGTAAAATACATTTTTTTTGCAAGTTTTTATATTATTTCCCATATTTCAATGCATTATTTATCACGAATAAAAACAACATTTTATGAGCCAGTGAGAACACAAAACAATGAAAATTCTTAAAGATGATTTTTATTCAATGAAACTTGATGTAACACCCATACTAAATTATCTAGAATATTTAGCATGTGTATTAATCTGATATCGGATACATTAAAATTTACAATAATTAATATATACAAACCACTGAATGAGTACAATTTGCTCGTTTACATAAATAACCAAATTTCATATAATACACGTTTATATACATATATATAATATCTGTCAACCTCCTGAGCTTGCCTTGACGAGCATCTGCACTCCATCCAGCGTCTTCCTGAAGATCTTCATGAACAACACCTGCTAACCTATGAACCTGCACCAGAAGGATTGGGGTGAGACATACGTCTCAGTGAGCTCCGGCCCAACCTACTGTTGGCAACCACGGGGGAAAACTAGGGTCGCCGTGCCTACTCTTAGCGATCTTGGGGATACCTACGATCACCGGCTTTCTCTACATATTTCGCGATCAAGGGGAAACCTAGGATCGCTACATACCTTAGTCATATGCTTATCATAATCTTATGCTTAGTGATCGAGGGGAATTCTATGATCACTTGCTGTTGTCTATGACTGCTGGTCTCATCTCTTAGCGTATAATACATTTACATAATCATATTCATATTCGTATTCATCTTTCATATAACGTTAAGTTAGAAGTTAGCGTTGAACAAACAATCATTATCTTAGTTCATTTTACGGAGTGCATCCGGGTGGAGTAACCCCGAAGTACATCTCCTTTCTTACCGGTGAAAATTCCTATCATATCAGGCTAACACCGGACTCCTCTTATCTTTGTGTGGCTGCTCTCGCGAGCGGTAACTTCACCGTCCCAGCTGCCATTTAAGGCGGTAACTTCACGGGGACCCCCTGTATACTAACTGACGGGCAGACAGGAGACACATTAACTTTTCAGACTTGGATGTGCAGCTGCCCTCACGAGCGGTAACTTCACCGTTCCGGCTGCCATTAAAGGCGGTAACTTCACAGGAACCCCTCGTATACTAACTGGCGAGCATACGAGAGACACATCAAGCCCATCTTATAATTAATTCTCATTCTCATTATTTCTTAACTTATGTACTTGAAAGTACGTCTAATAGTCTATCATAAGCTTTTGCATATTCAATGCATTCTTGAGGGAACTAATCTCTCAATACATAACTATGAACTTAAGGTATTAGGCTTATCGTTCTCATAAGCCTTTGCTTGGTTTTGGAAGCATACCATAGCTTAAATAACTTATTCTTACATCTCTAATGCTTTACCAATTCCTTACTCTTCCATTCCTTAAATGTTTAAACAACCTTCCGGATATGTCAAGAATGGTGTTTATCTTAGAATTTAAAGTTTTCATTGAAAACGGTTATTAAAAGCCTCGCCGAACGCGTTTACAGCACTCAGAACGAACCAGAACAGACCTGAGCTGTCTGCCTGATTTCGCTGAGCCACAGGTTGGCGAAATGGCTGATTTCGCCGAGCGAAAGATTGGCGAAAGGTTGGCGAAACAGGGCAGGGAAAAATGCTGAAATCGTCGTAACCTCGCCACGAGTTCGCCGTGCGAAAATGTCAGTTCAGGACTGGTTCAAAACATGATTTTCCACCATTTTTGACATATCTAAACATACTCAGGCATCACAACAACATAAGGAATGAATTTCTAATACAAATTGATAGTTTAAAACATGATTAATCAAGGAATTTAGCAAGCATATGAGATTAGGGTAAAATCTATAATCTTAGCTCAAATCGTAAAATTACTCTTATACTTACTCATAGTGGGTTCTAAAACCCTAGGGAGCTCACCTCAACCATAGCTAGCTTCCTTTCCAAGCTTTCCCTTACTTCCTTCTCCAACCTTAGCTTTGGTCTTTCTTTCCTTCTTGTTCCATTCTCTTGTTCTAGCTTCACCAAACAAGCTTGCTTGCAAAGTTTCTCCCAAGAATTTCTTTAAGAGATGTTGAATTGATGGAGAGGGAGATGAGGGAGAGGAGGCGTGAGAGTAGAGAGAAAGAGGGAGAGAAAAAGAGCTGATTTGGGAGAATTGAAAGAATGGGGAAGATAGCAAGATAAATATCTTGCTTCCATTCTAATAATCTTCCCTTTTCAAAATATTTACATAATTGCCATTCCTCTTAATTACAGAATCGCCATGCTTGCTTCACAAGTTTCTAGCGCTAATAACTGATACTTATAAACGGGATATTACACTTGCCATATAAATAAACCCATTAACTGACAATTTACCAAATTGTCCTTTGCTTAAAACATTTCTGATACATCGTCTCAATATTAATAAATATTCGAGTCTTAGGCGGGATATTACACTTGATCCCTTGAATGGGTAACAACACTTGAAGATGTAATCCTTGTAAGAAGTGATTACTAAGATAGAGAAAAGAAAAAGCGAAAAACAAATGGAGATTTGCTTGGGTGTTGCTTTGATACAACACATGCTATTTTCCCTATGACTTCGAAATCCTTTGCCTTTGAAAGATGATAACGAGACCGATTCTTCCCCTCTTGAATTCTGTCAGGATCTTGAATGTTGCAGCCTTCTGCCTTTCTTATTTGTTTTGGAACCCCTAATTTTTACCTGGACCGCTCTTTCGAGTTTTCAGTCCACTGGGGTATATTTCCTTTTTTGATGTCCTTAATTTTTGCCTAGACCGCCTTTTCAGGTTTTCGATCTACCAGGACGCTCTCTATTGCCTAAACCGCCCTTTCGGGTTTTCGATTTAGCGAGCTCTTTTTTCTTTTCTTTTTAGGCATAGTATTTTTTGACTGCGTCGGAGTTTATTGAGAGGGGAAACTCCTCTCCATCCATAGTAGTGATGATTAAGGCTCCGCCAGAGAAAGCCTTCTTTACCACGTATGGTCCTTCATAGCTAGGAGTCCATTTCCCGCGGGGATCCTTGTGGATGGGTAATATCTTTTTCAGCACTAAGTCTCCTTCTCTGAATTCTCGAGGACGAACTTTTTTGTCGAATGCCTTCTTAAGCCTCTTTTGGTACAACTGTCCATGACACAATGCAGTTAGACGCTTCTCTTCTATGAGGTTCAGTTGATCGAATCTTGTTTGGACCCATTCGGCTTCCTCTAACTTAGTTTCCATCAAGACCCTTAATGAGGGAATTTCAACTTCAATGGGAAGCACGACCTCCATACCGTATACTAAGGAAAAAGGGGTTGCCCCAGTGGAAGTGCGAACTGTTGTTCTGTAGCCGTGTAGCGCAAAGGGAAGCATCTCATGCCAATCCTTGTAGGTTTTTACCATCTTCTGGATGATTTTCTTGATGTTCTTGTTGGCCGCTTCTACCGCACCGTTCATCTTCGCCCGATATGGTGAGGAATTATGGTGCTCAATCTTGAAGTCTTTGCACAACTCCTTCATTGTGTTGTTGTTTAGATTTGCCCTGTTATCTGTGATAATTTTGTGAGGAGTGCCGTAACGGCAAATGATTTCCTTCTTGATGAATCGGGCTACCACTTATTTTGTTACGTTTGCATAAGAAGCCGCTTCAACCCACTTGGTGAAATAGTCGATGGCGACCAGGATGAACCGGTGTCCATTTGAAGCCTTTGGTTCAATCATTCCAATCATGTCTATGCCCCACATAGAAAATGGCCAGGGTGCCGTCATGACGTTCAGAGTAGTTGGGGGCACGTGCACCTTGTCGGCGTAAATTTGACACTTGTGACATGTCTTGGCGTAGTGGAAACAGTCAGCCTCCATAGTTAGCCAGTAATAGCCCGCCCTTAGAATCTTCTTTGCCATTGCATGTCCATTGGCATGGGTTCCAAAGGACCCCTCATGGATTTCTTTGATGAGCATGTCTGCTTCATGTTTATCCACACACCTGAGTAAGACCATGTCATAATTTCTTTTGTAGAGTGTGTCCCCGCTGAGGAAGAACTGCGATGCCAATCTCCTGAGGGTTTTCTTGTCTGTTTGTGAGACATTCTCTGGATACTTTTGTTCTTCGAGGTATCGTTTGATGTCGTAAAACCAGGGTTTGTTGTCAAGTTCTTCTTCGACCACTGCACACACAACTGGTCTATCCCTACGATCCATCTTTATGATTGGTGCTTCGTTGTGGAAATTCACTTGGTACATTGATGATAATGTAGCTAAAGCATCCGCTACCTGATTCTCTTCTCGAGGTATATGATGAAAGGTGATCTCATCGAAATGCTTCATCAACTCTACAACACGGGCACGGTAGGGGATCAAATTGGGATGTTTTGTTTCCCATTCTCCTTTCACTTGATAGATGACTAGTGTTGAGTCCCTGTATACTTCAAGGATTTTGATCCTTCGGTCAATTGCTGCTTCGAGGCCCCAGATGCACGCTTCATACTCTGCCATGTTATTGGTGCAGTTAAAGCATAACCTTGCTGTGAAGGGTTGATACCCATTTCTTGGTGATATTAGGACAACCCTGATCCTGTGCCCCATGGCATTTGAGGCACCATCGAAAGCGAGCTTCCATCGAGCTCCTGGTTCAGGCCCTTCATCATCACTTATGATCTTTTCGTCATTCAAGGCTACAACGTCTTCATCGGGGAAGTCAAATTGTATGGGTTGATAGTCTTCCAAAGGTTGGTGAGCAAGGTGCTCAGATAACACGCTCCCTTTATAGCCTTTTGAGTAACATATTGGATGTCATACTCGGATAGCAACATTTGCCAACGGGCTATCTTTCCTGTGAGGGAGGGCTTTTCGAAGATGTATTTGATGGGATCCATCCTTGATATCAACCAAGTGGTGTGAGTCAACATGTACTGTCTTAAGCGTCGGGCAGCCCATGCTAAGGCGCAACAAGTCTTTTCAAGTGAGGTATACCTTGATTCGCAATCGGTGAACTTCTTGCTTAAATAGTAGATGGCGTGCTCTTTTCTTCCCGTTTCATCCTGTTGTCCTAGCACACAACCCATTGATCCATCAAGCACTGTTAAGTATAAGATGAGAGGTGTACCAGGGACCGGAGGTATCAAAATCGGTGGCTCCTGTAGGTATCGTTTGATCTTATCAAACGCCTCTTGGCAGTCTTCTTTCCACTGAATAGTTTGATTTTTCCTTAGCAATTTGAAAATTGGTTCACAAGTGGCCGTCATGTGTGAGATGAATCTAGCAATGTAGTTCAATCTTCCTAAGAATCCACGAACCTCCTTCTCAGTATTTGGCGCTGGCATATCTTGTATGGCTTTTACCTTGTCAGGATCAACTTCAATTCCTTTTTGGCTGACTATGAATCCCAGTAACTTGCCGGACCTAACACCAAAAGTGCACTTGTTAGGATTTAGGCGTAGCTTGAACTTTCTCAGGCGCTCGAACAACTTTTGCAAATGGGATAGATGATCCTCCTCCGTCTGGGATTTGGCAATCATATCATCGACATAGACCTCTATTTCCTTATGAATCATGTCATGGAAAAGAGTCACCATTGCTCTTTGATATGTTGCCCCGACATTCGTTAATCCGAAGGGCATTATCTTGTAGCAGAAAGTCCCCCATGGGGTGATGAACGTGGTTTTCTCCATGTCCTCTCGAGCCATTTTGATTTGGTTGTATCCAGAGAAGCCGTCCATGAAAGAGAAGACTGAAAACTTGGCGGTGTTGTCTACCAATACATCAATGTGAGGTAATGGGAAGTCATCCTTTGGGCTCGCTCTATTCAAGTCCCGGTAATCCACACACATTCTGACTTTGCCATCCTTCTTTGGGACTGGCACAATGTTGGCAACCCATTGTGGATACTTGGTCACTGCTAAGAAGCCGGCGTCAAACTGCTTTTTGACTTCCTCTCTAATCTTGAGAGCCATGTCGGGTCTGGTTCTTCTCATCTTTTGCTTTATTGGTGGGCATTCTGGCTTGAGTGGTAGTCTATGCACGACTATGTTGGGGTCTAATCCTGGCATGTCCTGATATGACCAAGCGAACACATCTACATACTCTCGTAGTAACTTAATCAGCTTTTCCTTCACATCTTCTTGCAGGGAGGCTCCCACTTTGACCTCTTTCTTATCCTCTTCGGTCCCTAAGTTGATCATTTCAATTGGTTCTTGGTGTGGTTGTATTACCCTATCCTCTTGATCCTCATGCTTGGACAATTCTTCAGGAAGTTCATAATCGTTCTCCTCATCGTCTTCCATTTGGTTAATCGGGAAATTGAAGTCGTAAGGGATTATAGCAGTGTTATTTTCGGTGGGTGTATTTATGGATCTGCATGAGTATGTTTTTTTATTTTAGGTTTGCATAAATTTTAAAAGTATTGCTATTAAAGAACAAAATATAGAAATGAACTCAATTGAACACAAAATGCAATTTTATTAATGATAGAAATAACTTGAAAAACATGGGGGCCCCACAAAGCTAATCATTTGCCTTGGGCAGAGCAAAATGATTTTTTTTTTCAAAAAACAAAAAAAAACATGATAAATTACTTGAACAAGGAAATGATTTCTGGAATTTCTATGGCCTTCCAGTGGCTCAGGATCTCATCAGAAATGCAGTGGTACACCAGGTCGGGTACTTCTTCATCTGTGTCTTCTAGCAGAGCCACCTGGTCTTCATAGCTAAATCCAGCACTGTAAAATATCTCTAGAATGGGAGGGATTCCTTGCTGACGAGACTTTGACGAGGCTTCCGCCGATGGCTGATATCCTAGCCCGAAACGGTTCTTCTTTTCTGGTATGTTTACCAGCTTGCCCCATCCTGTAAGGCTACTCTCCTCTAGAGCCTCTCTCACGGCCCTCCACGAGGACATGGCTGTCCTTGCCTTCTTTTTGTGCTTTGAGCTCATAGTCACAACATTTGCCACTTCCAAAGATTGAAATGGAATATCTACAGCTTCTTCATCCGCCTCTATATAACGGAAGGACGAAAGATGGCTCACCATCATATCTTCCTGGCCGGAAACTACGATCATTTTGTCACCGACAATGAACTTGAGTTTCTGGTGCAGAGTAGAGGTAATGGCTCCGGCGGCGTGGATCCAGGGTCGTCCTAGAAGACAACTATAGGTCGGATTGATGTCCATGACCTGGAAAGTGATGGTGAAAATTTAAGGCCCGATTAGAACAGGTAAATCAATTTCTCCTACGACGGCCCTTCTAGACCCGTCAAAGGCTTTCACCACTAAAGCGCTCGGCTTCATCATTGTTCCTTCACATGATAGCTTCAATAGGGTGGTCTTAGGCATCACATTCAAGGATGATCCCGTATCCACCAGCACTCGGGATAGGATGTGGTCCAAGCATTTTACTGAGATGTGCAAGGCCCTGTTGTGAACATGTCCCTCGTCGGGTAGTTCGTCATCATTGAACCCCAGGTACCTGCTTGTGGTAATGTTCGCCACTATTCCATCAAATTGGTCTACAGGGATATCCTTAGTAACATGTGCCTCATTAAGGATCCACAATAATGTTTCTCGATGGGCCTTCGAGCTTAGCAATAATGATAAGATGGAGATTTTAGAGGGAGTCTGACCCAACTGGTCAATTATTTTGTACTCCCTCTTTTGAATGATCCTCAGAAACTCTTCGGCCTCCTTTTGTGGTACTGTTTTCTTGGAGGGTCCTGCTTGGTTCTCCACTTCTTCCACATTCTTCTCTTTGAGCGGTTCCCTTGGTAGTTCTGTAGTAGTCTTCCCGAGCTGGTCTGGAGCGAAAACTCTACCGCTTTTTGTCATACCTCCAACGCCGATAATGTTAGTGACGTTAGATTCTATTTTTGCCAATGGCTTGCCTTCCATATAAGCGACGGGCTGGTAATTCCATGGTACTATTTTTGTACTCTCAAAGGAAAAAGGCGCAGGCACATGGAATATTATGGGATTTACCGGTATTTGCACCTCTTTCCTCTGATATGGGATTTCAATAGGTTCTGGGTTTTGAGACTCCAAAGTAGAAACGTCCGTGCTATCCTTTGAATAGCCAATTTGGACCCAACCTTCGTCCATCAACTTTTGAAGGTATTTCTTCATCTTTTCACATTCGTCCGGATTTATCATGCAGGCTTCACAACTGGCATGCATTTCCTCAAACAAGTCATAACCAATCAACTTCTCTCGTACGACCGACATAGGAGTCTTTACATTAATCACCTCTTTGATCAGGCCAATGTTTTCGAGTTCTTCCACTGTGTTCACAGATGGACCCACATGTCCCGGCAATGGATTATTTTTCACATTCGGGTTTTCTTCCTTGAAAGACAGCAACTTCCGGTTAATGAGTTCTTGGACTTTGTACTTGAAAGCTTTACATCTTTCGATGTTGTGCCCCGGTGATCCCACATGGTAATCACATTTAGCATTTGCATCATAAGTAGGTGGATATGGTGGCATTACAGGTTGTAGCGGTTTTGGCTCGACCATCCCTTTCTGGATTAAGTAAGGCAGGATTTGACAGTAGGGCATAGGCACGGGATCAAACTGCACGCTTTTATAGTTATTCCTCGGGCCTGTTTGATTCCTTGGTGGGTACACGTTTCGTTGCTGCTGCTGATTTTGTTGAGGCATTACTGCCGGTTGTTGAGGTGGAGTCATGGGGCTTACTTGATACGGGTATTGCCCCTGAGCTACTGCTGCCACATAAGGATATTGATAATGAGGTATCTGAGTTGAGGGCGCCCGAGGTGGTCCTACCAAAACAGCGTTTGTCTCCCTTCTTTCTTCCTCTGATAGTTATTGGGGGATCTCTTGGCTCCACTTTGAGCATCAGGAGGGCCTTGAATCTTTCCCCTCTTCAATCCATCTTCCACTCGTTCACCAATTATGACCAGGTCAGAGAAGCCTGATGATGTGCTTCCCACCATTTTATCATAGTACGAGCCTTGTAGTGTGCCCATGAAGGTGTCAACCAGCTCTCTTTCCAACAACGGTGGTTGCACACGAGATGCCAATTCTCTCCATCTCTGAGCGTACTCTTTGAAAGATTCGTTACTCCTTTGAGTAAGGTTTTGTAACTGCATCCGATTGGGAGCCATATCCAAGTTATACTTGTACTGCTTCAAGAAAGCATCAGCCAAGTCTTTCCATGTTTGGACATGGGTGCGCTGCAACTGCATGTACCAATCCAAAGATGCTCCGCTTAAACTATCCTGGAACACATGGATCATAAGCTTCTCATTTGTAGCGTAGGCAGCCATCTTCCTACAAAACATTCGCAAGTGATTTCTGGGGCATTGAATACCTTTATACTTCTCAAAGTCTGGTACTTTAAACTTTGGAGGAATAACCACGTCGGGAACCAAACACATGTCCAAGGCATTGTACCCATATGCACTGAATCCTTCAACAACCTTCAGCCTCTCCTCCAAGACACGATACATCTGAGTGGACTCGATGTCTTGGTGGGTATTGTTGGGAGCAGAACGTCTAAGTTGGGCATCTTCCATAGCATGAGAGACATTCTCATTTTGAGTGGTGGAATTCCCTGGGGGCTGATGCTCTTCGTTCCTAATTGGTATGGTAATCTGTGGTTGTGGGGGTGGAACAAGGCTATCACTTTCAGGAGGGGTATAACCCTGAGGAAGACCGTACGGGAGCCATGATACATTTGCCGCATTTTCGGTTGGGCGAGGGTTGTTTTCCCTGTTGGACAGAGCTTGCATGAGCTCTAGCAGCTGATCCATTTTTTCTTTCATCGCATCAACCTCCCCTCTCAAAACACTCTGATTTTGCTCCAAGTTATCCATGATGCTTTGATGGTTAGCATGCGTCCCTGTGGGTGTCGGAGAACAGGCTCTTGGGCCAATTTCTTTCTGGGCTTCCTGGCTATGATGAATTTCCTTCAAACTGTTTTGGGGGAAATGATATGAGTGTTTTTTCTTTAAAATGCATGAAAATGCATGTATGCGATGTAGATGAAAAAACACGCCCCTTTTTTTTTTGTTTTGGGAAGGAAAATGTATATGCGAAAATTATTTTCATGGATGCAAATGTTATGGCATGCAGAGGTGTGGTTAAGAGGTCAAGGCGTAGGTTGCCGAAGTAGGAACGTTCAATAATCCCCCTATTCTCACATGTAGGTTCTAGATTTTAAAAAGGTCCCTAGAGTCATGGATCCTACAATGAAATATTGCCGCCATTGCAAATACTCGCAAGACAACAACGCTTCCAAGAGAATATACTCTAGGCGGGGTTTTCATGCCAACCCTACAAGACATACGTCAGGAAGGTCAACACTACGCAACCACCATCTTATCTTAAGTTTTTCTCAAAGCTCGGGTATAGAGCTTCACTCATGCGACAACCAACAATTGACATATATATGAACATAAAGCATAATGAAGCATAGATGTAGAGGCAAGAGAAAAAGAAGATAATGACATAAAACAAAAACATGCAAGCAAACAAAAAAAACACTTAGCCTAAGAGCTAACTAGGATAGGCTTGACTCGCTAGTGAGAAACAAGTTCCCCAGCGGAGTCGCCAGCTGTGCGTTCTCTAAAAAACGCTCGAGCGTAGCAACGCTCGGAATGACTACGGAGTCGCCACCAAAGTTTTATTTTTAAAGGGAAACGTTGATAAAACCCTTGACGATGTGGAAAGGATGGTCATCGCAACCATTAACGGGTTCGGGAGTCGATTATGCAAGGGGAAGGTATTAGCACTCCTCACATCCGTTGTACTCAACGGGAACCTCCTAGTTAGTTAGGGTTAAAAGTGTTTTAAAGGTTTGCTTGCTACGTTTTTATATTTCAAGGAAAAAAGGAAAGGGGAAAAAAAGGTTTTTTATTAGTGTGCTTGACAAGAGTGGGATCTTGCTCCTACGTATCTCTTGGTTCGATGGAGAATTCAAAGCTACGTAGTTCTTTGGTAGAAAACGTTTGTTTGTTGGTTGATTTTAAAGAACAATGTTTTTGATCGTATTCTAGCGGTTAAACGTAGCTTGTATGCTCGCGCGTGGGAGGCTTAAGCGTTTGTTTGTATCGCGTTAGAATAGATAAAACATCGTGCTTTTGTGGAAAGAGATTTGAACTTTAATTGACCACGGGGGGCCAAGAATTAGTTTGGTGTGTTGGATTTGTTTTATGTTTTTGTATTTTGAAAATAGAATGACGATTGTCCGAACAACGAGACATACGTCAAGTGCCAGTGCAACCAGGGAATGGAAAGACATACGTCAAACCACTCCTTTTTCAATCAAGTTTATTGTTGAAAGTAAATGTATTTTTTGTATTTTGAAAAGGAATGACGATTGTCCAAACAACGAGACATACGTCAAGTGCCCGTGCAACCGGGGAATGGAAAGACATACGTCAAACCACTCTTTTTTCATTCAAGTTTGTTATTGAAATTTAATAAATTACTAATAAAAGCAAAAACACTTGTTATATTTTTGAATAAAAATGAGTTTCAGCAAAAAAGAGTTTCAGCCCAGGTTCTGAACCTTCAGAAGCTGCCCAGAAGCTGGCTCAGAAGCGCTGTTCAGAAGCTCAAAAATTGCCTTCAGAAGCACTGTTCAGAAGCTGCTGTTCAGAAGCTGCTTCAGAAGCACTGTTCAGAAGCTGCTTCAGAAGCACTGTTTAGAAGCTGCTTCTGAAGCACTGTTCAAATGCTGACTTTTGTTGACCTTCAAACGCACTATTTAAACGCTGACTTTTGTTGACCTTCAGACGCACTGTTCAGACGCTGACTTTTGTTGACCTTCAGACGCACTGTTCAGACGCTGACTTTTGTTCACCTTCAGACGCACTGTTCAGACGCTGCTTCTGAAGTACTGTTCAGAAGCTGCTTCTGAAGTACTGTTCAGAAGCTGCTTCTGATTCTGATTTCAGAACCTCAGGGGGTAAAAAAATGTTTGAAAACAATAAGAAAAAGAAGCAATCCACTTCTGTTTTGGTGATTTGTAATCTTTGTGATTTTTTTTGGGGGGTTTTGAATGATGTTTTTAGTGCAAAAATGAGTTAAAGATTACTAAAAATGCAGAAAAATAATGCAGGAACAACAGGAACAACAGAATAGAGTTCTGTGACTTTTTCTCAACTTCTGAGTTAAATTTTCACTCAATACTGAACCAAAAACAAAAATGAAAATATCCATGTAAAGTTTGCCATGAATACTACATCTTATTGGTTTTAAATCTACCAAAAGATGTCCTAGAACCTAATATATTCTGGCCTCAAGCCATGCCCATGAACTTATGATGAGAAATGCATTATTTTTTAAGAAAAGCTATAAACATTTAAACAGAATGCGAAAAAAGAGATAGAAAGATTCAAGATACTTACAAACTCCTAGCCAAAGCTTCAAATGCACCAAAAAATGAAAGGGGCTTTTGAGTGGTTATGTTTTTTTAAGGATGGAAGTGATGGAGAAGATGAACAGTAACAAAATGGTGTTTTGTTACTATTCTTCTCTCTTTTTGTGATGTTTCTTTGTGGTTTAGTGGCTGTTTTGATTCTGTTTGATTTGTTGTGGTGGTTTGTAAAGAAAAAAAATAGAAAAACAGAGCTTCTTTCTTTTGGGAGGTTTTGTTATGATTTTTGCTATTTTCTAGTTTTCTGATTCTGCCTCTCAAAGTCCTTTTTTTTCCTTCATTTTCGTGCCTCTTATATAGGCAATTTTGTGATCATTTGTAATCATGAAATCCCTTGAAAGCTGGGCTTTTTTGTGTGCTATGGCAAAGACTTTGGTTAGCATTTAATGAAAAGGGAAGGAAGTGACCTTGCCTTGTGATTTTTGAGAAGATTTTGGGCAGGATTTTGAACAAGTGGCTCTGAGTTTTGACAGAGGATAAGGGAAAAATGGAAAAACAGGGTGCTGCCTGCAACTTGTGGTGCTTTTGGGTTGATTCTTGAAGATTTGGGGAAGAAAAACAGGAAAAGAGGGGTGCTGCCCTGACAAAGGTTGGGAGAAAACAGGGAGACGGGGAGCTGCACACAGGGGAGAAGCTTGCAGCCATCCTTGACTTGTTTTGACAAAGGAAAATTAACAAATGGCAAGGAGAGGGTGCTGGCAACAGGGGCAGCAGCTTGCAGCCTTCCTTGACTGGTTTTGATAAAGAAGAATGAAAAGAAAACGGAAAGGAGGTGCTGGAAAACAGGGGAGAAGCTTTGCAGCTTTCCTTGACTTTGTTGTTTTCTTTTTCTTTGTATAGTTTCTTTATCTTTTTGAGAAAAACAAAACATAATAATAATAATAATAATAATAATAATAATAATAATAATAATAATAATAATAATAATAAAAAGAATTATAATAATAATAAAAAGAAAGATAAATAAATAATAATAAAACTTTTTTTTATTATGAAAATTGATTTTTTTGATGATGACTTTTTTTTTTTTTAAGAAAGACTTGGACAAAATTAGGGTACAACAAAACCCATCATCACTATGATGACCAATCACGATGTCATGGAAGCCATGCAACAATAAATCCAACAGTTGATCGATCACAACGAAGCCCTGCAGGCGCCCGTGGACACCATTCAACAGCAGGAAAATGATCAAGATGAATCCTAACAGGGCGATTTGGATGAACCAGACCCTCAACCACTCTCAGCCGAAATCTGGAGCGCGTTTAACACTCAGATGGTCGTCATTGGCGCCGTCGATTCTCTCAAGTGCAAGTTGCTGGCTAGCACCCTAAAGGAGGCCACCCTCAGGTGGTACATGAATCTCCCTCGCTTCTCAATCCTTGGGTACCAAGACATGACGCAGAAACTAGTGCATCAGTTCTCCGCCAGTCGTCACCACAAAGTTTCATCTACCAGCTTATTCAATGTTCGCCAGGGACAGAACGAATCCCTCGGAGAATACCTCGCACTGTACAACGATGGCATCATCAAAGACATCAACCCTAACCAAGAGCTATTCGTGGGAGCCTTTCAAAACAGATTACGAGCAGGACAATTCATTGAGTCACTCGCAAAAAAGCCTGCAGACTCAATGGAGGAAATCATATCAAAGGAGAAGAAAGTAATGCAGAGAAGAAGGCAGGAGACTCAAAAGTCAATAATATGGACAACCGTCGCAACTACTACCCACCACCCACTAGAGATAGAGGGACTTTCAAGCGGAAAGGACCAGATAGACAACGCTCTGAACGTCCTTTCGAAGTATTCACACCACTCAATGCTCGCCGCGAGCGAATCTGGAAGGATGTTTACCATTCAAAGCTGATACCCGATCCCCCAGAGGCCGCCGGAAACCAAATGGGACCAAACCGGAACGCATGGTGCAAATACCACATGATCAAAGGCCACAACACTGACGATTGCATCCACCTAAAACACGAAATTGAAAAGTTGATTCAAAACATAAGGCTCAGAGGATACGTGAAGAATAACCGTGATGAGGATCGATGACGCCCAGAGGAACCAAGCAGAAACAAAGAAGGTGACAAGAACGAGGAAAGACACATTTTGAACACAATCTCCGGAGGATTTGCCGGCGGAGGCGAGTCCAGTGCCTCCCAAAATAGATACGTGAGACAAGTCATGCTTCTTGATGATAGCACCGCTTCAGCATTAGAGCGAGAACCCGAGATTACTTTCTCCGCCAAAGATTATGAAGGCGTTATTCCCCATGACGACGACCCCATGGTTGTCACCCTCCAAATCTTCCATTGGGACGTCAAGAGAGTCCTTATAGACCCAAGCAGTTCTGCAGAGACATACTTTTCTACAACACTTTCGAGAAGATGGGCCTAGACCCAGAATAGCTAAAGCCCTTTAAGGGTACCTTAGCAGGATTTAGAGGGGAGCAAGTACACGTAAGGGGATACGTCACCTTGAAAACCACCTTCGGCACAGGCAAAAGTGCTAAGACAATCCGAGTAAAATACCTTGTAGTAAACTCTCCTTGCTCCTACAACATTATCATATGTTGTTCCGCCTTCAACCTTTTAGGCGCCATCCTATCCACGAAGTTCCTCGTAATGAAGTACCCCTTGGATGACGGCTAGACAGGAACAGTTCGAGGCGACCAGAAAATAGCCCAAGAATGTTACCACAACAACTTGAAGCTACAAAAGGAGAAGAAGAAGTTCAATGGCTACCAACCCCACCACATCAACATGATTGACCTTGGCCTAAGAGAGGAATACCAACAGGAACGCCTTGACCCCACAGAGGACTTGAGAGAAATCTAAATAGGTTCTCAGCCCCATCAAACCACCAAAATAGGGACCTCTTTAGACCCCGCTGAAGAGCAAGCTTTGGTGCTCCTACTGAAACAAAACTTGGACCTCTTCGCCTGGCAACCCTCAGACATGCCAGGGATCGACCCAAGTATCATTTGCCACCACCTCTCCATCAATCCAGGAATCAAGCCAGTAGTCCAAAGAAAGCAAAAACTGGGCGAAGAGAGGAGGAAATCAGTAGATGAAGAGGTCAAGAAAATGAGACAGGCTTGTTTTATCAGTGAAATCAAGTATCCGACATGGTTGGCCAACATCGTCCTAGTCAAGAAAGCGTCGAGAAAATGGAGAATGTGTGTCGATTACACAGATTTAAACACTTCCTGTCCCAAAGATCCTTACCCTCTCCAAAACATCGACCATCTAATCGACAACGCATCCGGCTATAAAACTCTCAGCTTCATGGACGCTTACTCCGGCTACAATCAAATCAAAATGGACCCTTTGGATGCTTTCAAAACAGTTTTTAGGATAAACATTCAGAACTACCACTATGAAATCATGCCTTTCAGGTTAAAGAACGTCGGCGCCACCTTTCAGCGATTGATAGATACCACCTTCGCCAATCAGATTGGAAAGAACCTCGAAGTTTACATTGACAATCCAGTCGTGTAGACCAAACAAGACTTGAGCCACGCATATGACCTCATAGAAATACTTCAACATGTAAGAAAATACAACAAGTGTTTAAACCCTACCAAATGTTCGTTTGGCATGCACGCAGGAAAGTTTCTCGGTTTTATGCTTACCAGACGGGGAATCGAGGCGAACCCAGATAAGTGCCAAGCATAGATATGAGAAGCCCCTCGAGTGTCAAAGAAGTACAACAACTAACAGGAAGACTGGCAGCACTATCACGTTTCCTCTCGTGTAAAGGTGACAAAGCTTTTCTCTTTTTTGCCTCAATCAAAAAGAAGGAACAATTCCAATGTACGCCATAATGCGAAGAAGCCTTCACAAAGATCAAGACCTTTTTGTCAAGCCCGCCTGTGTTACATCGCCCGGAGAAAGGATTAATCTTGTTCATATACCTATCCGTCTCAGACAACGTCATGAGCTTCATCTTAGTTCAAGACTTAGAAGAGGGAGAGAAGTCGGTCTACTTTGTCAGCAAAGTATTCAAAGGAGCCGAGTTAAGATATCAGAAAATAGAACGCCTGGCCTTAGTGGTCATCACAACGGCGAGAAAGCTGCGACCATACTTCCAAAGCCACAAGGTCGTCGTAAAATCAAATTATCCTATCAAACAGGTGCTAGGAAAGCCAGACCTCGCCGGACGAATGGTGGCCTGGGCAATTGAACTATCCGAATATGACGTCAAGTTCCTCCCCCGTGGCAACATTAAGTCTCAGTTCCTAGCGGATTTCTTGGTAGAATTCACCTCGCCCATCGAAGACATCACCCCCCATGTCTGGCTCCTATATGTAGACGGATCTTTAAACTTGAAAGGGAGTGGAGCCGACATCGTACTGGAGGGCCCTGACAACCTCCTCATCAAGCAATTGCTTAGGTTCGAATTCAAGGCGAGCAATAATCAGGCGGAGTATGAAGCACTCATTGCAAGAATGACCCTAGCGCAAGAGATGGGCGCTGAAAATTTGAGGGCGAAAAGTGATTCTCAACTAGTAACAAGCCAAATTACCGGAGAATATCAAGCAAAGGACGCTCAACTCATCAAATACTTAGCAAAAGTTCAGAATTTAGCGACCTGCTTCAAGTTTTTTGAAGCAATTTATGTACCTAGAGAGCAGAATTCCAGGGCAGATTTACTCTAGAAGCTCGCCAGCAGCAAGAGACCAGGCAACAACAAAACTGTGATACAAGAAGTCCTCTCAACACCAAGCACAAATGCAATTGAGGTAAACGCCGTAGAAAGGGAAGAAGAAAGCTGGATGACCCCCCTGATCAAATTCCTCACGGGTTCCTTTTCACCGAAGAACGAGGAAGAAGAGACACATATCAGAAAGAGAGCGTCCAAATACACCATGGTTGCTGGGAAATTTTATAAGATGGGAAGGGTGACACCCATGCTAAGATGCTTGGGCGAGACTGAAACTAGGCTAGTACTCTTAGAAGTCCACGAAGGGGTCTGTGGAAGCCATATAGGCGGACGTGCTCTAACTCCGAAATTACTACGTGCAGGTTACTGCTGGCCTACAATGCTACAAGACTACGTCGAATTAGTCAAAAAATGTGACAAACGCCAGCAATTCTCGGATAAGAAGCACGCCCCAACATGCGAACTCACCTCTGTGTTTTCACCATGGCCTTTCCACAAATGGGCAGTCGATATTGTGGGACCTTTTCCTTTGGCACCAGAACAACTGAAATTTCTTATAGTAGGCGTGGACTACTTCACCAAATGGATTGAAGCTGAAGTCGTCCCAAAGATCACAGCAGAAAGGGTGAAACATTTTTACTAGAAGAAAATTATTTGTCGCTTCGGACTCCCCAAGTATATCGTGTCAGACAACGACACCCAGTTCGCCAGTACCAAAGTGGTAGAATTCTGCAATAACTTAGGGATCTAAATGAAGGTCGTTTCAGTCATCCACCCCCAAGCCAACGGGCTGGCAGAATCTGCCAACAAAGTCATCCTGAATGGTATCAAGAAACAGCTAGAAGCAGCCAAAGGGCTTTGGTCCGAATAGCTGCATGAGGTAAGATTGTATATTTTTTATTCTACTCTAAGTGATCATGCGACAAATACATTTACACACCATACAAAACAAATGTATCTACAAGCACAGGTGCTATGGTCTTATCACACAACGTCACACTCCACTACCAAAGAGGCGCCATTTACTATGGTTTATGGCGCCGACACCAGGCTCCCAGTAGAGATCGACACGCCCACGTGGCGGAAGGACAATTTTTCCGAAGATGGTAGGACAATATTTTATTTTTCTAACCCCACTCTTGTGCAGGTCGCATATGTCAATTTCATCCCTTGTAACTCACAAATTCCTTTTATTGTCAAACAACTAGCTAATGAGACAGGCTTATAGTGTGGCATGGACATGATATACGAAGTTCGAGAAGCTGCCCACATCCAAGAGTTCGCCGTCAAACAAAGAGCGGCTCGCCACTACAATTCCAAAGTCATCCCACGAGAAATGAAAGAGGGATACCTCGTCCTCAAGCAAGTTGGCGCACCCACCAGGATAGGTAAATTGTTACCCAACTGGGAAGGCCATACAGAGTAAGGGAGAAGCTATCGCACGGAGCTTACAAGTTGGAGGAGCTGAATGGAGATCCAGTCCCACGTACCTGGAACACAGTCAACCTACCCCACTACTACAGTTGAAGTTTTACTACTTAGTTTTTCTTTTTCTTTTTGAATAAGGCGAGTTTCTCTCCAAAACTGATGCACCCATGTTTATCACAAACACCTTCTCTTATGATTTAATAAAAGGGGTAGGGGAACACTCCTTTCCACTGCAAGGGCAGGGGTTTTTAACGAGGCACCCTACTTTCTTAAATGATTGTTCGTTCTTTTTACATTATGTTTTGCAGTATCTACAAAGACTCTTAAAACCATACGACCCAACGGGGCGATGAAATCTTGCCATGATTATTTTCCTAACCCCACAAGGGCTCTAGGTCGCCGACAAAAAAATAGATATTTTCCTAACCCCATGAGGGCTCTAGGTCAACGAGAGGCTATATTTTCCTTAGGGATGGAAAAACGGGTTGGGCCCGTCGAGTCGGCCCGTTTAGCCCTCCTATTTTGGCGGGGTGGGTTGAGATTTTGAATCCACCATTAGTATGGTGCCCGCCCGGCATAACCCGCTAAAAAACGGGGCGGTGACGGGGCGGGGGCGGGGGGGTTGGCCCGTCGGGCTTAAACAAAAATAAATAAATAAAAAATTCATACCCGTTGTAAATTGCTCATCATCAACATCCAACCAAGCATCAAACACCGTTGTTAATTTGTATTGAAGACTACTTATTGTTATCGCTTAATATTTTATTTTTTTGTAGGTGTGGATTTAGACATTGAATCCAAGTTTTGTTTTTGTTGGATTTGAGTATTTCCTTATGGTTTTCTTCTTGTTGGTTTAATTTTTGTTGATGTGGATTTTAACATAGAATCCAAATTTTGTTTGAGCTGTTAGATTTGAGACTATTTCATTAAGGTTTTATGGTTTCCTTGCTGCTTTAATGGATCATGGATGTTTGAAGTTTAGTTTTATATTTTGATTCTTTGAATAGTCTTTAATTTTATGTTATTTTTACACGTTTTTGCAAATTTATCAATTATTTTCTAAAAAAAGTTGACGGGGCACCCCGTCAACCCGCCATGAAACAGGGCGAGGTGAGTTTTTCAATCTGCCATCACTAGTTCGCCCGCCCCGCTCCGCCCCTTTTTTGGCGGATTAGTGACGGGGCGGGACGGGACGGGGCGGGTTGGACATCTTTGCCATCCCTAATTTTCCTAACCCCGTGAGGGCTCTAGGTCGCCAAAATATTGTTTTCGTAACCCCACGAGGGCTTTAGGTTGCCCAAATGGTTATAAATCCGCAAAAACGATTGGTCAACATAAGAATTTTCTTCAGAACTTCATAGAAACTGTGCAAAATGGGAGCACTAGCAAATACGTAACAACAGATTAAAAGGGCATTTAACCCCTTAGCAATACCAGGATCCAGCAACATTTGACCAATCAAAAAAGAGAACGCCACATGCACAAATCAATATGAATTAAACGACAGAGAAAACAAATAGATAATTATCCACCAAAGCAATATTTAAGCATAATAAAGTCGGAATTCTACTTGTTCTCCAAAACACATAGTTAAAATTACAACACAAAAAACAGGCGCCATTAACAGCTCGCCACCAACATCATAAATTACACCCATGTCTTCTAGGGCTCGTCCACCAGCGCCCCATCTTGCACAATTTTGAAAGGATCCAAGCCACTGAGATCAACATCTGGAAACAAGAGGGCAATCTGATCCTTGGTGCTCGAAGCCCCTATCAAAACTCTCCGCCGCCTCAAATTTGGCCTCCTCAACATCAACTTCCAATTAGGCAACTCGCTTCAAATCCTCCTTTGAGTTCGCCTGTAATGAGTCACGTTATGAAGTTAACTTTTCAATTTTCTTGTCATATTCCTCCGTCAAAGAATCTTGCGCCTCCTTAACCACAACATCTTTTGCCTCCTTAGCCACCTCCAATTCCTTCTCCAGCAACCTAACCTTGTCCTGCAGCTCGCCTTCCTTCTGCACAACGTCGTCATGCTTTCGCAAAATGGCATCTAACATTACTAGTGAGTGGAGGTAGTGAACGCTCACATCTCTCATCATCAGAGGAACCGTTCCTTGATGACCGGCCTCCACGCCAGCAGGATAAAAGCTCACGTGCTCCTCAATTTACTTCTGGAGGTCAAACTCTCGATCCCAAAAGGAATTCTCTTTCTCCCTCGTCATGGCGTCATCTACCTTCTCGCTCGCCCCTATCTTCCCAGCCTTACCCTTCTTCTTCTCTGAAGAGTTCTTTGTAACCGTCTCGCCATCTGAGATGACCTCCACTATGGCTTCCGCTTTCCTTTTCATTTTTCTAAGTATATCACCAATCGTGTCATTCCCAACACTCCCTGCCACCGCCCTCTTCGCTCTGGCATCCTCCAAATACTTCTTCCTCTCAGGTCCTGACATGGGCGCCAACGGTTCTACAAAATAAAAGAAGACCAAATAAAAGAAGCGAAGTCAGTAACAACGACAATAATATTCGACGATGATAAAAGGACAGAGAAGTAATGTTACTCACTCAAGTATCTCTCTAAATTCATGGAGTCCCCCTCCCTATTCAAAAGCTCCCGTATGTTCAGAGGAAACATTTTTTCAAGAAAGAACACCACGTCCTTTTCGCAAGCATCCAATTTATCATACTCATACCCTTTTATTAAAGCAGGATTACTCATCCAACATAATGGAAACTTGGGCTTGCCGTTCACTCTCACGGCGGCCGCTTCACAGCCCTTGGCTCCACTGGTACGAAGGAACGTTTCCCTTCAGTTCTTGTAATGTGAAGCATACAGATGAAATAGGCGCCTGTTAGGATGGGCGCTGATGGAAACTCAAGAGAGTTTGTCCACCCCATTCGTCCTGTAAAAGGTAAAGAAAGGACCAACTGAGGGCTGAAAGCCTAATCCATCACATAAGATTTCAAAGGCGTGGATGAACGCCCAACTGTTTGGTTGAAGTTGCGACGGCGCCACGCTCAGAATCCTCAAGACATCAACATCAAACTCCATAAAAGGAAACTTGACGCCCAGGTCTTCGAACACGGCGGCGTACATATGAAAGATCTCGTCCTTCACTCCTCTTGGGCGACGAAGGCAAACCTTCTCGCTCGGACGACAAGCCTCAGTGACTACATCCTCCTCATTCCCGGTAGACGAGATGCAAAGCTTGTTCCGAAAAACGCTACACATTTTGGATCTGTATACACAGTCACAGAACGAACGACATCATCCGCAAACTTTCCCCACTTGATTCATCAGACGACATCTCGTTACAAATCCCTTTTCTACACTGAGGTCCAGGGGAAGGATAAAGCAAAATGCAGTCAGAGGAGGCACCACTACTCCCACCTTCACTCCCTAAATCAATCGAAAACAATGCCAACATAGAATGACCATAGTAAGCTTTCTCAAACACTACCCAATCAATAGATCCATCTGGTCGTTTTGCATGATTTATGCTATCCCTGCATAACCTACTCTTCTCCTCTTCACTAACCGGTGAAATCTCCCTACCCATTTCGTCACACTCCCTAATCACGACCATAATCACTACAAACGCGAATGAACCTAGAAAAGTAAAAGTAAGGAAAGGTACCTGAGCTTAGAGTAGGCCGCAAAATCTCAAAAACAACTTGGATTAATAAGAGCTTCGGAAAACAAAAGTAACCTGGAGCGAAAAGCAAAAAGCACGAAGAGAGAAATGAGAGAATAAAACCGACGAAGAGAGAAATGGGAAGTAAAAAACTGAAAAGTTACCATTTAAGGAACCGGCGCCTAGGGAACCCGAAAAAGCAGACATTAATTGGGCACGAATCTCGAGGATTGCCCAAATGCGAACACGTTATCAAAACGAAAGGCCGCCTCACCCCAGCCGTTGGATCCGAATCTGTCAAAATCACAAGGGTCACGCTTTATCCGCACGACCTCGCCGTAAGTAGACGTCGCCCGTCATCAAACACACAGTTAATCACTTCGCCTTGTCCCAAGACTCGTGCTTGTTGGGCTATGGACTACCAGTCTTGACAGTAAAGTAATCTCACCCCTTTGAGCCCAGTGCATGTTGGGCTAGCTCCCATCATAGACTCTAGACAATCACCTCGCCTCTTCGAGCTTAGTGCTCGTTGGGCTGCGAACCATCAAATCCTCACAGATAATCACTTCACCTTGTCCCAAGACTCGTGCTTGTTGGGCTGTGGACTATCAATCTTATCATTTAGGACACAAAGTCCTCCATAAGGGCTTAGCGCTCTCCAGAAGGGCTCAACACCCTCCATAAAGGCCAGAAAGACCTTAGGCGAGCCCGCTAGGAGGCGCCGCCTAATGGAGCTTCTAGAAGTCTCTAGAACGCTCTAAACGTGGTTTTGGGTTCAAGTTACGTGGGGCCTAAGCCACGGAAAACCTAGCCCAAATAAGGCTATAAATACCCACTTGAGATGGACTCTCGAAGCATCACAAAAACAGACTAAACCCTAGCTTTAGAGATTCTGTAAGTACAAAAGCATATGTTGCTGTTAATTCCTTTCTTCTTTTACTCTCCTTATTTCTATCTGAAATAATTAATTAGTCTAACAATCTATATATATGTTCTCTATCATAAAATTCGAACTTCTCAGTACTCATTCAATCCTTTATTCCATCACTCATTAGTACCACTAACTTTAATTCCATGTCCAACACAGTTGATATGAAACCATTAATTAACCAGAGTGCTCTCTCTATTTGCCTCTTTTTCTCAGTACTAGATGAAATAGTGTAAAATTCACATATAATGCAACAAGGGAGATTGGATAGAATTGTACGTAGGTTTGTGTAACTCTTAGTGCTTTGTTGTGATGGATAGAAATTCATTCAGGGATACTTTGATAGGATTCATTGTAATCAGTAGTGATATTTTCTAGGGTGCTTTGATTGAGAATTAGAAACCTAAAGCAAATAATATGGTTTAATCTTTCACCTCTAAAAAATGGGTTTGGGGGTTTTCATCTTGAAGATCATGCATGCTTGTGATATATACAATTGTTGGACAACATTGTACAACAATACCATCATGACTCATACATCTATTAGCAAAAGAGAACAAAATTTCAACTTACAAAAAACAACTTATTTTATCATTGATGCGGTTGAAGAGAAACCCCAAGTAAAATCGATGAAATCACATAGTCCATCAAAGGAAAATTTAATACAAACTAAAGTTGAAAAGAAGTTATTTCATAAGAAGTAATAAGATACTTAATTGTAATTTCAAAAGGTAGAAAATCACAACTCCTGTCATTATTATTCTATAAAGTTGGAGTTGTATGTGAGTCTTCTTGGATCTGAAACATATCACATCTTGATTACAACTTTCACACAATTAGGTTGCTTCATTAGCTCAAATGCTTTGTTTATATCTGCCAATGGTACCTCATGGGTGAACAGTTCTTGGAGAGGGATTTCCTATAAAATATTAAATAGTGCAATACATTTGTACGTTATTGAACATTTTGTTATCCCAAATAATCATACTGATACAAAAATTAACAACCATTAAGCAAAATTTTAAACGTAAATATTAAATTTAAAGAAAAAACATGCATACAAAACAAAAACAAAAAATAAATGATGTATATTTTGTTTTGAAAACAATTATAGTAAAAGAAGTTAATACACACATAAGTGAAAATAATTCAAAATATTAAAGAAGTATAAATAGTCTAAAAACATCCTCTAAAAAAATTAGTTTAAAACCCTAGACATTATATACTATAGTTTAGTTTCTTGGTAATTATTACCTCATTTTGACATTTGTCAGCTATGATGGGAAGGTCTGATGTGGTTTTCAGTCCTCCAAAAATAGAACCTTTCAATGTTCTACCAAATAGAATGGTAATAAGATCAAATGGTACAATAGTTTCAATTCCTGAACCAATAGCTATTGTTTTACCTGTTCCCTGTATATATATAGAAAAATATTTATGACCAAGAAGGATGGAGAAGAATATCAACCGTGTTAGAGAAAACATTATGATTCTAAAAAAATTAAAACATTATAAGACGAAGCATAACATATCACACACTGAATTATTTAATGAAGTTGAACTTACTAATTTTGTGGCTTCAACGGATACATTAAGTAAAGAAGGAACTCCAGTGCACTCAAAAGAATAATCCACACCCATTCCACCACTTAGTTCTTTAACCAAATCTGAAGCAGACTTATATGAACCACTTGGATTTATAAAGTGGGTCATTCCAAAAGCTTCTCCTTTTTCTCTCTTCATCTCATTTTTATCAACCCCAATTATTTTACTTGCTCCCATCATTTTGGCTCCACTTATGGCCTGCACCACAAGGTCTCACTCTCATCATAGAATCAAAATATTTAATTGAAGAAAAAACTATGACAAAGATATAAAGATATTTTGTTCAAATACCCCTAAGCCAACAGCTCCAAGACCAAACACAGCAACACTTGAACCACTTTTGACCTTGGCTTCCTTCCAAGCAGCTCCATAACCAGTTGAAAACCCACATGAGATGAAACTTGCATAAGGTAGATTAATGGTTGGATCAACTTTGAGAAGGTAGTTGACATCAACAACAACATACTCTGACCATGTAGCACAACTCAAAACATGATATAGTTTTTGGCCTCGAATGGACAACCTTGAAGTGTTATCAGGCATTAGACCAGTGAATCTCAAAGGGTATGTAAGACAAAGATTGGTTTTTCCTGAAACACAATTCACACATTCTTGACACTCCCCTACATATGTTGGAATTATAATATCCCCTTCTTTCATATTTGTCACTTCATCACCAACACTCTCTATAACACTGTTTTAATGCAATGTATATACGTGAAATCAATATATAATATATAAGGAAAACTAGTTTCAACAGAAAAAAGGTTTTACTCTATTGATTAATTATATTTTTGGTGTTTTACCCAACTCCTTCATGCCCAAGCGCTAGGGGGAATTTATTCTGCAGCAAATTAATATTTATAAAAATCAATTAGCAAAAGACAAATCAAAATAATAATAATAATAATAATGAAATCTACAAATTGTATGATTTCGATTTTAATAAAAAGCAAATTCAATATGATTAAAAAAAGTGTAATTAACAAACATGTGGATATCCTTGAGTGCTTGAGATATCTGTGTGGCAGAGACTAGCACAAAGCATCTTAACTCGAACTTCATTTGCCTTTGGTGGATCTACTTGTATATCTTCAACTGTCACTTCTTTTCCTAGCCCCCAACATATCGCAGCTACAATATCCAAATAATCATATCATATATTTACACGTGTGTGTGACACTGTGAGTGAAAGCATGTAATAAAAATTACATTAAATTAAAATCAAGGTGATACCTTTGCATGTAATAACTTGTGAGGTGCTCGACATATTGAAGATGGAATGCACAAATATTCTGGCTAATGGGAGCAAAGAGAATATAAGTAGTGATATTCCTTAAAAAAGACAAGTAAAGATACTATTAAATAATAACTTGAGTATATAAAATTCAGTCAACATTGAGTTAAAAAAATCAGTCAACACTACAAATATTAAAATAAAAGAGATTCATTGAATACAAACACCTCCAATCATTTTTCCTTTAATATGATGTGAGAACACATTAATGGAGGTTTGTATGAAATATTTTTATAATCTACAAATGAAATTATTTCATTAATAGCTACTAAAAAAACAGATACAATCCATCTTAAAAAAAACTAATATAAACAAAGTTACAAAATGACCAATTAATGAAATTTCAAGGTAAAAATATTGTTAGTAAAAAAAAAAGAGAGAAAAAACTGGAATATTATCAAATTTTTATACGAAAAAAAAACTATTTCATGTACCAAAGTAATAAATTATTTTCACATAGTTAAAATAAGATATGACAAAAAGAAATATTAAACACAGAATATGTACGTAGAAACTCTTCAACAGATAACGGAAAAAACCATAGAGAAAGAGTAGAAGAAATTTCACTCAGTGAGACAAATTATAAGACATCTCCCTAAATACAACAAGAGACAAACTACCCTCTTTGTTGAAAATACTAGAGTGCTAACACTAGGAGAAACCTAACGAGAGAAACTATTTTTTCTCTCTATGTTTTTCCTCTCACTCTCAACAAGCACTAATACTTCTAGTTGTGTTACTACTTGGTTGGGAGGATGAAATGGAGTAAATGAGCATTCTATTTATAGGAGAAGAAAACCAAGTTTTCTTACATGCAACAAACCAATTGTCTTCCATGCAATACACCAAGTGTGAAACATGTCACTTACATCTCATGCATCTTGCAACTTGTCAATGCATGCAACTTTCCACTTTGCCAATTTGTATAGCAGGAGCATGGCCGAACTTGGGCATAGGCCCATGGTGCGATGACCTAGGGCCCAAAAACAATTTTGTACGGAGGGTGTGTTCATAGAAAAGCTTCATTTTATGGGGTGTATATATATATATAGTAAAATGTATAAAAGGCCCTTAATTCTAACAGACTTAGGCCCAATAACCCTTCACCTTTTGGAGATTGCTCTTCCCACTTCTAAAATTGTTCTCCCACACCTCAAAATGACAGTCTTACCCCAACTGTCGTTCGGTCATTTACCAACGGAAGATAACTGATGCTCTCCCTGCAGTAGTTAACCATCGTTTCTGGTAGTTATGCAGGCAATGGCAATTGTAATCTCTACCATGCCAAAAATTGGCATGTCTATGACCTATAATTCATAACCACAATTCCAAAAGCAGTACAACCGATTCACCAAAAATACTAGGTCATAAGCAACAACATTACATAACCTTTCAATATTCAATAAGATTAAATCAATTCGACATTACATTAACATTACATGAATGATTGAAATTCAACAAAAGTAATGCATTATGAGTTTTATACAACATATTACACAAAAATACATAAATAATGAGAATCTAAAACACCCACAACTACCCAATTGCTCATAAAACCTAAATGGTGAAAATAACCTTCCTTCTTACCTACAATCTCCACAAAGCTAGCTCTCCAAGGTGAAATCTCCCTCTTCTCCCTCTTTCTCTTGAGTTCTCTTCACTTCTTTCTCTCCAAGTTTCTTCTCTGTAGCCTCCTCTTGTGTGTTTGTGACAAAATGAGCTAGACCTAATTCCACCACAACACACACTATTCTATTTATTTAATGGGTTTGGGTCACTTACACTAATGAACTTAGTCAATTCTCATTCATCAAAATAAACATTACTCTTTTACTTCACTTAAACCCTCTTATTACTCACACACCTCTATTCCCTTAATTCTACAAAATTCTAATTTCTAACACTTCACAAAATACTCTTAACCTGTAAATGACCAAATTACCCTCAATCAAAAAAAAATCTACTAACTCGCCAATTCTCCCAATTAATCGTTGGATATTTGGTTGTTGGCTTCATGTTTGCTAAAATCAAATATACAAGCAATATGTGCGTCTTCAGAAGCAGTACGTCTTCAGCAGCTGAACTTCAGAAGCTGGGTCTTCAGAAGCTGAACTTCAAGCACTATTCAGAAGCTGAACTTCAGAAGCACTGTTCAGACGCTGACCTTCAGAAGCAACCTTCAGAAGCTGAAATATTCAGACGCAGAACTTCAGAAGTACCTTCAGAAGCTGGTTTTCTGCGTTCTATTTTTGTGCCTTGGAGCTGTTAATTTTCTTACATGATCTTTTCTAGATTTAATTGAAGAATTCTCCAAGCTGCGTTTCTAGAAGGAAGAATATTTTCGTAAGATATATTCTGAAGATTGGACATTTTTATTTGTGAATATATTTTCAAAGAGATCTTTGGAAAATATATTTCTGAAGAATATTTGCTTCTATATGTTTCTAAAGTATTTTGGAAATATATCTTTTAAGAATTTGGTTAAAGTATTTGTTGCTGCTGAAGGCTAAATATAAAAGGCACTTCTATTGAAGAAAATCAACTCAACCAAAAGCTATTATTGAGAGATTATTCTTAGGTTTTGAGTCTGTGAGCTATGTGCTCTTTTTTTGTATACCACTCTATTGTTTAGAGTTGGTTTGTTTTATTGAGTTGTAATCACTTGAAGCTTTTAAGCAAAAGTGACTGTTTATGTCTTTGGAGTGTGTCTCCTACTTAGTTGTTTGTTATTAAAGTCTGATATCACTGGGTCAGTGATTGACTGAGGGAAGTGAGATGGGATCTCAGGTCTAGGAGTTTCTAGGTTGAAATCAATACAGGTAGTAGCTAGGAGATAAGTTGTAAACTGGGAGTTTGCTGAGAACTTAGAACTAGGGCTACGCTAGTGGATTTCCTTCATGGCATGGTAGCCTCCAGATGTAGGTGTGGTTGTCACCGAACTGGGTTAACAAATCACTTGTGCCTTTTATTTATGTCTGTTTCGCTTCTGAACTTCTGTTACGCTGCAACTTTGTACTCTGTTCTGCTCTGTTTTATGAACAGGATCAGGACCTGCCAGAATTTCAAATGGCATCAGAGCAGGCACCCTGCTTGTTTTAGGGTGAACTCCAGGGAAGTTATCTTCTGGCAAAATGGTGAAAGAAGGAGGATTTGTGAACATACCACCTCTTTTGGATGGTTCCAACTATGAATATTGGAAATCACGCATGAGTGATTTCCTTAGATCTATAGATAGTAAGACCTGGAAAGCAGTTCTGAAGGGTTGGGAACATCCTGTTGTGCTTGACAAAGATGGAAAGAAGACAGCTGTTCAGAAACCAGAAGAAGAGTGGTCCAAAGAAGAAGATGAATTGGCTCTTGCAAACTCCAAAGCCTTGAATGCTATATTCAATGGAGTGGACAAGAATATGTTCAGACTAATCAAGCAGTGCACTGTAGCTAAGGATGCTTGGGAGATTCTTAAAACTACTCATGAAGGCACTTCCAAGGTAAAAATGTCCAAACTTCAACTTCTCACCACCAAGTTTGAAAATCTCAAAATGTTGGAGGATGAAAACATACAAGATTTCTATATGAAAGTTCTGGACATGGTTAACTCATTTGATTCTCCTGGAGAAAAAATATCTGATGAGAAACTTGTGAGGAAAATACTCAGGTCTCTTCCCAAGAGATTTGACAAGAAGGTGACTGCCATTGAGGAAGAACATGACATCTCCAGTATGAAGGTTGAGGAATTGATAGGATCCTTACAGAATTTTGAGATAGCCTTTAATAACAGAACTGATAAGAAGGGGAAAGGTGTTTCTTTTGTAGCAAATGCTGATAATGAGGATGGTGAAAGCACATCAGAAGCTCTTGTGATGCTTGGTAGGCAGTTTAAAAGGATCCTAAAGCAGACTGTCAGGAGATCCAATCCAAATGATTTGAAGATGACAAGAACTGATGAGAAAGATAGTTAATCCAAAGGTGTTCAGTGTCATGAGTGTGAAGGATATGGCCACATTAGGACAGAATGTGCAACATACCTCAAGAAACAGAAGAAGAGTTTGACAGTTTCTTGGTCTGATGAAGATGACTCAGAAGGAGAAGTGGAGAATGAGTCTGCTAAGTATGTCAATGCTTTAACTGGTAGATGTATGTCTGATGATGAAGTTAAAGTTTCAGAAGCTCCATCTGATATTGAATCCAGTTATGAAGAACTGGCTACCACTTACAAAGATTTATTCATCAGAAGTGAGGAAGTGTGCAAGGAACTGGAAAAACAAAAGACAACTATCACTCAACTTCAGGCTGATAGAAGTGAACACTTAGGCCAAATTTCTGATCTCAAAGATGAGGTAACCCAGCTGAACTCTCAACTTGAACATATCAAGAAGCAAGTCAGAATGTTGAACACTAGTACTGATATGCTAGAAGAGATATTGGAGAGTCAGAACCAAGGGAAACCAAATGGTATAGGGTTTGATTATAGGACCTTGAACAAACAACAAAATCCAACTAAAAAGGTCAGTGCAGCTGTTGAAACACATGATCCAATCATGGGTAAACCTAAGTTGGAACATCAGAACCAACCTCATGGATCTAAGAGCAAGAGGGGATCTCATCCTTGGATATGTCATCACTATGGTAAAAAGGGGCACATAAAGCCTTTCTGTTTCAAACTGCATGGATACCCCAAGCACCTTCAGCAAAGAAAATCTAAACTTGTTGTAAACAATGTCAAGAAGGAATGGAGACCAAAATGTGAAAGTGTTGACAAGAGGCTGAAGAATAGGAAATGAAAGGTTGCTGCTGCTGCCAGCAGGCCTACTCCTGTTGCTAAGAAGAGTGTTGTTGTTGGATCATCTAAAGGCTAGAGCAAGGTGGTGGTCCCTGTCCCAAAGAAGAAGGCACTAAAAGGAAAGGAAGTGGATCCTAGTGAGTCTGAGGATGATGTTGAGCAAGATGTTCAAGACATCATGTCCTTTGTTCAGAAGAGGATTGCTGGGAAGAAGATTCCTCTGAATGTGCCTGAAGTACACATTGACTAAGCAGCATCTGATGCTGTGTCTGATGATGAAACAACTTTTGATGCTGAGTCTGAAGACTGTAAATTATGACCTGGGTTTTCATTTTGTTATGCAGCTGTGTTCTTTTGTTTTGTTCTTCTGTGAAGACCTTGTGTGTGGGTACCATGTTTTTGTGATTTTGAACCTGTGATGGTTTTGATGATGGTATTGATGATGGTTCAGATGTGGGTTCTGTGTGTGGTGCTGTGATGGATGTTTATAAACTCTGAATAATTTTCTAGGCGTGTTCCCTTTTGTAACTTCTGTTGTTTCTCTGTTTTTCTGCTCCTGGTGATTACATGGTTGTTTTGTCAAAAATGTTTGGCTAAAAAGGGGGAGAAGTGTTCAGAATACAGGGGGAGTCTCTGTTTCAGGGGGAGTATATGTGTTTCATGATCTGGAAGTGTTTCCTGATTAAGTTCAGAATTGGAAGCTGATCTGTTTCAGGAGCTGTGTGTTTCAGGGGGAGTGTGTGTTTCAGAAGCTGCTGCTGTATGTGTGAAACGTAGTATTTGCCTTGCTAGATTTTGTTTGTGTCGTTGTTGTCTCTATTGCTTTTTGGGTTACTACGTTTATGTTAGGTTCTTAATGGTTGCACAATTTGGTTAAGTGAAGAATTTGCTTTATGATGTATCTCTCTGTTCTCAAATTGATTTTAGCCAAAAATTTGCCAAAGGGGGAGATTGTTGGATATTTGGTTGTAGGCTTCATTTTTGCTAAATTCAAATATACAAGCAATATGTGCGTCTTCAGAAGCAGTACATCTTCAGAAGCTGAAATCTCAATATGTGCATCTTCAGAAGCTAGGTCTTCAGAAGCTGAACCTCAGAAGCACTGTTCAGAAGCTGTACTTCAGAAACACTATTCAGACGCTGACCTTCAGAAGCTGAAATGTTCAGACGCAGAACTTCAGATGCAGACCTTCAGAAGTACCTTCAGAAGCTGGTTTTCTGCGTTCTGTTTTTGTGCCTTGGAGCTGTTAATTTTCTCACATGATCTTTTGTAGATTTAATTGAAGAATTCTCCAAGCTGCGTTTCTAGAAGGAAGAATATTTTCGTAAGATATATTTTGAAGATTGGACATTTTTATTTGTGAATATATTTTCAAAGAGATCTTTGGAAAATATATTTCTGAAGAATATTTGCTTCTATATGTTTCTAAAGTATTTTGGAAATATATCTTTGAAGAATTTGGTTCAAGTATTTGTTGCTGCTGAAGGCTATAAATAGAAGGCACTTCTATTGAAGAAAATCAACTCAACCAAAAGCTATTATTGAGAGATTATTCTTAGGTTTTGAGTCTGTGAGCTGTGTGCTCTGTTTTTGTATACCACTCTATTGTTTAGAGTTGGTTTGTTTTATTGAGTTGTAATCACTTGAAGCTTTTAAGCAAAAGTGATTCTTTATGTCTTTGGAGTGTGTCTCCTACTTAGTTGTTTGTTATTAAAGTCTGATATCACTGGGGCAGTGATTGACTGAGGGAAGTGAGATGGGATCTCAGGTCTAGGAGTTCCTAGGTTGAAATAAATACGGGTAGTAGCTAGGAGATAAGTTGTAAACTGGGAGTTTGCTGAGAACTTAGAACTAGGGCTACGCTAGTGGATTTCCTTCATGGCATGGTAGCCTCCAGATGTAGGTGTGGTTGTCACCGAACTGGGTTAACAAATCACTTGTGCCTTTTATTTATGTCTGTTTCGCTTCTGAACTTCTGTTACGCTGCAACTTTGTACTCTGTTCTGCTCTGTTTTATGAACAGGATCAGGACCTGCCAGAATTTCAATTGGCATCAGAGCAGGCACCCTGCTTGTTTTAGGGTGAACTCCAGGGAAGTTATCTTCTGGCAAAATGGTGAAAGAAGGAGGATTTGTGAACATACCACCTCTGTTGGATGGTTCCAACTATGAATATTGGAAATCACGCATGAGTGATTTCCTTAGATCTATAGATAGTAAGACCTGGAAAGCAGTTCTGAAGGGTTGGGAACATCCTGTTGTGCTTGACAAAGATGGAAAGAAGACAGCTGTTCAGAAACCAGAAGAAGAGTGGTCCAAAGAAGAAGATGAATTGGCTCTTGCAAACTCCAAAGCCTTGAATGCTATATTCAATGGAGTGGACAAGAATATGTTCAGACTAATCAAGCAGTGCACTGTAGCTAAGGATGCTTGGGAGATTCTTAAAACTACTCATGAAGGCACTTCCAAGGTAAAAATGTCCAAACTTCAACTTCTCACCACCAAGTTTGAAAATCTCAAAATGTTGGAGGATGAAAACATACAAGATTTCTATATGAAAGTTCTGGACATGGTTAACTCATTTGATTCTCCTGGAGAAAAAATATCTGATGAGAAACTTGTGAGGAAAATACTCAGGTCTCTTCCCAAGAGATTTGACAAGAAGGTGACTGCCATTGAGGAAGAACATGACATCTCCAGTATGAAGGTTGAGGAATTGATAGGATCCTTACAGAATTTTGAGATAGCCTTTAATAACAGAACTGATAAGAAGGGGAAAGGTGTTTCTTTTGTAGCAAATGCTGATAATGAGGATGGTGAAAGCACATCAGAAGCTCTTGTGATGCTTGGTAGGCAGTTTAAAAGGATCCTAAAGCAGACTGTCAGGAGATCCAATCCAAATGATTTGAAGATGACAAGAACTGATGATAAAGATAGTTAATCCAAAGGTGTTCAGTGTCATGAGTGTGAAGGATATGGCCACATTAGGACAGAATGTGCAACATACCTCAAGAAACAGAAGAAGAGTTTGACAGTTTCTTGGTCTGATGAAGATGACTCAGAAGGAGAAGTGGAGAATGAGTCTGCTAAGTATGTCAATGCTTTAATTGGTAGATGTATGTCTGATGATGAAGTTAAAGTTTCAGAAGCACCATCTGATACTGAATCCAGTGATGAAGAACTGGCTACCACTTACAAAGATTTATTCATCAGAAGTGAAGAAGTGTGCAAGGAACTGGAAAAATAGAAGACAACTATCACTCAACTTCAGGCTGAAAGAAGTGAACACTTAGGCCAAATTTCTGATCTCAAAGATGAGGTAACCCAGCTGAACTCTCAACTTGAACATATCAAGAAACAAGTCAGAATGTTAACACTATTACTGATATGCTAGAAGAGATATTGGAGAGTCAGAACCAAGGGAAACCAAATGGTATAAGGTTTGATTATAGAACCTTGAACAAACAGCAAAATCCAACTAAAAAGGTCAGTGCAGCTGTTGAAACACATGATCCAATCATGGGCAAACCTAAGTTGGAACATCAGAACCAACCTCATGGATCTAAGAGCAAGAGGGCATCTCATCCTTGGATATGTCATCACTGTGGTAAAAAGGGGCACATAAAGCCTTTCTGTTTCAAACTGCATGGATACCCCAAACACCTTCAGCAAAGAAAACCTGAACCTGTTGTAATCAATGTCAAGAAGGAACGGAGACCAAAATGTGAAAGTGTTGACAAGAGGCTGAAGAATAGGAAAGGAAAGGATGTTGCTGCTGCCAGTAGACCTACTCCTGTTGCTAAGAAGAGTGTTGTTGTTGGATCATCTAAAGGCTAGAGCAAGGTGGTGGTCCCATTCCCAAAGAAGAAGGCACTAAAAGGAAAGGAAGTGGATCTTAGTGAGTCTGAGGATGATGTTGAGCAAGATGTTCAAGACATCATGTCCTATGTTCAAAAGAGGATTGCTGGGAAGAAGATTCCTCTGAATGTGCCTGAAGCACACATTGACCAAGCAGCATCTGATGTTGTGTCTGATGATGAAACAACTTTTGATGCTGAGTCTGAAGATTGTAAATTATGACATGGTTCTTCATTTTGTGATGCAGTTGTGTTCTTTTGTTTTCTTCTTCTGTGAAGACCTTGTGTGTGGGTACCATGTTTTTGTGATTCTGAACCTGTGATGGTTTTGATGATGGTTCTGATATGGGTTATGTGTGTGGTGCTGTGATGGATGTTTATAAACTCTGAATAATTTCCTGGGCGTGTTCCCTTTTGTAACCTCTGCTGTTTCTCTGTTTTTCTGCTCCTGGTGATTACATGGTTGTTTTGTCAAAATTGTTTGGCTAAAAAGGGGGAGAAGTGTTCAGAATACAGGGGGAGTCTCTGTTTCAGGGGGGGTATATGTGTTTAGTGATCTGGAAGTGTTTCCTGATTAAGTTCAGAATTGGAAGCTGATCTGTTTCAGGAGCTGTGTGTTTCAGGGGGAGTGTGTGTTTCAGAAGCTGTTGTTGTATGTGTGAAACGTAGTATTTGCCTTGTTAGATTTTGTTTGTGCCGCTGCTGTCTCTGTTGCTTTTTGGTTTACTACGTTTATGTTATGTTCTTCATGGTTGCACAATTTTGTTAAGTCAAGAATTTGCTTTATGTTGTATCTCTCTGTTCTCTAATTGATTTTAGCAAAAAATTTGCCAAAGGGGGAGATTGTAGGATATTTGGTTGTTGGCTTCATGTTTGCTAAAATCAAATATATAAGCAATATGTGCGTCTTCAGAAGCAGTACGTCTTCAGAAGGTGAAATCTCAATGTGCGTCTTCAGAAGCTGGGTCTTCAGAAGCTGAACTTCAGAAGCACTGTTCAGAAGCTGAACTTCAGAAGCACTGTTCAGACGCTGACCTTCAGAAGCAACCTTCAGAAGCTGAAATGTTCAGACGCAGAACTTCAGAAGTACCTTCAGAAGCTGGTTTTCTGCATTCTGTTTTTGTGCCTTGGAGTTGTTAATTTTCTCACATGATCTTTTGTAGATTTAATTGAAGAATTCTCCAAGATGCGTTTCTAGAAGGAAGAATATTTTCGTAAGATATATTCTGAAGATTGGACATTTTTATTTGTGAATATATTTTCAAAGAGATCTTTGGAAAATATATTTCTGAAGAATATTTGCTTCTATATGTTTCTAAAGTATTTTGAAAATATATCTTTGAAGAATTTGGTTCAAGTATTTGTTGCTGCTGAAGGCTATAAATAGAAGGCACTTCTATTTAAGAAAATCAACTCAACCAAAAGCTATTATTGAGAGATTATTCTTAGGTTTTGAGTCTGTGAGCTGTGTGCTCTATTTTTGTATACCACTCTATTGTTTAGAGTTGGTTTGTTTTATTGAGTTGTAATCACTTGAAGCTTTTAAGCAAAAGTGACTGTTTATGTCTTTGGAGTGTGTCTCCTACTTAGTTGTTTGTTATTAAAGTCTGATATCACTGGGGAAGTGATTGACTGAGGGAAGTGAGATGTGATCTCAGGTCTAGGAGTTCCTAGGTTGAAATCAATACGGGTAGTAGCTACGAGATAATTTATAAACTGGGAGTTTGCTGAGAACTTAGAACTAGGACTACGCTAGTGGATTTCCTTCCTGGCTTGGTAGCCTCCAGATGTAGGTGTGGTTGTCACCGAACTGGGTTAACAAATCACATGTGCCTTTTATTTCTGTCTGTTATTTTCTGTTTGTTTCGCTTTGCTTCTGAACTTCTGTTACGCTGCAACTTTGTACTCTGTTTTGCTCTGTTTTACGAACAGGATCAGGACCTGCCAGAATTTCATTAATAAAGCAATTAACTAATATAATAATATTAAATAAATCCAATACTAAAAATTGGGATGTTACCGATTTCATGAAACTTCTTTTTGGGTGTCCTGTTTTGGAGGATTTGAAAGCTTGTGTATGTGTTAAAGGAAATGCTGGTGTTACCGCTGGAGGGTACTATAAACCCTTATCCAAGTTGATCAAAGCCGCTATATGTTTATTCGAGGTTCCGTTAAGAGCAGTTTACAATGTCCAGGTTCTAAGTGTATATGGGGTATGATATATCGTAATATTGATTTACTCTCCTTAGGATCCGTTTGGTTCGAGAGTTTTGAAGGGGAATGGAGGGGAGGGGAGGGAATATTTTTAATTTGATGTGTTTGGTTCAATTTTTAGAATGGAAGGGGATGGGAGGGGAGGGGAGGGGATCTCTTTAAAATTTTATTACATTGCCAAAATTATCCTTAGATTAATTTAAAATCCCAATATTATCCTTGTAACAACTTTTATTATTATTAGGTTATACTATCTTGTAACAACTTATTATTAGGTTATATTATCTTTGTAACAACTTTTATTATTATTAGGTTATATTACCGTTGTAACAACTTTTATTTTCATGTTATCTATCACTCTTATTTGTTATATGTAAAAACAAACATCATCGTATATTTAATTAAGTTTAAGGGTAAAACAGTAAATTAATTTTAAAATCCCTCCCCTCCCCATGTGAACCAAACACATTTTTAATTAAAATCCCTTCCGTCCCGTCCCGTCCCCTTCCCTCCCTTCTCCTCCCCTCCCCTCCCCTCCCCTCCGTTGAACCAAACGGACCCTAAATCTTGGCCATTAATTTTAATATTAATTCATTGTTGTGATTTTTGAAAGAAATTCATTGTTGTGATTAATCACCACTAATCCGTAGCATAGGGTTTTACTACTCCTTCTTCTAAAACAACCCAACACCTACATGGCAATCTCGATTCTCAAATGAACAGTTTATTTTTTTAAACGTGTCGTTCGTATGCCTCCACCCCAAAGAATACAATAGATCAACACCTATATATGAAGCCTAGAAAATCATGCGATTCGGTGATACCTTCATGATTTACTCAATAACTTTCTTGCTTATTAAAATTCCGTCTCAATTACAAGTAAAAGTTCATTTTTTAGATTCGTTCAATAATTAATGTATTTGATCTATAAATATATTGATTATTGAATGAATAAGTGGACTTTTGCTTATAATTGAAACCGGATGAAATATATGAATAAGTAAAATTAAGATCTTCTTTCAAAAAAAAAAGTAAAAGATCTGATTTTTTTTTGTGTACGTAAAAGATCTGATTTAATCAAACATAATATTGATTTATATCGAATAAAAAAATTAATTCAATGAAATTCATATTTTTTTGTCTTTGTGAACTTAACTCAAGGACATTGCATATATGTGCAGAGGCGAGATTCAAACTCTGGAAATCTCATTTATTCATTTTTAAAATGTGAACTTCTAACTATTGTGCTACTAGACCAAAAAAAAATATTCATATTTTTCTATCGGATTCAATAAAAAGTTGTATTCTTCTTCTTGCAAAATTCACAATTGCAATAGTTAAAAATTGAATCAGATTTATTTTTAAAAAATTTATTCAGACTGCACTTAAGGTTCACAATTGAATCAGATTTTTTCCTTTAATCGTCTATCGAATAAAATGGCTGGTGGTTTACATTTTAATTTAATAGCAAAAATTTGCAATTGAATAGCCATTTATCGTGGTTTGTCAAGGAGGAAGGAGTAGGAAACCTTATGTTACGGATTTGTAGTGATTAATTGCAAGTATAATGATTTGAAGTAACTCCTTATCCCTCCTCTATTTGGTAAACTTAGTTAAATTTGGAGTTCGCACTCTTTAACATAAAAGAAAAAGAGTTTGTGTTCTATCTGAACGGTTAATTATGGGTCTGTTTGGTAAGGTCAGAAATGAGTTTATAGCTTAGAGCAGATAAGTTCGTATGACAAAAAAAGTTCTGTTTGGTAAACGATATTTTATCATGAATTTATAACTTATTTTACGAGCTTATAACTTATTTTTCAAACATTATTTTAAATAGTGTTTGAGCTTATATCTTATTATATTTTGTTCCATTTCTACCTTATCATTTTAGCTGAAACCCATTTCTACCCTTATCATTCTACGCTTATTTTTTTTAAGGATCATTTTACGCTTATGCATTATGTATACTAGCGGAAAGACGGCCCGTCTGTCCGCTCTTTTTACCGTGCTAATGTGTGTGTTTATTTTATTATGTTTGTTTGTATAATTTTGATTACAAATTTTAAATTTTTAAATATTAATGAAAATTATTCGTACATCGATTTATCTACAAATTATTTACAAAGCATATAACGACATTATTTATCAACTCGGCATATTTTGGTTTGTCTGTATATAAAATAAAAATAAAATAACGATAATTTTCTTATTGATTATATTTATAGTGACATATATTTGATCTAGTTTGTTACATTTTTTTAAGGATAAATGAAAAAGAACTGAACATATACTCATATCGTGTTTGTTGCACGATATATTTTATGTGGTAACAAAAAAAATATTGTGTTTGTTACATTTTTAATATTCGAATTTACTCTCATCCATTATCTTTTTTAAATGATAAGGAAAAAAATCCGACATATACAATTTGTTACATTTTGTTTTAATATTTGAATTTACTCTTATCTATTTGTTATATGTGTTATTTGCATTGAAAATTGAGAGTAATTTTGGAAGGAGAAAAAAACCAGCCCAAAAGAGCCGAAATGAGTTTTTTTTTTTTTTATATATAGTATAGATATGTATTGCCACAAATGTTTTTTTATTCTTGTTGAATTTTTTTTATTTTCCGACCCCACTCACGACATTTTTTAGGAAATGTGAACATAACATGGTAAGTAGCCAAGTTCTTTTTTGCTTAATTATGTCTATAGTCCTTGCAAATAGTGCTCATTTAAATTTTCGTCCTTGTACTTACTAATACTTCTAAAATCCCGGCAATTACTAATCATTTGAGTTTTGGTCCTAAACTCATTTTATTACTGACGTGGCACACACTAACTATGAAATCCCATTGATGACTCAGCAAAAAAACTTGAACGGACGATTTTGCCCCTGATAAACAGAGCAACTACAAAATGACGAAATTGTCCCTGCCTTCTTCTTCCATGAGAGTCACATCCCTTTGCCTTCTTTTTCTGCACCAAACCCATTGTCCAGATCCATAACAGAGAAATACAAAAACAGGGCTACATCCATTAACCCTTCTTCAACCTCAGATTTTGTTTCTTTCTTTTTCTTTCTTAGCCTCCTAACCCCAACCAAAAACACATTAACATGATTTCAAAACAGAAGCCAGAGGTGTTTGAGAAACAACAAAGTTAGTATGAAAAGTGAAGCGTTTTAGTGTGAAGGGGAAAACAAAGAACCTTTCTGCTTGAATCGATGTAGTGTGTATGCTATGCTATCAGCATACATACCTATCTGAAGTTGTGCTCTAAAGAAGAGGAAATGGAAGATAAAGTGCAATTTCTTAGTTTCCTCAACATAAGTGAAATTGAATATACCATAACACACTAACATGCTTTTCTAGTAACACCAAAGAGAGAAATTTTTTGATTTTTTTTGGAAGAAACAAAAATTGCAACCATGGCAACAGTAAAAGGAGCAACAACCTAAACTCATTTAACTCCAAAACCCTTATTTTTCTTCTTCAACTCTTAAGATAAACGAGTCAACATACTGAAGCTCAACAAACTCTCCGATCGCGACACACTCGCCGGCGCCACCGTCAAACTCGAATCCACCGACAAACTCGGATATGGTTGTTAGATCTGTTTGTGTCGACGCTGTGGCGGAAATTTCGTTTTGGATTATTCGACCGGTGTTTGGAGTTACATTTTTTAGGCCGTTTATGGAGGAAGAAGAAGAAGAAGAGAGATTGAATCTGGGTCTTGGAAAAGGAAGAAGAAGGAGACATGGGTATTATGGTATTTTGCTTTTGTCTGGTCTTAATAAGGGCAACATGGTCATTTCATATGGCTTTTGCTCGGTCATCACTGTCATAACCCACTCAGCGTCCGCCACATCACTGCCATGTGTGTAATGACATGCCACATCAGTAATCAGATGTAATTAGGACCAAATCTCAAGTTATTAGAAATTGCAGGGAAATTTTGGAAGGAATAGTAAGTACAAGGACGAAAATTCAAATGAGCCCTATTTACAGGGACTATAGACATATTTAAGCCTTTTTTTTACATCTTGTTTAATTAGTTACGTACTATAGTAAATATATACATATAAATTATTTATGACAATATATGTTTAACTACCTCTTAGATTTATTTAACAAAAGTTATTAAGATTTTATTAGTACTATTAAAAATTCAACTTATTTAATATAATAGTTTAAAAAAATTGATTTACACCATAAAAGTTTGTATTTTAAATATTTCACTGATATATGTTATAATATGTCGGTGTAATATCGACAAAAAAAAGGATGAACACGGACAAAAAATCACTCATATCGCAGAAAGTGAAATTGAATCATCTTCATCTTCCACAATAACTTCAAATTCTTCCTTTGCTTTTTCAGGAGTGTCACACAAAATTGAATTGGCTTGGTTTGACTCCTTTTTTGGTGGGAGCGGATTCTCTCTTTTTTCAATGTTCATGAGGTCTCGGAACCTAGTTTGTTGATCCAAATACTCAAATTCCCAAGTGGATGTCTCTTCACTCTTGTGTATGTTCCACTCCGTAGATGATGGAGGTAGTGGACAACCATCTCTCAAAAAAAAAAAAGAACAAAATGATTGGGAATTAAGCCAAGACAAATGATGGGGTTTTTTTTGCTTAAGCGGTGGCACCCCTCTAAGTGGGAAAAAAGATTCCAAAGTTCCGATTTCATGATTTGTCAACTCCACTACAAGTCTATTGTAATAAGTTGCAACGATGTGACTCGTGTCCGGAAAAGTAAACCACTTATCTACAAGTGCAATACCACCACTATTTTTGAGAGGATGCAAGCCATTTAAGATGTAGTTAAAATGATCCTCACTCTCAAATACCCGCACATAATCATTTCTATAATCTTTCACCTCTTGAATAAGATGTCTACGAACCATGATATGACTTTCTTCGGTCAAACCCAAGAACTCAACTATAGCCCGAAAACCACAATTCTCATCGCCTTTAACATCCACAGTTTTTTCAATAAATGGAACCATGAATTTTGACATATAATCTGAAATTCTGGCCAGGCAATAAACAGAGTTACCAGGTTCTGAACCAAACAGGTTCTGAACAATATGCAAGGCACAACAACTTGCTAAAACAGAGCACACACAAACACAATGCAAAGCAAGAAAATAAAGTGCAGGAAAGTAAAAAGGCACACAAGGTTTGTTAACCCAGTTCGAAGTAAACACCTCCTACTCTGGGGGATACCAATCCAGGAAGGAAATCCACTATAGGATTTAACCCTTAAGACTCAAGACACTGACTCCCAGTTCCCAGCCTAAGCAATTAAACTCCTCCTAGTCTGATTTCTACCCAACTCTTGAGTATTAGAAAACCTCTAACTTCCTATTCAAGTAACTACACCCAGTCACTTGAACAACCTTTAACAATACCCTGTTTTTGAACAAAATTTCAATAACAAATCTTCATTCGTACCTACAGGCTTAGAATGAAGTTATAACTCAATAACAATCCTAAACCAACTCAAACTGAGTGGTGCACAATAAAAACTCTAAGTTTAAAAACAAAGACTCTATTTCTGAATTATACGCTGTTCTACGTAAGTCTTCAAAGCATAGCAAAGCTCCTCCTTTTATAATCTTCAGCAATGCTCTTAATTCTGCTCCAAATCTTCTGAATTAGATTTGTTTCTGAATTATGAGTAATCCAATAAGGAAACAAATAAACCAGAAAAATATCTTCAGAAAGATTCTTCAGCAAAATACGAATTTGCATAAATCCAAACCAAATCTTCATTAAATCTTCTTCAAATCAACCAGCATTCTAGAAGCAATATGCGTGGATAAATCCTCAATAAATCTTGCAAAGATTCGCACAGAAATAACATGAAAATATGCAGCTTCTGATGAAGTCAACAGAAGTCAACGCGGGCATCAGAACCTGAATCAGCTTCTGAAGTCATTTTGAGCTTCTGAACAGCTTCAAATGGAAAAACTTGCAACTGAAGATTTGTTCTACATAAGGAGATGCTTCTAAACAACACTTTGGTTTTGCCAAAATATGCAGCCAACACCAAAAGACTCAACATAATCAATAGGGCTCAAAACATTATTAGGCGTTGAAACCGGAAGAGGCTTTAGAACCGGGCTAAACTTAGGAAAACGAGTATGGGGTGGAAGTGGGAAACGTGATGCTTTATCAATACGAGCACCCTTTCTTTTAGGAAATGATAACATAGTTTGTGACGATTGACTATCCGGAAATTGGGAATCAACACGCTCCCACGAAGAAGGGATTCGACTTGTCGATGTCTCATTTGCTTTACACCTCACTTTTTCCACTTTTTTCTTGGCTCCCTTGGTTGGTACTTTTCTTGGAGGAGGACAAACCATTATGGCTTCTAGAAATGCCAACTGACGCAAAACCTCTTTGATTTCTAGTTTGATTTGATAAGGAACTTTATTGAGACGTTCCTGAATACCATTCCACTCCTCCACGACAAAAAACCATCTTCATTACTCTCTTCACCCATACATAACATTTGCAAATTACGGTGTGTCTCATCCAATTGAATAGGCTTGTTGTGACGGATTTTCATAGCAATGGTGCATGCACAAGGTAGCCCATCGGATGTCAATAACACACAACCACAATTTTTTTTGTCCATGCACAAGGTTTCCTTGGAACGTTTTTCTTCATAAAAAATAAAGCTCAAAGCAGTTCTAGACACATAACCAGCCAACGGAGAGTACAAAATGACGTCTTTGTATCTATGTTCCAATACAGTACAACTCCTCCCAAATGATGTTTGTATCTTAGTTAACTGGATCACCAACATATCATGTATTTTTCTCCCAACAAGTACCCAAATCACCTACACTATTGCTCAAATATTTCTTCAGTCTACCACGAGCCCCTTCAAATCTGTTGGTGGTTCGGCAGTCAAGATGCAAGACACGGTCTGGACTATCAATCTTATCATTTAGGGCACAAAGCCCTCCAGAAGGGCTTGGCGCCCTCGCGCAAGGGCCCAGCGCCCTCCATAAGGGCCAGCTAGGTCTTAGGCGAGCCCGCAAGGGACACCGCCTCAAAGAGCTTCTAGAAGCCTCTAGAACGCTCCAGATCACTCTAAATACCCAAAGCTACTTGTGGCCAAAGCCTCTAGAACGCTCCAGATCGCTCAAAGCTACTTGGGGCCAAAGCCACGAGAAACCAAGCCCACGCAGGTCTATAAATACCCACTTGAGAGGCATTCTCAAGGCATCACAATCATATACTAAACCCTAGTTTCCTATACCGTACTCTCTGCAAGTACAATTGGTGCCCACCGTGGGGCTACGGTAAAACTAACCTAGCCGCACCTCTGAATCGTTTACACACGACGATTTGGAGCTTTCTTCTGAGTCAACAGCCTCTGCTACAAATCGGAAGCCTCACCATCCTCTCTCAACCCTACTTTACATTCACAGCCGCCAACCCCCGTCATCCCTACGATGACGGACCACGACATCATGGAAGCTATGCAAAACCAAATTTAGCAGCTCATCAATCGCAACGAGGCCCTTCAGGCTTCCATGGAGACCTTTCAGCAGTAGCAAAACGATCGCGATGAGTCGCAGCATGGCGATCTAGACGATCTAGACCTGCAGCCCCTCTCGGCCGAGATTTGGAACGCCCCCGTTCCAGAAAACTTCAAACCGCCCTCGCTCGCCTCCTTCGATGGCAAGATCGACCATGTAGATCATATCACTGCTTTCAACACCTAGATGGCAGTGATTGGCGCCACCGATTCCTTGAAGTGCAAGCTACTGGCGGGTACCCTAAAAGACGCCGCCTTCCGATGGTACATGAATCTCCCACGTTTTTTCGATCGTCGGGTATCAAGACATGACAAGAAAACTGATCCACCAATTCTCCTCCAGTCGCCACCGAAAAGTCTCCTCCACCAGTTTGTTCAACGTTCGACAGGGCCCAAACGAATTGCTCAGCGAATACCTCGCCCGCTACAACGACGCCACCATCAAAGTCATCAACCCTAACTAGGAGTTATTTGTCGGAGCATTCCAGAACGGTCAGCGGGCCGGGCAGTTCAACGAATCCCTCTCACAGAAGCCAGCAGACTCCATGGAGGAAATCATGTCCCGCGCCAAATGCTACATCAAGGGAGAAGAAAGCAACGCCGAAAAAAAGGCACGCGACATGAAGGAGCGTGGCGTGGCGAACACTGACTCTCGCCGCAACTACTACCCGCCAGCTTCCAGGGAGAAGGGAACTTTCAAACGCCACGGCACGGAAATGAATCACCATGAACGACCATTTGATGTATTCACACCACTCAATGCCCGCCGAGAGCAAATTTGGAAAGATGTTTATCACTTGAGGTTGATCCCAGACCCTCCAGAGCCTACCAGTAACTGAATGGGACCAAACAAGAGTGCCTGGTGCAAATATCACAGAATCAGGGGTCACGATACAGACGACTGCATACACTTGAAACATGAAATTGAAAAACTGATTCAGAACGGGAGACTAAGAGGATATGTGAATAACAGGCACGACGAAGAGCGCAGACGCTCAGAAGAGCCTCGCAAAAGGAAGGAGAACAACAAAGGCGAAGACAGGCACACTCTCAACACAATCTCTAGAGGATTCGCCGGCGGGGGCGAATCCAGCAACTCACGAAAGAAATATGTCAGACAAGTTCTTCTTCTTGACGGCATCACGAGCAGGACCGAAATAGAACCAGACATCTCCTTCACTTCCAAAGACTACGAAGGCTTCGTTCCCCACGACGATGACCCCATGGTTATCACCGTGCAAATATTAAACTGGGACATCAAGCGGGTCCTCATCGACTCGGGAAGCTCGACAGACATACTTTACTACACCGCATTCGAAAAAATGGGTTTGGACCTCGAACAGCTACAACCCTTTAAGGGGACTTTAGCAGGCTTCACAGGAGAACAAGTACACGTTCGAGGCTACATCTCTCTGAAAACCACCTTCGGCACAGGAAGGAACACGAAGGCCGCCAAGGTCAGATATTTGGTAGTCAACGCCCCATGCTCGTATAATATCATCATTGGTCGCCCCGCCTTCAACCTCCTGGGCGCCTTCCTTTCAACAAAATTATTGTTCATGAAGTACCCCCTAGATAACGGCCAGATAGGTACGATCCGTGGAGACCAAAGGGTCACCCGAGAATGCTACTGAAATTCCTGGCAGTTAAACTGGTTCTGAACTAAAAACAGTAAAACAGAGTATGAAAGCTAACAGTTCAGAAGCAGAAAATAAAATGCAGAAAGCTAAAGAACACAATGATTTTGTTAACCCAGTTCGGTGCAAACTTCACCTACTCTGGGGGATACCAATCCAGGAAGGAAATCTACTAAAGGAATCAACCCAAAGACTCAGACACAGACCCCCCTATTCCAGCCTTAGCAATCAATCTCCACTTAGTCTAGACTTCTACTCAGGAACCCACCTAAGTATTAGAAAACTACTAACTTCCTAATTACTCAATCACAACCCAGTGATCAGTAACACACAAACAAACAGCTCAAACTAATGATGACATTCTTCAAAAAACAGAGACATCATTCGTACTTAAAAGTTTTGAATGATTTACAACTCAAACAAACTAAACCAACTCAGATGAGTGGTGTACAATCAAAGCAACAGCTTACACAGACTCTTATAATAAAAACTCTATTGACTCTATTCAATTCCACCAAAATTGCAGCAGCACGTCTTCCTTTAAATAGGCTTCAGCAGCTTCTCATAATTCCGAGTCCAATCTTCTGCAAATGATATATTTCTAAAATATGAATGGCTCAATAAGGAAACAAATAATTCTGAATTCAATCTTGCAAAGATTCTTCAACAAATAAATTCAATCATAAACACGAAGCAAATGTTCTTAAGATCTTCACCAAAACAATTCAGCCTGCTAGAAACTTTAGCATGAATAAAACTTCAGAAAATCTCCAAGAGATACGCACAGAATTAATCCAAAAGAATGCAGAAAAACCAGCTTCTGAAGATCAGCTTCTGAAGGAGTCAACGCTGGTCAACGTTTGAACAGTGCGTCTGAAGTACTGTTCAGCGTCTGAAGGCCCATTCAGAATCTAAAGGCCCAAAACAGCTTCTGAAGGCCCAGAAATGCAATTTTCAGCTTCTGAACCTCTTTAAAACTAGTTCCTTGCATCTGAAGTCATCTTTAACATATGGAAAACGTATTGCTTGCATTTTGATTTTACCAAACAATGAAGCCAACATTTACATAACCAACAATCTCCCCCTTTGGCAAATTGGCTAAAATCAAATGCTTCATAAACACAAGTCCTTCATCCATCACAATCAATCAACAATGAAGAACTACACATAATGTAGCAGAGTCAGCAGCGGATTAAACCACAAACAAACTTCAAAATATTCAAAATACTCCCCCTGCAACACACAATATCAGTTTTTGAGGAACACAGCACTCAGCTCTTCTCCCCCTGAAACACAGTACTCAGGTACTCCCCCTGAACAGCTCAGCTTATGATAAGAAGCCCACAAACTCAGGAACACTCCCCCTGAACAAACAGATCAACAATCACCAATCACACATATACTTCTCCCCCTTTTTAGCCAAACAACTTTGACAAAGCACCAGCAAAACATCAGGAATAGAAACACAAGTAACAACCAGAACAACATCAGCACATCCCAGACCAACCCAGAAATCGAGCACAACCCAAAACACCATACTACATACAGACAGATCAGAAACACAGCAGAGTACAACATACTTGCAAAGATCAGAATCACAAAGCAGAAAAACACAACAGTCACAAACAAGCCAGTCTTCAGACTCAGCACCAGAAAATGCTTAGTCTTCATCAGACACAAACAACAGATGTTGCTTAATTAATATGTGCCTCAGGCACATTTAAAACCTTCTTCCCAGCTATCTTCTCCTTAAAATCAGCAACTCTTTTCTGAACACAGATCATAACATCTTCAGACTTACAAGAAAATATAACCTTCTGATCAGGAACAGGAACTTTGCTCCAGACTTTGGATGGTCCAGCACCAGAATTCTTGCTACAGGAATGGGCTTGCTGTCATCAGCAACAACCTTTCCTTTTCCTTTGTTCAGACTCTGAGCAACACCTTCACACTTTGGTTTCCAAACTTTCTTGATTTTCCTTTTGTTCATAGCTGGTTCAACTTTTCTGTGTTGCAAATGCTTGGGATAACCATGCAACTTGTAACAAAAAGGTTTAATGTGACCCTTTTTACCACAATGATGACAAACCCAAGGTTGAGTAGCCTTCTTATCTTTGGATTCCTGAGGTTTGTTCTTAGGTTTTCTTATCAGTGGAACATGAGCAGCAGTAGGTGTGAACCTCTTAGAAGGTTTTTGTTGTTTGATGTTCAGATTCTGATCATTAAACCCAATTCCATTTGGTTTTCCCTGATTCTGATTCTACAGAATCTCTTCCAACACATCAGTACCAGAATTCAGCATTCTGACTTGCTTTTTCATCTGATCAAGTTGAGAATTGAGTTGGATTACCTCATTACTGAGAACAGAAATCTTCTCTAAGTGTTCACCCCTCTCAAGCTGAAGTTGAGTATTAATTTTCTTTTGTTCTTCCATCTGCTTGCACACTTCATCAAATTGACATTGCATCTTCTTGCAAAACTCAGCAGGATTTTTGTGATAGGTGGCCAGAACTTCAGAGGATGATTCTTCATCACTTGATTCTGAAGAAGTTTCTGAACCTATAACTTGATCATCAGCCCAGAATTTACCAGTTAAAGCAGTGACAGGCTTATTCTCTTCTCCTTCTGAGTCATCATCAGACCAGGAAACAGTCAGACTCTTCTTCTGTTTGTTGAGAAAATTAGGACATTCTGACTTGACATGCCCATAGCCTTCACATTCAAAACACTGAACTTTCTTTGACTGATTGCTTTTGTCATTAGTTCTTGTCTTCTGCTTCAGGAACTTCTTGAATTGTTTACTCAGCAGCACAAGAGCTTCTGATGAGCTATCATCATCCACACATTCAGTATCAGCAACAAAAGCAACACCTTTACCCTTCTGATCAGTTTTTCTTAATTCAAAGTGTAGTACCCTAATTTTGTCCTACGCATTTTAAAACAAAAAATCAAAAAAGAATCAAAGAGGGAAAAAAAGTCAAAAGTCAACAAAAGTCAACAGAAAAGTCAACATTTCAAAATTGAGGACTTCGCAATGCGAAGCTCCCTTCGCACTGCGAAGTCTGCGATTTTTCTGCAGATTTTTGGTTTCTTGGATTTAATTCCAGATTTTGTTGCATATCATTTCCATATTTATTTTAAGTAGCATTCATGGCTAATTGGGCCAAGCAAAGCCAGAGTTGAAGGACTTGCCATTAATGCCAAGGTTGGAAGCTTTTTCTTCCAACCTAGCATGTGACAAGCAAGTGGGCTTGCCCTTGGGCAGCTCTAGTCCCTCCCATGTGACCTGCTAACCACCACAAGGTTGCCAGCCACCTGCTTGAGGACTTTCCTCCTGCTTGCTCCCCCCAAAACCAGTCAAACCAGCTGGATTTTTCACTTGAAAAACCATGATTGCCTACTCTGTTTTGCAGCAGCTTTTCACCCTCTCACACCAGCCAATTATAGCCTTTTTCATCCCTCAATCTCTGCACATTACAGTGCACGTTTTCAGTGATCAACCATTGAGATTGCAAGGATTGATCCCCAAGCATTAGCCAATTGCAAATCAGCTTTGTTCTTCATCATTACCTTCTAGAATTAGTTGAATTTGTGGCTGAAATCAAGCTGGATCTTGCCCCTTGGTACAAGGCAGGGTTGCCTCTATCCATTAGCATTTAATGCAAAGGGATTCAGCTTAATCTTGGCCACAAATCAGCTGAATTTTGGGATTGTGTAATGATGACAAAGATTTGGTTTTGGCCTATAAATAGAAGGCAATGCCCAAGGATACAAACACAGTTAACACAGCCTTTTCAAGAGCAGAAACTCTACTCATTTTAGCCTACAAAACTCCACAAATAACCAGAAACAATCCATCCAACACAAAGCTTACAAAAGTTCAAGTTCATCACAAATCTTCAAAACCTTTGTGAAAGCCTTCAACCAAATCAAACCAAGTGCAACTGGAGTTTTGCTAAGGAGTTCTGTAAGTTTCTAAGCTTTTATATTGCATTTACAATTGTGTTTGCATAGCTATTTTGGTTCAAAACCTTTTGATTCTAAAAAACCCCTTTTGAATTTCAAAGAAATCCCAAGGTTTTCAAAACATCAAAACTGGTTTGTCCAGTCTTTTTCACCCCAAAAACTCAAAGTTTTTCACCCACCTATAAGGTCCTGAGTGTGTTCAGAAGTTGTTTCTGAACAAAAGTTCAGAAACAGCTTCTGAACCCAAAATTTCGCATGCTTCGCAGTGCGAAGTCATGGTCGCAGTGCGACCATGACAGAACTCAGAACCTGAGTTTTTGTGTCAAAATGACCAATTTTTGAGGTTCTAGCCCCAGAGCTCAGAACCTAAGAGTTTTTAAATCCATGTTCTTCAAACCATAACAAGGTTTTTGCATAATTTTGGCAAAATCACAAGTTCGTATGACCATTATGTGGATAACTTGCAAAACAAGTTATGTTCTCAAACTTTCAAAACCACATGAACAAACAAGTTATGTTCATCATTCCAATCAAAACTTGAACAATAAATATTGTTCATGATTCTCAAAACTCAAGCAATGAACATACATCAAATTTGTTCGCTTTTCAAAACCGTTCGCAAAACGAGCCGAACTTGTGCGTTTTCTAGCAAATTTGCTAAACCTTCTCATTTTGGGTTTTCAAACCAAATGTTTTGACACACCTTGGGATTTCTAAAGGATTCAACCCAAAAATATGAATGAAAAAGGGATGGTGTGACGTATGTCTCTCCATCGCCCCGATTGTACGAATGCGTGACGTATGTCTCGTCGCTCGGACAATCGTCATTCCCCCTTTTTCAAATATACAACCCTAACCAAACCAAATCTTGGCCCCTTGTGGTCAATCCAAACCTTTTGGTCCCCCGTTGGCCATTAGACTCAACCCCTCGACTCGTTTGAGTCCACTCGGTCAATGTTCGACTCGTCCGAGTCCATTGTACCCGTTCTTGATCTCATTGGATCAATCGAACAATCGCCCGACTCGTTTGAGTCCACTCGGTCAATGTTTGACTCGTTTGAGTCCATTGCACCTCCCTTGGTCCCATAGCGACCAATTCAACCCTTTACTCTAACGGACGTACCTTTTAGCAATTCTAATGTGATTCACGAACAAACGCTTAATAAGTCTCCAAGTGCGAGCATACAAGCTACGTTCTAATCGCAAGAATTCGGTTAAAACATCGTCCATTTAAAATCAACCAACACATGTACGTTTTTCTACCAAAGAACTACGTACGCTTTGAATTCTCCGACTACCGGGAGATACGTAGGAGCAAGATCGACATCTTGTCAAGCGCAATAATAAAAACTTTTTTTTCTTTCTTTCGTTTGTTTTTATCTCTTTCCCCCCTTTTATTGTATTTTTAACATAAATGAACATGCGCGCAAAGTATTAAAAAAACAATTCAAGCTTTAAACCAAATAGAAGGTTCCCGTTGAGTACAACGGACGTGAGGGGTGCTAATACCTTCCCCTTGCGTAATCGACTCTCGAACCCGACAATGGTTGCGATGACCAAATCCTTATCCTCATCGTCCAAAGGGTTTTATTATCGTTTCCCTTTACAACAAAAAAAAACTTAAGGGTTTATCAACGTTCCCTTTACACAAAAACTTTGGTGGCGGCTTCACAAAGGCACCCTCCGAGCGTTTGCGAACGACCTCGGAGGATTTGCGCGTCTTTTTCCCGATGGAAAAAAAACGAGGTGCGCACAGCTGGCGACTTCACTGGGGACCCTGTTCCCACTAATGAGTCAAGCCTAACTTATTTGGTTTAAGGTCAATTGTTTTATTTTCTTTGCGTGTCATGTTTATTTATTTTATTCATACATGTTATATTTATGCTTTATGTTTATATTTGCTTTATCTGCTTTATATTCATATTATATATATCAAATGCGGGGGTTACTTGAGTGATGTTACTCCACATTGTTCGGGTTAATGCCGGACGTGTGAGGCTCTCTACCCGAGCTTGAGAAAAAAACTAAGTTAGAAGGAGGTTGTGTGCGGAAGCCCGCGTTGACGTATGTCCGTGAGGTAGGATGTCCAACCCCGCTTAGATGAGATTTTCACGTGGAATTAATTGAAGTCATGTCGACGTATGTCCATAGACAACCCTAATTCCATGTGAGGTCTATGACTCTAAGGACCTCTTCTTAGGATATTTCACAATTTAGAGCCTACATGTGAGGATGGGGGGAAGTTCCGAACCTTCATAAACCATACCCTTGCATATCATTTGCATTCATGAAAGTAATTTTCGCATCGTTTTGCTTTATAGGAGTTTAAAAAGAACGAACAAATATTAGCAAAAAAAGAAATATGGATTCCGGGAACAAGAATACGCTCGCCTTCAAAATTAAAGCTCCTAGGGTGGAAAGTTTATTAGCTCTAAGCAAGAGGCTCTCTTCGGTCCACAAGAACATCTTCGAGGCAAGCTATGGGCTAATCCTTGATCTTTTACCCGTGAGAATAGATTCAACCGCCTTAACCACTTTGGCGCAATTCTTCGACCCACCTCTACGGTGCTTCACGTTTCAAGACTTCCAACTAGCACCAACATTGGAGGAGTTTGAGAAGATTTTGGGTTGTAGCATGAAAGGTCATGAACTCTATCTCGGTCCGGGAAGGGATCCCACATTTGAAGCCATCGCCGAATCCTTATACCTCGACACCCAAGAAGTGGCATCTAACTTGGAAGTTAGAGGGAACCTTAAGGGATTTTCAAGAAAGTTTTTGGAAGCCAAAGCTCGGGATTTACTAGCCAACAAAGAGGTAATGGCATTCAACGCCATCTTAGCCCTCTTAGTCTACGGGATTGTCTTATTCCCCAACATGGATGATTTCGTAGACTTTCCGGCTCTAGAGGTGTTTATGACTAAAAATCCAGTTCCTACCATCTTAGCGGATTTTTATCATACCCTCTACTCAAGGCATGAACAAGCTAGGGGACGCAAAATTACTTGTTGCACTCCCGTGGTGCAAATTTGGATGATGTCCCACATGCCAAGAAACCGAGACTTTGTGGAAAACCGGGCCAAGCTCAAATGGTCGCAACGGATGACAACCCTCGCCGAGAAGGACATCCATTGGTTTTCACCAAACTTAGAGGACCCGGAAATTATCCTCAGCTGCGGGGACTTCCCCAACGTACCCCTCATTGGTACTAAGGGATGTATTAATTACAATCCGGTCCTCTCTCTCCGACAACTAGGTTTTTCAATGGAGGATAAACCTAATGACCTTTTGTTGGAGGCTTTCTACTTAAGGGAAGGCGATCAAGACCCGGCATTGCTAGAGAGAATCCGGGGAGCATGGAGCCAAGTACGCAAGGGAAAGGTCGGCAAGAGAAACTGTGTCGCCAAACCCCTTTATACTCAATGGGTGAACGAGAGGGTCAAAGCAATCAAGTTACCCTTCGTGGTCATAAACCCTCCAAAACCTCCTACACCTAAACCTATTGCAATCATTCCCAACAAAGAAGTGGAGGACCTCAAAGCTAAAATTCAAGAACTCCAAAACAAAAACGGAGACTTAGAATTGAAGCACCTCCAAGCTCTAGGAGAAATTACTAGGACGAAGAGAGATCGTGATGAAGTATCACATTCTCTCCTAGTATGCCAGAAACGGCTAAGAACCTCCGAAGGGAAAAGGGATTGGATAGGAGACGGCTTGGTTAGTGCGGATGCTAACCTTGTGGCCAAGGACGAAGAGTTGGAAAGAATTCTACATTCCAACCAAGAGCTCAAGAAGTTTGGCGAACTAGCCATCGAAGCTCAACGAAAATGGAGGTTGAAATTCCAAGAGAAAAATCAACAGCTCCAAGAAGTAGTGAAAGACTACAAAGAGCAGCTTCAAGCCGAACGCGTCCAGCGGCAAAGACATGAGAGTCTCTCTCATCAAGGGAGGCTAAAGTGCAATCTTCTCGAAGAAGACATCAAGAAATTCGAAGAGTACTTCGACAAGATTGCAAGAGCTCATGGGGACCACATTGCACAACTACACGATGAAATTAGAAGTGCAAGAGTCAAGCTAGACGAGCGCAAGGAAGTGATTGAGTATGTATGGCAAGACGCCACCCGATTAAGTGAGGATTTCACTAAATTGGTCGCATTCTCAAATTTGGTGATCACCCAACTTCCAAAGAAGCTAGCGGAGGCCGAGATGGTCATGCCCTACTTTGTCATCCCTATGGAGATCCGGAAGTTTATGAAGTTCTGCAAGGACACCATAGATTTCTATAGGGAGGAGATGAGCAAAGCCGAGAAGCGAGCGGCTATTTGATTTGTAATAGCATTAGTTACACTTTGTAAACAAATGTTATTTAATCAAATATATTTTGAAGTATAATCAATTTCCCGGTCTTTAATATTTTGAATTGCTAAATATTAATCGTGCACCTTTAAACTCCATAAAGCAAAATAAAAAAAACAACGCATATTTTGCATACATACATCCACATGCATCTTCATGCATATTTTTCAAAAAAAAACTCATTCATTCCCATTCAAACAGTTCAAAGCAATCATAGCCCGAAAACCCCGAAAGCCCTCGGTCCAAGAACCAGATACTCAACACTCGTACGGAACACGAGCTAACAAACAAAGGATCATGGACAGTTTGGAACAAACTCAAGCGGCTTTGAGAGAGGAGGTTGATGGAATGAAAGGAAAGATGGATCAGATGCTAGAATTAATGCAAGCTCTATCGGCACGGGAAAGCCACCCTCGCCCAACAACGGATGCATCCAATGTGCAATGGCCTCCTTATGGTTTACCTGTGGGTTATACCCCACCATTCGAAAATGAGGGTCAAGGACCACCTCCACCACCGCTCGAAATCCCCGTAAGAAATGAAGAGCGTCGTCCTCAAGGAACCTCCACTACTCAGCATGAAGTAATTCCCCACGATGTGGAAAATAGCCAACTAAGGCAATCTGCTCCCGACACCACCCACCAAGACAATGATACCACCCAAATGTATCGAGTTTTGGAAGAAAGGTTAAAGGCTGTCGAAGGGTTCAGCTCATACGGTGCCCACAACGCCTTGGACATGTGCCTAGTGCCCGACGTGGTAATTCCTCCGAAGTTCAAAGTACCGGACTTCGAGAAATACAAAGGAATTCAATGCCCTCGGAACCATCTAAGGATGTTCTGTAGGAAGATGGCAGCTTACGCGATGAACGAGAAACTCATGGTGCATGTGTTTCAAGATAGTTTAAGCGGAGCGTCCTTGGATTGGTACATGCAGCTCGAGCGTACCCATGTCCAAACTTGGAAGGATCTAGCCGATGCCTTCCTAAAGCAATACAAATATAATTTGGACATGGCTCCAAATAGGATGCAACTACAAAACCTCCTGCAAAGAAGCAATGAGTCATTTAAGGAGTACGCTCAGCGGTGGAGAGAACTAGCTTCTCGTGTGCAACCACCACTATTGGAAAGAGAACTTGTCGACACCTTTATGGGCACACTTCAAGGCCCATATTACGACAAGATGATTGGAAGCACGTCGGCCGGTTTCTCCGATCTAGTCATGGTCGGTGAAAGAATAGAAGACGGAGTGAAGAGAGGAAAAATCCAAGGCTCTTCAGAAGCTCAAGGTGGAGCTAGAAAACCCCCCAGCAACTTTCACAAAAAGAAAGAGGGGGAGACAAATGCCGTCCTAACGGGACCATCCTACCCACCACCGAATCAAATGCCTCACTACCACTATCCTTATGTGGCAGCAGCAACGGCTCAAGGGCGTTACTCACCTCAAGTAATTCCCGCAACTCCACCACGACAACCAGTAGTGTTGCCGCAGCAAAATCAACAGCAACCGCAACAAGGCGGGTACCCACCAAGGAATCAAGCGAGCTCGAGAAACAATTATTTTAATAGGCAGTTTGATCCTGTACCCATGTCTTATGGTCAAATCCTGCCATACCTAATCCAAAAGGGTATGGTCGAGACAAGACTACTACCACCAATGTCGCCACCATATCCACAGTGGTACGACGCAAATGCCAAGTGCGATTTCCACGCAGGATCCGTGGGGCACAATGTCGAAAACTGTAGAGTTTTCAAACACAAGGTGCAGGATCTTATTGACAAGAAGCTGTTATCCTTCAAAGAGGAAAGCCCCAATGTGAAGAACAACCCATTGCCGGGGCATGCGGGTCCCTCTATAAATGCGGTGGAGGAACAAGAGGACTTTGGTCCAGTCAAAAGGGTATCCAATGTTAAAACTCCCCTGTCGACCATAAGGGAGCGTTTAACCGGCTTTGGGCTGTTCGAGGGAATGCACGCCAACTGTGAGGCCTGCAAGGTCAACCCGAATGAGTGCGAAGAGTTGAAGAGCTGTCTTCAAGAACTAATGGACCAAGGTTGTATCCATGAAGACCAAGTGGCTCTACTCGAAGATGTAGGCGAAGACGTGCCTGATTTGGTGTATCGTTGCGCTTCGGATGAAGCTTTGAACAATTGGAGGGCTATCGCAATTCCCGAGATCATTACCAGGATCAAGTAATAAACCATGTTTGTTTGTTTTTTACTTTTAAATAAAAAAAAAAATCATTTAGCTCTGCCCAAGGCAAATGATTAGTCGTGTGGGGCCCCCATGTTTTAAAAGTTGTTTACAATCATGAATAAAAGCAATCTTTTATGTTCATTTGAGTCTTTTTTCTTTTTGCATTTGTTAAAAAAATTTTTTTACAAAAAGCCTAAAAAAAAAATCATACTCATGCAGATCTACAAATCCACCCTCCAAAAACAACACTACCTTAAACCCTTATGACTTCGATTGCCCGATTAATCAAACGGAAGATGATGAAGAGGACGATTATGAACCGCCTGAAGAATTGTCTAGACTTGCAAATCAAGGGGATAGGGTAATACAACCTCACCAAGAATCAGTTGAAAAGGTCGACTTGGGGACCGAAGAGGATAAGAAAGAGGTCAAGATAGGAGCCTCCCTGCACGAGGGTGTGAAAGGAAAGTTAATCAAGCTTCTGCAAGAGTACGTGGACGTATTCGCTTGGTCGTATCAAGACATGCCGGGTTTAGACCCTAACATCGTTGTACACAAGCTGCCACTCAAGCCGGAATGCCCGCCAGTGAAGCAGAAATTGAGAAGAACTCGACCCGATATGGCTCTCAAGATCAGAGAGGAGGTCAAAAAGCAATTCGATGCCGGTTTCTTAGCCGTAACCAAGTATCCAACATGGGTTGCAAACATTGTGCCAGTTCCGAAGAAGGATGGCAAGGTGAGAATGTGTGTGGATTATCGGGACTTGAATAGAGCAAGCCCAAAGGATGATTTCCCGCTACCACATATCAACATATTGGTGGACAACACAGCCCAATTCTCAGTCTTTTCCTTTATGGATGGTTTCTCGGGATATAACCAAATCAAGATGGCTCCAGAGGACATGGAGAAAACTACATTCATCACCCCATGGGGAACATTCTGCTATAAGGTAATGCCTTTCGGATTAACAAATGCCGGGGCAACATACCAAAGAGCAATGGTGACTCTTTTCCATGACATGATCCATAAGGAAATTGAGGTCTACGTCGACGATATGATTGCCAAATCCCAAACGGAGGAGGATCATCTAGTCCATCTACAAAAGCTTTTCGAACGCCTAAGAAAGTTCAAGCTGCGCTTAAATCCTAACAAGTGCACATTTGGCGTTAGATCCGGGAAGTTATTGGGCTTCATCGTCAGTCAAAGAGGTATTGAAGTGGATCCCGATAAGGTGAAGGCCATCCAAGAAATGCCAGCCCCAAATACCGAGAAAGAAGTCCGGGGTTTCTTAGGAAGATTGAACTACATCGCCAGGTTCATCTCACACATGACAGCTACCTGCGAACCAATCTTCAAGCTGCTAAGGAAAAACCAAGCCGTTCATTGGAATGAGGATTGCCAAGAAGCGTTTGACAAGATCAAACAATACCTGCAAGAACCACCAATTTTAATACCTCCGGTTCCGGGTAAACCCCTCATCTTATACCTAACCGTACTTGAAGGATCGATGGGTTGTGTGTTAGGACAACAAGATGAAACGGGAAGAAAAGAGCACGCAATCTACTACCTAAGCAAGAAGTTTACCGACTGTGAAACAAGGTATACTTCACTTGAAAAGACTTGCTGCGCTTTAGCATGGGCTGCTCGACGTCTAAGGCAATATATGTTGACCCATACCACTTGGTTGATATCGAAGATGGATCCTATCAAGTACATCTTCGAAAAGCCTGCCCTCACAGGAAAGATAGCCCGTTGGCAAATGCTGCTGTCTGAGTATGACATCCAATATGTTGCTCAAAAAGCCATCAAAGGGAGTGTTTTATCCGAGCACCTTGCTCACCAACCATTGGAGGATTATCAACCCATACAATTCGACTTCCCGGACGAAGATGTCGTAGCTTTGAATGACGAAGAAGTCACAAGCGATGATGAAGGACCAGAACCAGGAGCTCAATGGAAGCTCGCTTTCGACGGCGCCTCAAATGCCATGGGGCACGGCATCGGAGCAGTTTTAATCTCCCCAAGAAATGGATACCAACCCTTCACAGCAAGGTTATGCTTTGACTGCACCAATAACATGGCAGAATATGAAGCATGTATCCTAGGCCTCGAAGCAGCAATTGATCTAAGGATCAAAAACCTTGAAGTATACGGTGACTCAGCCTTAGTCATCTATCAGGTCAAAGGAGAATGGGAAACGAGACATCCCAATTTAATTCCCTACCAAGCCCGGGTTGTAGAATTGATCGAGCATTTTGATGAAATCAATTTCCACCACATACCTCGAGAAGAAAATCAGGTAGCAGATGCTTTGGCTACATTATCATCAATGTACCAAGTAAATTCCTACAACGAAGCACCAATCATAAGGATGGATCGTAGAGACAAACCAGTTGTATGTGCATCAGTCGAAGAAGGACTTGACAACAAACCTTGGTTCTACGACATCAAGCGATACCTCGAAGAGCAAGAGTATCCAGAAAGTATCTCGCACACCGACAAGAGGACCCTCAGAAGATTAGCATCTCAATTCTTCCTCAGTGGAAATACCCTCTACAAAAGAAATTATGACATGGTTCTGCTCAGATGTGTGGATAAACATGAAGCGGACATGCTCATCAAAGAAATCCACGAGGGATCTTTTGGAACCCATGCTAATGGGCATGCAATGGCAAAGAAAATCCTAAGGGCGGGCTACTATTGGTTAACCATGGAAGCTGATTGTTTCCACTATGCCAAGACTTGTCACAAGTGCCAGATTTACGCCGACAAGGTGCATGTGCCACCAACTCCACTGAACGTCATGACTTCACCTTGGCCTTTCTCTATGTGGGGCATAGACATGATTGGAATGATCGAGCCCAAAGCGTCAAATGGACATCGCTTCATCCTCGTTGCCATCGACTACTTCACCAAATGGGTAGAAGCCGCTTCGTATGCAAACGTAACCAAACAAGTGGTAGCCCGTTTCATCAAGAAGGAAATCATTTGCCGTTATGGTACTCCCCACAAAATCATCACCGATAATGGGGCAAACCTAAACAACAAGACAATGAAGGAGTTGTGCAAAGATTTCAAGATTGAGCACCATAATTCCTCCCCTTACCGACCAAAGATGAACGGTGCGGTAGAAGCAGCCAATAAGAACATAAAGAAGATCATCCAAAAGATGGTGACAACATATAAGGATTGGCATGAGATGCTTCCCTTTGCGCTACATGGCTACAGAATAGCCATTCGCACTTCAACTGGGGCAACCCCCTTCTCCTTAGTATACGGAATGGAAGCTGTTCTCCCCGTAGAGGTGGAGATTCCTTCGCTAAGGGTCTTGATGGAAACCAAGCTAGAAGAAGCTGAATGGGTCCAAACGAGGTTCGATCAACTGAATCTCATAGAGGAGAAGCGTCTGACGGCAATATGTCATGGCCAACTCTATCAAAGGAGGCTCAAGAGAGCATTCGACAAAAAGGTCCGTCCTCGAGAATTCAAAGAAGGAGACCTAGTGCTCAAGAAGATATTACCTATCCACAAAGATCCCTGAGGGAAGTGGACTCCCAGCTATGATGGGCCGTACGTGGTAAAGAAAGCTTTCTCAGGCGGAGCCCTGATCATCACCACTATGGACGGAGAAGAGTTCCCACTCTCGATAAACTCCGATGCAGTCAAGAAGTATTATGCCTAAAGAAAAAAAAAAGAGAGAAAAAAGCTCGCTAAATCGAAAACCTGAAAGGGCGGTTTAGGCAATAGAGAGCGTCCTGCTAGATTGAAAACCTGAAAAGGCGGTCTAGGCAAAAATTAAGGACATCAAAAAAGGAAATACACCCCGGTGGATTGAAAAACTCGAAAGAGCGATCCAGGCAAAAGTTAGGGGTTAACAAAAAAGAAAGGCAATGACTGCAGCATCCAAGATCCGGACAAGATTCAAGAGGAGAGGAATCGGTCTCGTCAGCATCTTTCACCAAACAAAAATCTCGAAGTCATAAGGGAATAGCATGTGTTGTGCCAAAACCAACATTTTCTTTTTGCTTTTTCTTGCCTTTTTCTATATCTCACTTTGTATTTTTTTACCCATTCAAGAGGTCAAATCTGCATTGAATAAATTTCCTTTTGTTATTTTATGTTCTCAGTAGCGCATAAAATTTTGTTTTATTCATGATGAAAATGCTTTAAAACATGGGAAATAAACAAAAGAATTTTCTTCCAAAAAGAGAAAAAAAACAAACAAACTTTGCTTTATTTTGAATCTTCGTGAATTCTGAAAGAATTGTGGTAGTTCCCACCAAAATATTGCACCAAAGGACTTATGCTCCTTAGCAAAGGCAAGTGTGTAGCTCGCGGCACGCGGAGCACAAGAGCCCCAAGGGTCAAGAGGAGCAAAATTCCCCAGTAAACACCCTAAAGCATCCAAACACTAACAAAGGCTGGATATCGATCATGCTTCCAAAGTGATCCTTTATCCCCATGAGCCAAACCTCATTGATACTCCCCAGGGAGTCTCAACCCCAAACAAAAGTCCAATCATTATTGGCAAAAACCACAAATTTTCGGGCTTAGGCTCGAACTACACCGGTTTTGATCCCATTTGGGTATGTAGGCAAAGGACCTTGTCCTTCCAAACCGACCAACCAGAAAACCACAAATTTTCGGGCTTAGGCTCGAACTACACCGGTTTTGATCCCATTTGGGTATGTAGGCAAAGGACCTCGTCCTTCCAAACCGACCAACCAAAAAAAACCAACAAAAAAGAGAAAGCCCAACTGTCATGAACACAACCACAACCAAGACCGACTCTGCTCGGCACCCAACCAACATTATTTCATTTCATGCATGCATATTTAAAACCATTCATACACATGCATTTCATTTCATAAAACATGCATCCTCAACAAGGATTCTCCAGTGAGTATCACATATTCACCAACATCCATCAACATTCAACCAGGGGCACCTATTTAGGGTAAGACCGCAGCTCATTAGGAATCGACATTCAGAAGCAGTGCTTGAATAAGATCACCTAGTTTAGGTATCGATCTCTAGAAGCAGTACCTAGAGTATATCACCTCCCCCCGTGTATCGACCTTCAGTGTTAGCGGCTGAATAAGATCACAGCTCATTAGGAATCGACATTCAGAAGCAGTACCTGAATAAGATCACCTAGCTTAGGTATCCACCTCTAGAAGCAGTACCTAGAGTAAACCTCCATCTTAGGTATCGACCTCTAGAAGCAGTACCTAGATAAGATCACCTACCTCAACGTTCCACCTCTAGTGACATCCTAGAGTAAATCGCCATCCTCAGGAATCGACCTCTAGAAGCAGTGCCTAGATAAGATTACCTTCATCCCCCAGTGGATCTACCTCCAGTGTTAGCGGCTGGATACGATCAACCTTTACCAAACCATTGCATTTGCATTTCGTGAAGGACAAAATTCGGGTCCTTCTTTTTACTTAATTGATCTCCGCAAAGAGTTCATGAGATGCCCTCGGCACTCACGCACTCTATGCGAAGACACAATTAAGTAGGGGCAGCTGTAGTACCCTAATTTTGTCCTACGCATTTTAAAACAAAAAATCAAAAAAGAATCAAAGAGGGAAAAAAAGTCAAAAGTCAACAAAAGTCAACAGAAAAGTCAACATTTCAAAATTGAGGACTTCGCAATGCGAAGCTCCCTTCGCACTGCGAAGTCTGCGATTTTTCTGCAGATTTTTGGTTTCTTGGATTTAATTCCAGATTTTGTTGCATATCATTTCCATATTTATTTTAAGTAGCATTCATGGCTAATTGGGCCAAGCAAAGCCAGAGTTGAAGGACTTGCCATTAATGCCAAGGTTGGAAGCTTTTTCTTCCAACCTAGCATGTGACAAGCAAGTGGGCTTGCCCTTGGGCAGCTCTAGTCCCTCCCATGTGACCTGCTAACCACCACAAGGTTGCCAGCCACCTGCTTGAGGACTTTCCTCCTGCTTGCTCCCCCAAAACCAGTCAAACCAGCTGGATTTTTCACTTGAAAAACCATGATTGCCTACTCTGTTTTGCAGCAGCTTTTCACCCTCTCACACCAGCCAATTATAGCCTTTTTCATCCCTCAATCTCTGCACATTACAGTGCACGTTTTCAGTGATCAACCATTGAGATTGCAAGGATTGATCCCCAAGCATTAGCCAATTGCAAATCAGCTTTGTTCTTCATCATTACCTTCTAGAATTAGTTGAATTTGTGGCTGAAATCAAGCTGGATCTTGCCCCTTGGTACAAGGCAGGGTTGCCTCTATCCATTAGCATTTAATGCAAAGGGATTCAGCTTAATCTTGGCCACAAATCAGCTGAATTTTGGGATTGTGTAATGATGACAAAGATTTGGTTTTGGCCTATAAATAGAAGGCAATGCCCAAGGATACAAACACAGTTAACACAGCCTTTTCAAGAGCAGAAACTCTACTCATTTTAGCCTACAAAACTCCACAAATAACCAGAAACAATCCATCCAACACAAAGCTTACAAAAGTTCAAGTTCATCACAAATCTTCAAAACCTTTGTGAAAGCCTTCAACCAAATCAAACCAAGTGCAGCTGGAGTTTTGCTAAGGAGTTCTGTAAGTTTCTAAGCTTTTATATTGCATTTACAATTGTGTTTGCATAGCTATTTTGGTTCAAAACCTTTTGATTCTAAAAAACCCCTTTTGAATTTCAAAGAAATCCCAAGGTTTTCAAAACATCAAAACTGGTTTGTCCAGCCTTTTTCACCCCAAAAACTCAAAGTTTTTCACCCACCTATAAGGTCCTGAGTGTGTTCAGAAGTTGTTTCTGAACAAAAGTTCAGAAACAGCTTCTGAACCCAAAATTTCGCATGCTTCGCAGTGCGAAGTCATGGTCGCAGTGCGACCATGACAGAACTCAGAACCTGAGTTTTTGTGTCAAAATGACCAATTTTTGAGGTTCTAGCCCCAGAGCTCAGAACCTAAGAGTTTTTAAATCCATGTTCTTCAAACCATAACAAGGTTTTTGCATAATTTTGGCAAAATCACAAGTTCGTATGACCATTATGTGGATAACTTGCAAAACAAGTTATGTTCTCAAACTTTCAAAACCACATGAACAAACAAGTTATGTTCATCATTCCAATCAAAACTTGAACAATAAATATTGTTCATGATTCTCAAAACTCAAGCAATGAACATACATCAAATTTGTTCGCTTTTCAAAACCGTTCGCAAAACGAGCCGAACTTGTGCGTTTTCTAGCAAATTTGCTAAACCTTCTCATTTTGGGTTTTCAAACCAAATGTTTTGACACACCTTGGGATTTCTAAAGGATTCAACCCAAAAATATGAATGAAAAAGGGATGGTGTGACGTATGTCTCTCCATCGCCCCGATTGTACGAATGCGTGACGTATGTCTCGTCGCTCGGACAATCGTCATTCCCCCTTTTTCAAATATACAACCCTAACCAAACCAAATCTTGGCCCCTTGTGGTCAATCCAAACCTTTTGGTCCCCCGTTGGCCATTAGACTCAACCCCTCGACTCGTTTGAGTCCACTCGGTCAATGTTCGACTCGTCCGAGTCCATTGTACCCGTTCTTGATCTCATTGGATCAATCGAACAATCGCCCGACTCGTTTGAGTCCACTCGGTCAATGTTTGACTCGTTTGAGTCCATTGCACCTCCCTTGGTCCCATAGCGACCAATTCAACCCTTTACTCTAACGGACGTACCTTTTAGCAATTCTAATGTGATTCACGAACAAACGCTTAATAAGTCTCCAAGTGCGAGCATACAAGCTACGTTCTAATCGCAAGAATTCGGTTAAAACATCGTCCATTTAAAATCAACCAACACATGTACGTTTTTCTACCAAAGAACTACGTACGCTTTGAATTCTCCGACTACCGGGAGATACGTAGGAGCAAGATCGACATCTTGTCAAGCGCAATAATAAAAACTTTTTTTTCTTTCTTTCGTTTGTTTTTATCTCTTTCCCCCCTTTTATTGTATTTTTAACATAAATGAACATGCGCGCAAAGTATTAAAAAAACAATTCAAGCTTTAAACCAAATAGAAGGTTCCCGTTGAGTACAACGGACGTGAGGGGTGCTAATACCTTCCCCTTGCGTAATCGACTCTCGAACCCGACAATGGTTGCGATGACCAAATCCTTATCCTCATCGTCCAAAGGGTTTTATTATCGTTTCCCTTTACAACAAAAAAAAACTTAAGGGTTTATCAACGTTCCCTTTACACAAAAACTTTGGTGGCGGCTTCACAAAGGCACCCTCCGAGCGTTTGCGAACGACCTCGGAGGATTTGCGCGTCTTTTTCCCGATGGAAAAAAAACGAGGTGCGCACACAAAGTTCTGAAGTGACCCAATCAGTTCTTCAACCTTTATGCTAGATATGTCATGTGCTTCTTCAATAGCAGTTACTTTCATATCAAACCTCTTGGGTAGGTGTCGCGTCGAATTTCGGATATCAAGCTATTGAGAAGCGTTCAATCACTAATTTTAAATCACGACTGAACTTTTAATTTTTCGAGGAAAAAAGGAAGAAAGTTCGAAATTACCTTTAAATAAGAGATTTTGGATTCGGGAGTCGATTATGCGAGGGGAAGGTATTAGCACCCCTCACATCCGTTGTACTCAACGGGAACCTCTTAGTTGACTTAGGCTTAGAATGTTTTCAAAGTTTTGCTTGCGTGCTTGAATATATATAAAAGGGAAAAAGAAAATATGATATAAAGGGGAAAAATAAGTTTTTTATTAAACGACTTGACAAGATATGAATCCTGCTCCTACGTATCTCCTGATGCAATGGAGAATTCAAAGCGTACGTAGTTCTTTGGTAGAAAAAAATTTGTATGTTGGTTTGTTTTAATTAATTAAAAAAGATTTGATCGCGCCCGAGCGAAAATGTTTTGCTTTAAAATGCAAAAACAACATGGTCTACTATCGTTATGTTGATAGGTTAATAAAGACCGATAAAAAAAGCCTTTTACCTATTACCGTTATGAGGGTAGCTTAAAAAAGGTAAGAAAGGTTTGATAAAAGAGACGGATTCGCACTCGGGCGTGAAAAAAGGTTTGAAAACGCACAAAGGCGTAACACGGTTTAAATGACAAAAAGACGGACGCGCGCAAAGGCGCGAAAAGTTCGAATTGACCACGAGGGCCAAGAGAAGTTTTAAAATGGTCACGGGGGACCAAAGAAAGGTTGGATTGCTCGCGAGGGACCAATATAAGGTTAAGCGCGTTAGACGCGTTGAAAATGGAATGACGATTGCCCGAACAACGAGACATACGTCACGCATTCGTGCAACCGGGGTTTGGAGAGACATACGTCAAACCATTCCTTTTTCATTCAAGTTTTTGTTTTGTTGAAACTCAAAGAAATCTCAAAGGAAACAAAACACTTGGTTAAAACTTAAAGAAAAAATTGTTGAAAATCACGAACAAATTTGTTGTTCGAGTTTATTGAAAATCATGAACGTAGCTTGTTGCTTAAGTTATTGGAACTCAAGAACAAGTGTTATTCAAGTTTGAAAGATGAACAAATTCATGCATAAGTTTGGAAAATGCACAAGTTCGGCTCAATTTTGAGCTTGGCTTTTAAAAGTGAGCAAGTTCGGCTCAAGTTCATGTTTTGATTGAAAATCATGAACAACGTTATTGTTCAAGTTTGGTTTTGAAAATAATGAACTTAGCTTATGCTCAAGCTTGATTTTGAAAGTTTTACGAACATAACTTGTTTTGCAAGTTACTCAAAATTTATTGCTCAAAACTTGTGAAGTTTCCAACATCATGCAAAAACTTGGTATGGTTTGAACAAAAATAAATTTTAACCCTCTTAAGCTCTGAATCATTAGTTAGATCCTCAAAAATTTGGCTTTTGGAAGCCTGAATTCATGTTCTGAGTTTTACAGCCTTCGCAGAGCAACCAGAACTTGGCTCTGCGAACCCAAGTTCTGTCATGGTCGCAGAGCGACCATGACTTTGCTCTGCGAAGTATGCGAAAAAATGAACTCAGAAGCTGCTTCTGAACAGAACTTCAGAAGCTGCTTCTGAGCAAGCTTCAGAACACTAAGGGGGTTAAAAAGCTTTGAAAATTTGGAAGAAAAGGAGTACAACAACTCAGATTTAGTGTTTTGTAACTTTGAGATTCCTTTTGAGTTTCAAAAGGGGTTTTTTGTGCAAAATGAAATTAAAAAATGTAAATGATGCAAACAGCAATTCAAAATGAAAGATAAAGACTTTAGAACACTTACAGAACTCCTAGCAATGCTTGTGCAAGAGATAGGAAGTGGCTTGGTTGATTGTTTTTGCAAGGTTGGAATGTTAGAGGTTATGGATAACAAATAGCTCAAATGTTCCAATTGGTTTTTGCTATGAGTTGAACTATTTTCTCTACTCTTACAATGCTGCAATGTAATGGTTTTTCAAGTGTAAGTAAGTGTATTCAGTTGTTTGTGTTGAATCCTTATGCATAGCATCCCTTAAATAGGCAAAATGAGGATCAATTGCAATGATGGAAAATCTATAGAGTTCAGCTGATTTGTGTGCTAAAACCAGGCTATCTTGCTTTGCATTTAATGCAAAAGTGAAGAGGGCACACTGCCTTGCGACCTTGGTCAAGATCTTGGCCAAATCCAGCCATTAATGCAGCTGATCTTGGATAGCAATGATGAGAAAAAATCTGAAAAACAGGGCAGCTTTGCAATTGGGTTGTTCTTGGGATCAATCCTTGCAATCTTGAGAGGTCAAGCAAGGAAAACGTGTACTGCCATGTACAGAGATTGGGGGAAGCAAAAAGAGCATGTGGGCTGGTGTGAGGAGGAAGAAAAGGCAGCTGAAAACAGGGTAAGCAAAACAGCTTTTGGGCAAGTGAAACCACCTATGTTTGACTGGTTTTGGGGAAGAAAGAAGGAAGAAAAGGGAACAAGCAGCTGGCTCGCAAGCTCAGGGTTAATGACAGGTCAATTGGGAGGGACAAAAGCTGACCAAGGGCAGCCCAATTGCTTGAGCACATGCTAGGTTGGAAGGAAAACCATCTCACCTTAACCTTTAATGTCACACATTTGATGAAGCTTTGCTGGATCATTTCAACCACAATTGGCAATAACAGTGATAATAATAATGATAGAGGTTAACAATAATAACTATAAATGAAAACAAAAGAGATAAATCAAAAGATTTAAAATCTGCAGAAAATTCGCAGAGTTCGCAGAGCGAAGGTAACTTTGCTCTGCGAACTCCCCTTTTTTTTTTTTGTATTTTCTTTAAAATAAAACAAATCAAAATAAAAAAAAAATGATAATAGTAGTGGTAATAATGATGATGGCAATGATAATTATAATAAAGATGGTAACAACAAAAATAATGATGAAAGAGATAAAAATAGTAGTAAATGGTAAAAATAATATTAATAATAAATAATGATGATAAAACATTAATAAAATATAATAATAATAATATTAATGAAAAAGGCAATAGCACTAGTATTAATAAGGATAATGATAATATCAATAACAATGATAGTAATGATGATGGTGATGCATATTAATAAATAAAATCTAAAATGAAGATAAAATAATAAAAGGTAAATAAAATAAGAAAAATTGAAAATTATAATGGAATGAGAAATAATTTTATGATAATGAACTAAGAAAAATATGAGTCAAAAAATGGGGTATGACAGATGCCCCTATTTAAGTTTCTTCGCCACGGAGATTAAAAGTGAAATTTTGAAATTGACGGGTCGAAGAGACTTAAATATAAAGTACACCATTTTTGACTAAATTTTTCTTGAATTGAAAATGCTGTGAATGCATGTAATGCAATGCTGCGAATGCTCGTAATGCAAGTATGAATGCAAAGACGGCAAAGATGACCCGACTTGGGATAGAAAGAGACAAAGGGATACCCGGGTTCGCTAAAGAAGCGGGATCCGACTTTACTAGGGATAGTGTTCCACTGGGAAAGAGTTGTCTACTACCAGAATGATAGCTTAATAAAGACAACAGATCAAGGTTACTTTGGTGGCTTCACCGGGGATTTCATCTTACCTACTACCGTTATGATGGTAGCTTAATGAAGGTAAGAGAAGACAAAGTATGCTAATCATTGGAGAAATTATTTTACCTACTACGTTGTGACGGCAGCTTAATGAAGGTAAAAATGCGAATGTCAGCTGTTCGGGTTAAATTCCGAACTACCACTGAGGACAAGAACAAAGGTAGATGTCAGTTGTTCGGGTTAAATTCCGAACTACCACTGATGACAAGAAATAAAGGGTGAAAGTCAGCTGTTCGGGTTAAATTCCGAACTACCACTGAAGACAAGAACAAAAGGTAAAAGTCAGCTGTTCGGGTTAAATCCCGAACTACCACTGGGGATAAGAAAACAAAGGATAAAAGTCAGCTGTTCGGGTTAAATTCCGAACTACCACTGATGGAAAGAAGCAAAGGGAGATGTCAGCTGTTCGGGTTAAATTCCGAACTACCACTGAGGATAAGTAACAAAAGATAAAAGTCAATTGTTCGGGTTAAATTCCGAACTACCACTGATGACAAGAAAACAACGATAAATGTCAGCTGTTCGGGTTAAATTCCGAACTACCGCTGAAGATAAGAATTAGATAAAAACTGTGCGCAAGTTGTTCGTTAAAGAACTGCCACTTGGCAACAACACTGGGGGATATGCACAAGCTGTTCATTGAAGAACTGCCGCTTGGCATAAAGGCATAATAAAAAAGATGCGCAAGCTGTTCGTTTGAACTGCCACTTGGCATAAAAAGGTGACATCTTTGGACCAGATACACTGGGGATTGTTGGAACAAAATGTGTTTAACAAGTCTCTTATGAATTAAGGGGAGATTGTTGAAACATTTATGTAAACATATCTCTCTTTATGGTTTTGATGATAACAAAGTGTTAAATAGAAAATTGGTTATTTGCTAATGCTTTGTTCAAGTGTTTTCAGAACCATGTGCTTTATGATTAATTATTAAGAATGGTTATGGAAGAACAAGCTTAGAGCAAGGAAGGAAAGCTAAGAAGCAATGTTGCAAAGCTAGAAGGAAACTGGGTCTGAAGAAGTGCTCCTGAAGAAGTGCTCCTGAAGTAGTGGTACTGAACTGAGAGCTTCTGAAGTGGTCCTGAAGTGGTACTCCTGAAGTGCAGCTTCTGAGTCTGAAGGCAGCTTCTGATGTCTGGGTGCTTCTGAAGAAGTCAACGCAGAGTCAACGTCTGAAGCCAGCTTCTGATCCGTACAAGGCAGCTTCTGATGCAGCAGCTTCTGATGCATTGTTCACACAGAAGCTTCTGAAGCTGACGTGGCTTGGAAAATGACCAGTACTGTGCGCATTTAATGCCTGGATGTGTCAGAACAACTCAATGGAACAGTTGTCTCCCTGACCCAAACATTCTCCAGCTTTTAAGGTAGGCCATTTCAAAAATGGCTGCTGCTCTGTTTTGTTTGAAAAAGTGCAGCACACATTTGCAGAAATCCTAGCTCAAATTGCAACGACTCTTTCCTCAAATCAAGCAAATCTTCAACAGCTATATTTCATATATAAAAGGAAGAAGATTTGAAGAAGAAATTCGTCTAAGACTCTTGAAACGTATTGCTGAACCTGTGCTCTGTTTTCTGTGTAAAAACTGTCAAGTTCAAAAACTCTTAGAAATTCTTTAGTTCTGTAACTTAGAATTTCTTAAGGTTAAGAGTCTTAACCTGTGTTGTATTAAGAGAACACCTCTGATATTTTATCAAGTGTTCATCCCAAACTCCTTTACTTGTAAACCAGTTTGGTCCTTAAAGTCTCAGTCTGTATACTGAGCATTTGTAACCTCATTCCTTTGTGGTCTGAGTCAGAAGCCTCTTGACTTAGTGTCTTGAGCATTGAGAAGTCTCTTGACTAAGTGTCTTGAGCATTGGACGTCTCTTTCTTAGTGATTGAGCAGTGGAAGCCTCTTCCTTTGTGGTTGAGCACTAGAAGCCTCTTCCTTGGTGGTTGAGCAACTGGAAGTCTCTTTCTTAAGTGATTGAGCAAGTGTAATCTTCAGATTATAGTGGAACTCTCTTGTTGGAAAACAAGGGGACTGGACTACTTCTCACATTGAGAAGGAACCAGTATAAATTCTGTGTGTCTCCCTTTACCTTTGTCTTTTCATTATTGAAACCGCTGTATAACTCTTGATAATAGTTCAGAACCTGATTCATATCAGCTTCTGAACTTAACCTTAAGTTTTGAAAAGAAAAGATCTTAGTTTTTGAGTCACACAATTCACCCCCCCCCCTTCTTGTGTGTGTGTTTTTCTCACCTTCAGGGATGACACTTGGGGAAAAGGAGGTTACGAATTGTTCATGATTGATTGGTAAGACTCAATGGTGGTTAAAGTAATCATGTATGAATGATATTATGGTATGTTGTATGCATGAATGTGTATATGCATGAATGTACGAATGTATGAACGTATGAATGTACGAATGTACCAATGTACAAATGCATGAATGCATGGTTGTATGAATGTACGAATGTACAAATGTATGACTTTCACTGGGGATGTTGTGTGAAAAATTGACTTGCAATGGGGATACACAAACCGTTCGTTAAAGAACTTCCCCTTGGTATAAGAATATGATGAAAGATTGCACAAGCTGTTCGTTTAAAGAAACTACTACTTGGAAGAAAAAGGGAAGTGACATCACTAGACCAGACAGACTGGGGATGACACTGAGGAAATGACTGATTTGATTAATTGCATGACCGATAAACTTGGTGAAGCAAGATTAGACCGGTAAAATGAAAAGTGGACCGACGTCACATTGCAAACACTCGGTAATCTATAATGGGGATGATGTCACAGGGGATACATCCAAAAATTGACGGGGTAAAGCCGTAACCACTGATGAGGAACACATACCTCATGGGGAGATTGTTAAATCCACTAGGGGATCGTGCTAATCCGCTGGGGAGAAGAACTGATGATTCCGCCGGGGATACTTATGCTTTGGTTGGCTAATCTTCGCCTGAATCGTCCTTTCAGGCTCCCGATTCATTGGGGATATTCCCAATTGGTTTATTGATGATTTTGCTGGGGAATCCCTTTTAGCAATTTGACCATGCTCGGCCTGCGAAGTTTATCCGTTTTCAGGACAGATATTGACGCACACTTCGATTATTCACGAGTTCAGAGAAAATGTGTTTGTTATTTTATAAAAGATAAAAGACTCACAAAATAATTTTGAAAAAAGTTTTGTTTTAAGTATTATCATCAAAAATAGAAGAAATGAATGAATAGAATAAATGGGAATTTGAAAAAACAAAAGAATGCTGGGAAGAAAATTTATTAATGGGGTGGTGGCCTGCCAAGTGCATGGCTCCACGGATCTTACAAAGTTTGAAAAAAATGGTAAATATAAAAGGGAGGGTACATTGAACACAATAACCGCTATTGTCCCTAACAACTTTGAATCCCTTGTTTGGATGCTTCAGATTCGGAGTCTTTAGACAATCGATGTGCCCCAAATGAATCACGGTCAACCCGATGTAGTTACTTTGTCTTTTGATCCTTAATTTTTGCATAGGTCGCCCTTCCAGATTTTTGACCTATCAGGATGATTACTTCTGTTTTATGTCTCTAATTTTTACCTGGACCGCCTTTTCAGGTTTTCAGTCCACCGAGACGCTCATTTTTGCCTAAGCCGCCCTTTCGGGTTTTCGACTTACCGAGCTGTTCTTTTGTTTTTAGACAAAGTATTTCTTGACTACATCGGAATTCACAGGACGCGGAAAATCCTCACCGTCCATTGTTGTGAGAATCAAGGCTCCTCTGGAGAAAACTCTCTTGACGACATACGGGCCTTCATAGTTAGGCGTCCATTTGCCCCTAGAATCGGGTTGAAAAGATAGGATCCTTTTGAGCACGAGGTCTCCTTCTTGGATTTCACGGGGACGAACCCTCTTGTCAAAAGCTTGTTTCATCCTCTGTTGATACAGTTGTCCATGACACAAAGCAGTCATGCGTTTTTCATCAATTAAGTTCAACTGATCGTATCTGTTTTGACACTATTCAGCCTCTGACAACTTAGCTTCCATCAAGATTCTCAATGACGGGATTTCGACTTCTACGGGGAGCACTGCTTCCATGCCGTATACTAAAGAGAAAGGGGTTGCCCCTGTTGATGTTCGTACCGAAGTACGATACCCGTGCAAGGCATATGGTAGCATCTCATGCCAGTCTTTGTATGTGACTACCATCTTTTGCACTATTTTCTTGATGTTTTTGTTCGCAGCTTCAACCGCACCATTCATCTGAGGCCTATAAGGAGAAGAGTTATGATGCTCGATCTTGAACTCTTCGCATAGCTCCTTCATCATTTTGTTATTCAGATTGGTCCCATTGTCCGTGATGATCTTGCTGGGAATACCATATCGACAGATGATATGATTCTTAATAAATCGGACCACCACTTGTTTGGTGACGTTGGCATATGATGCAGCTTCGACCCATTTGGTGAAGTAGTCAATTGCCACTAGGATGAAGCGATGTCCATTTGAAGCTTTGGGTTCAATCCTACCAATCATGTCAATGCCCCACATAGAGAAAGGCCATGGGGAGGAGATGACATTCAGAGCCGTTGGTGGCATATGGATCTTGTCCGCATGAATTTGGCATTTATGGCATTTCCTGGCATGCTTGTAGCAATCGCTTTCCAAGGTCATCCAGTAATATCCGGCCCTCAAGATTCTCCTAGCCATTGTGTGCCCACTGGAATGAGTTCCGAAGGAACCTTCATGTATCTCATGCATTATCAGATCTGCTTCTTGTTCATCAACGCATCTGAGTAGCACCATATCAAAATTCCTCTTGTATAAAACTTCTCCATTTAGAAAGAAATTGCCAGCTAATCTTCGCAGAGTTTTCTTATCCTTGTTGGATGCCCCCATGCGGGTACTCCTGCTTTTGGAGGAAACATTTGATGTCATGGAACCATGGCTGGTTATCTATGACTGCTTCGGCTGCAAACACATGTGCGGGCCTTTCTAGGTGTTGAACCTTGATTGTTGGAATCTCATTCCGACGGGTGACCTCATACATAGAAGATAAGGTTGCCAAAGCATCTTCTATTTGATTCTCGTCTCGAGGAATGTGATGCAGCTTGACTTCGTTGAAAAAGGTTAGCAAACGTCTTGCGTAATCTTTGTAAGGAATCAAGCCGGTGTGGCGAGTTTCCCAATCTCCATTGATTTGATTAATCACAAGAGCTGATTCTCCATAAATATCGAGGTTCTTGATCCTTATATCAATGGCTTCCTCAATTCCCAAAATACAAGCTTCATATTCTGCCATATTATTTGTACAGTCGAATGATAGTCTTGCAGCAAAAGGGAGATGTTTGCCTTCGGGAGTGACGATGACTGCCCCAATTCCATTGCCATATACATTAACGGCTCCATCAAAGATCAACTTCCATCTAGACTCGGGATCTGGACCTTCGCCGAGTAATGGCTCGTCACAATCCTTCATCTTTAGATACATGATTTCTTCATCGGGGAAGTCAAACTTAATTGGTTGATAATCCTCAATTGGTTGATGAGCCAAATGGTCGGCATGAATACTGGCTTTGATGGCCTTCTGAGTGTGGTATTCGATGTCATATTCCGATAACAACATCTGCCAACGGGCGATCCTTCCGGTTAAAGTGGGCTTTTCAAAGATGTACTTGATTGGATCCATTTTGGATATCAACCAAGTAGTATGATTGAGCATGTAGTGACGGAGACGCCTAGCAGCCCAAGCTAATGCACAACAAGTCTTCTCGAGTAGAGAGTATCGGGACTCGCAGTCTGTAAACTTCTTGCTTAGGTAATAAACGGCATGTTCTTTCCTACCGGTCTCGTCTTGTTGTCTGATTACACAACCCATGGAGTCCTCTAATACAGTTAAGTACATGATTAAAGGTCTTCCTTCAACCGGAGGAATAAGTATTGGAGGTTCTAGCAGGTACTCCTTGATGTTGTCAAAAGCTTTCTGGCAATCATCTGTCCATACCACTTCTTGATTTTTGCGAAGTAGCTTGAAGATAGGCCCACAGGTGGCTGTCATATGGGATATGAATCTGGAGATATAATTCAAACGTCCTAGAAATCCTCTTACTTGCTTCTCGGTTTGAGGAGCAGGCATTTCTCTGATAGCTTTGACCTTGTCGGGATCTACCTCGATACCCTTTTGACTGACAATGAAACCTAGGAGTTTTCCAGATCTCACGCCGAATGTACATTTGTTGGGGTTCAGGCGAAGCCGATATTTTCTCAGGCGTTGAAACATCTTTAACAAATACTTGACATGCTCCTCTTCAGTTCCTGATTTGACAATCATGTCGTCGACATACATTTCAATTTCCTTGTGTATCATGTCGTGGAAGAGAGTGGTCATGCCCCTTTGGTAGGTAGCACCCGCATTTGTTAAGCCAAAAGGCATCACTTGATAACAAAAGGTGCCCCAAGGCGTAATGAAAGACGTCTTTTCTCTATCTTCAACAGCCATTTTAATCTGATTGTATCCAGAAAAGCCATCCATGAAGGAGAACACCTTGGATTTGGCGGTATTGTTGACCAATATGTCGATGTGAGGTAAAGGGAAGTCGTCTTTTGGACTAGCTTTGTTTAAATCTTGGTAGTCGACGCACATCCTAACTTTACCATCCTTCTTGGGAACAGGCACTATGTTGGCCAACCATTGAGGATATTCTGATGTAACAAGAAATCCAGCATTAATCTGCTTTTGCACTTCCTCTTTGATCTTGAGAGCCATGTCAGGGCGAGTCCTTCTCAACTTCTGCTTGACAGGCGAACATTCCGGTTTTAGAGGTAAATGGTGTTCCACAATCTCAGGATCCAATCCTGGCATATCTTGGTATGACCATGCAAAGATATCCACATACTCTTCAAGAAGCTTGATTATTCTCTCTTTGGCGGACGCATCCAATAATGCTCCAATCTTAATTTCCTTCTTTTCCTTTTCAGAACCCAAGTTGATAACCTCTACCGCCTCTTCATGAGGCTGAATGGTCTTCCTCTCTTGCTCTAACAAGCGCTTGATCTCATCCAGAATTTCTTCATCCTCTTCCTCTTCCGCTTCGTAAATAGGGAATTCAAAGTTGGGAGGGAGCCTAGGGTTAAGGTGTTCAACGGGTTTATTGATGTTTAGTCTGCATATAATGGATGATTGATTTTAGTAAAATAAAAAAAAATGCAGACTCTTTGAAAATAGAAAATATATTTTTTTGGTTTTTTGTATTACCATTTTTTTGAAAAATAACAAAAAGAAAAAGACAACGTAGAAATACGTAAAAGTTGTGATAGAAACAACGATTTTCATTAATTGATGATAGTACATTAAACAAGCCCTACATGAGTCTCCCTTCGCTTCGGGCGAGACGAAGGGGTTTTTTTTTTTTTTGAAAAAAAAGATAAATAAACAAACACATTACTTTGAAGACTGAATAACAGAAGGAATGTCGATAGCAACCCAATTGCGGCAAGCTCCTCCAGGCGTTACATGAACATGTGTTGTTTCTTCAGGTCCATCTTCAGTGATGGCATTAGCTTCCATTGTGGAATGAATGAAACTGGCACTGCGGAAAATGTTCTCGAGCGGTTCAATGCTAGTATTTGGCTCGGTAACTCTTGTAGTTGGAGTAAAACCTAACCCTTCTCTATGCTTACGCTCCGGCAGACTTATCATCTTTCCCCAATCCGGGAGTAAGTCATCTTGTACCACTCTTTGTGCACTCTTGAAAGAAGACATGGATGCTCTGTTCTTTGTGGCACTCTTATCATCTAAGGAAAGACCTTGGAATAATGTCCCATCAACAATATCAGCACTGATGAAAGAGAAAGCCGACAGATGGCTGACTAACAGAGCTTCCTCTCCTCCCACAGTTATTAGCTTTCCATTCTTCACAAATTTTAGCTTTTGATGCAGTGTGGACGTTACTGCTCCGGCCTCATGGATCAATGGTCGGCCTAACAAACAACTGTACTCTGCTTGTATATCCATTATTTGGAAGGTAGTTTGGAAAAAAGATGGTCCGATTGTAATAGGTAAATCCACCTCCCCAATCACTGATTTCCTCGAGCCATCGAAGGCTTTAACAACTACACCACTTTGTCTCATGGGGGTCCCTTGGTAGGAGAGCTGGTCAAGGGTTGTTTTGGCCATTACGTTCAATGAAGAGTCGGTGTCCACAAGTACGTTTGATAAAGCATCAGACTTGCAATTCACCGATATGTGTAATGCCAGATTATGGTGCCTTCCTTGTTAGGGGAGTTCCTCATCACTGAAGCTCAAATTATTGCAGACAGTGATGTTTCCGACAATGCCTCTGAATTGGCCAAGAGTTATGTCGTGCTCCACGAAGGCTTGGTCCAAGACTCTCATTAATGATTCTCCATGCACGTCGGAGTTTAGCAATAAGGACAACATAGAGATTTTTGAAGGTGTTTGCATCAACTGGTCCACGACCTTGTATTCGCTCTTCTTGATTAGCTTTAACACCTCATCGAGATCGGAATCGGCATTAGTCCCACTGGATTGACCCGCATCTTTGCTTGTGCCGGGGTCTTGTGTTTGTTTTGGTTTAAATACCGGGGTACTGACCTTCTCTTGGACTGCTGTGGGAAGAACACGTCCACTCCTTAGCACTTTGCTACTGTCCGTGATGTTACCGACAGGGGCTAAGGGGGGAATAGGTACCTCTTGACCGTTGTTCAACATGGTTGCAAGGTACTTGTAAGGAACGGCTTTGTTGGAAGTGTATGGGGTAGGTCCCGGTAAACATATTATGAGTGGAGCAGCAGCAGACTCTTGGCTGCTAAAAGCTAACTCCAAGGGTTCCGGGATATCAAACTCCGGGGTTATAACACATACACTTTTGTCCTTTTTAGTGACAATAAGCTCATTTTTGTCCATTAATCCTTGTATGTCGGTTTGGATTTGCATACATCCTTGAGGACTTTCCGAACACCCTTTGGAACTAGCATGATCATGTTTGAACATAGTTGCGTTACACATCTTGATGTGTAGTGGAACCAGAGGTGTCTTGATATCTTGGGCTTTCAAGATAGGACTGGTTTCTTGATGCTCTTGAACCATGTTAACAGAGGAACCATGATTCGGCAGAGGGTTGGTTTGGACATTTGGATTTGAGTCCTTGAAGGTTAGAACCTTGGTACGGATTAGCCTTTGAACTTCATTTTTAAGAGGGAAGCAATGTTCGATGTCATGACCCGGTGCCCCTTGGTGGAAAGCACAGGTAAGGTCAGGGCGATGCCATATGAGTAATACACTTGGTACGGGAGGTGGTGCTCTTGTCTGGACAAGATTTCTTGCAATTAAAGCAGGGAGCAAGTCCGCGTACATCATGGGTACTGGGTCGAATGCCGCTCTCGGGCGATTCTGCTGATTGAAAGGTTGAGGATTTTGAGGTGGGTGTTGTTGTTGACCTTGTGGGCGAGGTTGTTGATAATGTTGTTGTGGGTTTTGTGGGTGTTGTTGTTGATATGATTGTTGATAATGAGGTGGAGGCCTTTGTGGGACCTGAATTTGGTAGTTTGGAGGTGTAGAGATGGAAGGTGAAATGGCAGAGACGTGTGGATATGCCGAGAATCCTTGGCGAGGTCCCCCATGGCCAATCATGCCAATGTCCTGCTCTTTCTTTCTTGGGTAGCTACTCCCGAATCTTTTCGTGCTGCTAGATGGAGCACTTTCCTTCACTAAGCGTCCTTGCCGGACCGCATCCTCCAAACGTACGCCCATGCTCACCATTTCCGTGAAGTCACTAGGCGCGCTCGCAATCACTCGCTCGTAATAAAAGGAACCAAGAGTGTTTAAAAAGATCTTGGTCATTTCCTTTTCTTCTAGAGGCGGGCTAATTTGAGCCGCCACCTCTCTCCACCTTTGTGCGTACTCCTGAAAGGTCTCTTTGTCCTTTTGGGTCATGGCTCGGAGCTGGTCCCGGTCCGGGGCCATGTCCAAGTTGTATTTATATTGGCGGACAAGTGCCTCTCCCAAGTTGTTGAAGGTTTGGATCTTGGTGCTATCCAAACCCATGTACCATTTTAAAGCGGCACCGGTTAAACTATCCTGGAAGTAGTGGATGAGCAATTGATGATTGTCGGTTTGAGTCGACATTTTCCTAGCGTACATCACTAGGTGACTTTGTGGGCAAGTATTCCCCTTATACTTTTCAAAATCCGAGACCTTAAACTTAGGAGGGATTTTGACGTTGGGCACAAGACAGAGGTCATGGGCGTTTTTCCCAAATAAATCTTTCCCTCGGAGGGCTTTGATTTCCTTTTGCATTTCATCAAATTTCTCTTGGAAATCAGCCATCCTATCTTGGGCACCTAAACTTTCGGCATGAAAGATAGGCCCATGGTCATATGGAGTGGTGTGAACCACTGGTGCTGAGAAGGCCGCAGTAGCCTGGGTGAAAGTGACCTCGGGTTGAGAAACCGGAGTCTCTTGAAGAGTAGTGGGAATAGGGATGAATTCCTCACCAAAGTCGAATGGCATGCCCCATGTACAACCGGGGGGTCTAGTGTATTGCTGAGCATCGGCATGAAATGTTGGAGCCGAAGTAGATGCTGATGCTTGAGCTTGAGAGCTAGAGGGAGGAGGAGGTGTTGGTGGAACTTGTGCGGCCGCTAGTAACTTTACTAACTCCGTTAACTTTTCCATCTCCGTCCGCATAGACGTTAACTCTCCACGGAGTTCCTGATTCTCTTGTTCTAAATTTTCCATTTTCTTCCTTATGGTTGCTCGGGTGTTGTATGTGTGGGTTGCTTTGGGACGACGAGCCACTTTTCTTGACGGGAAGACACGTAGTGTTGCGAATGAAATGCGAACAACGAAAGCCTCAATTCGGATTGTAAGAAATCATGATGATAAGAAGAGGGAAATGAGTTTTGGACTCGAAGACGAATGTATGCATGTTATGCATGATGTGCGTAAATGCATGAAAAAGTTTTTTTCTTTTTGCTTTGCGAGGAAATTAAAATGATATGCGAAAATTATTTTCATGAATGCAAATGGATGGTATGCAAAGGTATGATATATGAATGTTCAAAACTTCCCCCCATCCTCACATGTAGGCTCTAGAGATGAGATTTTCTAAAAAGGTCCCTAGAGTCACGGATCCCACAGGGAAATTAAGGTCGTTGAAATTCTGGCCAGGCAATAAGAAGAGTTACCAGGTTCTGAACCAAACAGGTTCTGAACAATACGCAGGGCACAAAAAATTGCAAAAACAGAGCACAAGAAAACACAATGCAAGAGCAGAAAATAAAGTGCAGGAAAGCTAAAAAAACACACAAGGTTTGTTAACCCAGTTCGGAGTAAACACCTCCTACTCTGGGGGATACCAATCCAGGAAGGAAATCCACTATAGGATTTAACCCTTAAGACTCAAGACACTGACTCCCAGTTCCCAGCCTAAGCAATTAAACTCCTCCTAGTCTGATTTCTACCCAACTCTTGAGTATTAGAAAACTTCTAACTTCCTATTCAAGTAACTAAACCCAGCCACTTGAACAACCCTTAACAATACCCTGTTTTTGAACAAAACTTCAACAATAAACCTTCATTCGTACCTACAGGCTTAGAATGAAGTTACAACTCAATAACAATCCTAAACCAACTCAAACTGAGTGGTGCACAAACAAAAACTCTAAGTTTAAAACACAGACTCAATTCTGAATTATCTTCTCTAAATCGTAAGTCTTCAAAACATAGCAGCAACCTCTTTTATAATCTTCAGCAATCAGAATTAAACTGATTCAAATCTTCTGAATTGATATGTTTCTAATTTATGCAAGGCTCAATTAGGAAACATATAATTCTGCAATGTATCTCTTCAAATATTTCTTCTGAAAATATGATCTTCATAAATACGAGCCAAATCTTCATTAGATTTTCCACAAATCAATCAGCATTCTAGAAGCATTAATCCATAATAAAGCCTAAGCATATCTTGCAAAGATTCGCGTAGAAATAACTTGAAAATAACCAGCTTCTGATGAAGTCAACATAAGTCAACGCTGGCATCAGAACCTGAATTCAGCTTCTGAACTGCTACAGTGCTTCTGATGAGGCTTTCAGCTTCTGATGGCATTTCCAGCTTCTGAACAGCTTCAAAACAAAAAACTTGCAACTGAAGATTTGTTCTAGACATGGAGATGCTACTATACAACACATTGGTTTTGTCAAAACATGCAGCCAACACCAAAAGACTCAACAGTCGTCGATTGCAAATTACTCGCAAGACTTCAATACATTCCAAGTGAAATCTCCTCTAGGCGGGGTTTGGCATCCTACCTCACGGACATACGTCAACGTGGGCTTCCGCTACACAACCACCATCCTATCTTAATTTTCTCTCAAGCTCGGGTAGAGTGCCTCACACGTCCGGCATTAACCTGAACAATGTGGAGTAACATCGCTCAAGTAACAACCCCACAATTGATATATATTGATATGAAGCAATATGAAATATAAAGATAGAGCAAAAGAAGAGAAACAAATAATGATAATAAGATGCAATCATACAAGCAAAACAAAAACATTTTAGCCTAAAAGTGGACTAAGATAGGCTTGACTCGTCATACAAAAACAAAGTGTTTTATGCATGTCCCCAGTGAAGTCGCCATTTTTGTCGCGTCGAATTTCGGATATCAAGCTATTGAGAAGCGTTGAATCACTAATTTTAAATCACGACTGAACTTTTAATTTTTCGGGGAAAAAAGGAAAAAAGTTCGAAATTACCTTTAAGTAAGAGATTTTGGATTCGGGAGTCGATTATGCGAGGGGAAGGTATTAGCACCCCTCACATCCGTTGTACTCAACGGGAACCTCTTAGTTGACTTAGGCTTAGAATGTTTTCAAAGTTTTGCTTGCGTGCTTGAATATATATAAAAGGGAAAAAGAAAATATGATATAAAGGGGAAAAATAAGTTTTTTATTAAAGGGCTTGACAAGATATGAATCCTGCTCCTACGTATCTCCTGATGCAATGGAGAATTCAAAGCGTACGTAGTTCTTTGGTAGAAAAAAATTTGTATGTTGGTTTGTTTTAATTAATTAAAAAAGATTTGATCGCGTCCGAGCGAAAAAGTTTTGCTTTAAAATGCAAAAACAACATGGTCTACTATCGTTATGTTGATAGGTTAATAAAGACCGATAAAAAAAGCCTTTTACCTACTACCGTTATGAGGGTAGCTTAAAAAAGGTAAGAAAGGTTTGATAAAAGAGACGGATTTGCACTCGGGCGTGAAAAGGTTTGAAAACGCACAAAGGCGTAAAACGGTTTAAATGACAAAAAGACGGATGCGCGCAAAGGCGCGAAAAGTTCGAATTGACCACGAGGGCCAAGAGAAGTTTTAAAATGGTCACGGGGGACCAAAGAAAGGTTGGATTGGTCGCGAGGGACCAATATAAGGTTAAGCGCGTTAGACGCGTTGAAAATGGAATGACGATTGCCCGAACAACGAGACATACGTCATGCATTCGTGCAACCGGGGTTTGGAGAGACATATGTCAAACCATTCCTTTTTCATTCAAGTTTTTGTTTTGTTGAAACTCAAAGAAATCTCAAAGGAAACAAAACACTTGGTTAAAACTTAAAGAAAAAATTGTTGAAAATCACGAACAAATTTGTTGTTCGAGTTTATTGAAAATCATGAACGTAGCTTGTTGCTTAAGTTATTGGAACTCAAGAACAAGTGTTATTCAAGTTTGAAAGATGAACAAATTCATGCATAAGTTTGGAAAATGCACAAGTTCGGCTCAATTTTGAGCTTGGCTTTTAAAAGTGAGCAAGTTCGGCTCAAGTTCATGTTTTGATTGAAAATCATGAACAACGTTATTGTTCAAGTTTGGTTTTGAAAATAATGAACTTAGCTTATGCTCAAGCTTGATTTTGAAAGTTTTACGAACATAACTTGTTTTGCAAGTTACTCAAAATTTATTGCTCAAAACTTGTGAAGTTTCCAACATCATGCAAAAACTTGGTATGGTTTGAACAAAAATAAATTTTAACCCTCTTAAGCTCTGAATCATTGGTTAGATCCTCAAAAATTTGGCTTTTGGAAGCCTGAATTCATGTTCTGAGTTTTACAGCCTTCGCAGAGCAACCAGAACTTGGCTCTGCGAACCCAAGTTCTGTCATGGTCGCAGAGCGACCATGACTTTGCTCTGCGAAGTATGCGAAAAAATGAACTCAGAAGCTGCTTCTGAACAGAACTTCAGAAGCTGCTTCTGAGCAAGCTTCAGAACACTAAGGGGGTTAAAAAGCTTTGAAAATTTGGAAGAAAAGGAGTACAACAACTCAGATTTAGTGTTTTGCAACTTTGAGATTCCTTTTGAGTTTCAAAAGGGGTTTTTTGTGCAAAATGAAATTAAACAATGTAAATGATGCAAACAGCAATTCAAAATGAAAGATAAAGACTTTAGAACACTTACAGAACTCCTAGCAATGCTTGTGCAAGAGATAGGAAGTGGCTTGGTTGATTGTTTTTGCAAGGTTGGAATGTTAGAGGTTATGGATAACAAATAGCTCAAATGTTCCAATTGGTTTTTGCTATGAGTTGAACTATTTTCTCTACTCTTACAATGCTGCAATGTAATGGTTTTTCAAGTGTAAGTAAGTGTATTCAGTTGTTTGTGTTGAATCCTTATGCATAGCATCCCTTAAATAGGCAAAATGAGGATCAATTGCAATGATGGAAAATCTATAGAGTTCAGCTGATTTGTGTGCTAAAACCAGGCTATCTTGCTTTGCATTTAATGCAAAAGTGAATAGGGGACACTACCTTGCAACCTTGGTCAAGATCTTGGCCAAATCCATCCATTAATGCACCTGATCTTGGATAGCAATGATGAGAAAAAATCTGAAAAACAGGGTAGCTTTGCAATTGGGTTGTTCTTGGGATCAATCCTTGCAATCTTGAGAGGTCAAGCAAGGAAAACGTGTACTGCCATGTACAGAGATTGGGGGAAGCAAAAAGAGCATGTGGGCTGGTGTGAGGAGGAAGAAAAGGCAGCTGAAAACAGGGTAAGCAAAACAGCTTTTGGGCAAGTGAAACCACCTATGTTTGACTGGTTTTGGGGAGGAAAGAAGGAAGAAAAGGGAACAAGCAGCTGGCTGGCAAGCTCAAGGTTAATGACAGGTCAATTGGGAGGGACAAAAGCTGACCAAAGGCAGCCCAATTGCTTGAGCACATGCTAGGTTGGAAGGAAAACCATCTCACCTTAACCTTTAGTGTCACACATTTGATGAAGCTTTGCTGGATCATTTCAACCACAATTGGCAATAACAGTGATAATAATAATGATAGAGGTTAACAATAATAACTATAAATGAAAACAAAAGAGATAAATCAAAAGATTTAAAATCTGCAGAAAATTCGCAGAGTTCGCAGAGCGAAGGTAACTTTGCTCTGCGAACTCCCCTTTTTCTTTTTTTGTATTTTCTTTAAAATAAAACAAATCAAAATCAAAAAAAATGATAATAGTAATGGTAATAATGATGATGGCAATGATAATTATAATAAAGATGGTAACAACAAAAATAATGATGAAAGAGATAAAAATAGTAGTAAATGGTAAAAATGATATTAATAATAAATAATGATGATAAAACATTAATAAAATATAATAATAATAATATTAATGAAAAAGGCAATAGCACTAGTATTAATAAGGATAATGATAATATCAATAACAATGATAGTAATGATGATGGTGATGCATATTAATAAATAAAATCTAAAATGAAGATAAAATAATAAAAGGTAAATAAAATAAGAAAAATTGAAAATTATAATGGAATGAGAAATAATTTTATGATAATGAACTAAGAAAAATATGAGTCAAAAAATGGGGTATGACAGTAGGGATCTGAGAATTTTTCTAACAAGTTTCTCATCTGAAACTTTTTCTCCAAGGGATTCAAAAGAATTAGCCATGTCCAGAATGTTCATGTAAAAGCTTTGTATGTTCTCATCCTCCAGCATTCTGAGATTTTCAAACTTAGTTGTCATAAGCTGAAGTCTGGACAGCTTTACTTTTGAGGTGCCTTCATGAGCAATCTTGAGTATCTCCCAGACATCCTTGGCAATTGTACACTGCTTGATCATCCTGAATACATTTTTGTCCACTCAATTGAATATTGCATTCAGGGCTTTAAAGTTTGCATGAGATAGATCATCTTCATCCTTGGTCCAATTTTCTTCTGGTTTTAAAACTGCTGTCTTCTTACCATCTTTTTCAGTCACAACTGGGTGTTCCCAACCCTTCAGAACAGCCTTCCAGGTCTTGCTATCCATAGATTTTAGGAAAGCACTCATGCGTGATTTCCAATAATCATAATTTGTTCCATCCAGCAGGGGTGGCCTATTAACAAAACCTCCTTCTTTCTCCATAAAGCCAGAAATAAACTACCCTGGAGCTCACCCAAATACAGGTTGGGTGCCTGCTCTGATGCCAATTGAAATTCCTGGCAGTTAAACTGGTTCTAAACTAAAAACAGTAAAACAGAGTATGAAAGCTAACAGTTCAGAAGCAGAAAATAAAATGCAGAAAGCTAAAGAACACAATGAGTTTGTTAACCTAGTTCGGTGCAAACTTCACCTACTCTGGGGGATACCAATCCAGGAAGGAAATCTACTAAAGGAATCAACCCAAAGACTCAGACACAGACCCCCATGTTCCAGCCTTAGCAATCAATCTCCACTTAGTCTAGACTTCTACTCAGGAACCCACCTAAGTATTAGAAAACTACTAACTTCCTAATTACTCAATCACAACCCAGTGATCAGTAACACACAAACAAACAGCTCAAACTAATGAAGACATTCTTCAAAAAACAGAGACATCATTCGTACTTAAAAGTTTTGAATGATTTACAACTCAAACAAACTAAACCAACTCAGATGAGTGGTGTACAATCAAAGAAACAGCTTACACAGACTCTTATAATAAAAACTCTATTGACTCTATTCAATTCCACCAAAATTGCAGCAGCACGTCTTCCTTTAAATAGGCTTCCGCAGCTTCTCATAATTCTGAGTCCAATCTTCTGCAAATGATATGTTTCTAAAATATGAATGGCTCAATAAGGAAACAAATAATTCTGAATTCAATCTTGCAAAGATTCTTCAACAAATAAATTCAATCATAAAAACGAAGCAAATCTTCTTAAGATCTTCACCAAAACAATTCAGCCTTCTGGAAACTTTAGCATGAATAAAACTTCAGAAAATCTCCAAGAGATACGCACATAATTAATCCAAAAGAATGCAGAAAAACCAGCTTCTGAAGATCAGCTTCTGAAGGAGTCAACGCTGGTCAACGTCTGAACAGTGCGTCTGAAGTACTGTTCAGCGTCTGAAGGCCCATTCAGAGTCTGAAGGCCCAAAACAGCTTCTGAAGGCCCATAAATGCAATTTTCAGCTTCTGAACCTCTTTAAAACTAGTTCCTTGCATCTGAAGTCATCTTTAACATATGGAAAACATATTGCTTGCATTTTGATTTTACCAAACAATGAAGCCAACATTTACTTAACCAACAGCTACCATAACAGCCAGAGGCTGCAGAAAGAAAAGAGAAGAGGCATGACTGATAAACCCCACCTTGTCAACATGATCGACCTAGACCCGCGTGAAGAATATCAGCAAGAATGCCTCGAACCCACGGAGGACCTGAAAGAAGTTCAGATAGGACCACAACCCCACCAGACAACCAAGATCGGCGCTTCCTTAGACCCAGAGGAGGAGCTCGCCATCATCTCCCTACTGAAAGAAAACTTGCAGCTCTTCGCCTGGCAACCATCAGACATGTCGGGCATCGACCCAAGTATCATGTGCCATCACCTCGCCGTAAACCCGGGGGTTAAGCCTGTCATCCAGAGAAAGCGAAAGTTGGGCGAGGAAAGAAGAAAGGTCGTCGATGAAGAAGTCAAGAAGCTCAAAGACGCCTGTTTTATCAGCAAGATCAAATATCCCACGTCGTTGGCTAACGTTGTCTTGGTAAAGAAATCTTCAAGAAAATGGAGAATGTGCGTAGATTACACAGACCTCAACACCGCATGCCCGAAAGACTCCTACCCTCTTCCTAATATCGACCACCTGATAAACAATGCCTCTGGTTACAAGACACTGAGCTTCATGGACGCATATTCCAGCTACAACCTGTTGAGTATTTTGAAGTTGGCTGCATGTTTTGGCAAATCCAATGTGTTCAATGAAAGCATCTCCATGTTTAAGAGAAGTCTTCAGTTGCAAGAAAATGGATTTGAGGTTGTTCAGACGCTGAAAAAGGCTTCAGAAGCTGAAAAATTTCTTCAGACGCTGAACCTACTTCAGACTCTGAAACAGTGCGTCTGAAGCATCAGAAGCACTATTCCTAGCGTTGACTTCTTCAGAAGCTGGGTTTTTCTAAGTTATTTCTGTGTGAATCTTTGCGAGATTTAACAAGGATTTATTCAAGGATTAGTGTTCTAGAATGCTGATTAAATTGGTGAAGATCTTTGAAGATTTGGCTCGTGTTTATGAATGTTCTTATTTTACTAAAGCAATCTTTTAGAAGATATAATGCAGAAGTATATGTTTCCTGATTGAGCCATTCTTAATTCAGAAACATATCTATTCAGAAGATTGAACTCAAATTTATGAGACTTGCTGAAGCTTATAAAAGGAGAGGGCTGCTGCTGTTATTTAGTTACGAAACACAGAGAAAAATCAGAGATATAGAGTCTTAGAGTTTTAAGTTGTTGCTTTATTTGTGCACCACTCAATCTGAGTTGGTTTAGGTGTTAATTGAGTTGTAATTCATTCTAAGCCTTTAGGTACGAATGAAGTTTTGTTTTTGAATGTGTCTTCAATAAAACTGGGTAGTTTGTTTAAGTTGTTCAGTAACAGGGCTGTTACTTGAATAGGAAGTTAGAGGTTTTCTAATACTCAACGTGTTGGGTAGAAATCAGACTAGGAGGAGTTTAATTGCTTAGGCTGGGAACAGGGGGTCAGTGTCTTGAGTCTTTGAGTTAAATCCTATAGTGGATTTCCTTCCTGGATTGGTATCCCCCAGAGTAGGTGGTGTTTACACCGAACTGGGTTAACAAACTCTTTGTGTTTTTTATCTTTCTGTACCTTTTTATTTCTGCTTCTGAACATCTATTTTCATACTCTGTTTTAGTTAATTCAGAACTAGTTAGTTCAGAAATAGTTTTTAGCCAGAATTTCAATTGGCATCAGAGCAGGCACCCTGCCTGTATTTGGGTGAGTTTCAGGGTAGCTTATTTCTGGCTTTATGGAGAAAGAAGGAGGTTTTGTTAACAGGCCACCCCTGCCGGATGGAACAAATTATGATTATTGGAAATCACGCATGAGTGCATTCCTAAAATCTATGGATAGCAAGACCTGGAAAGCTGTTCTGAAGGGTTGGGAACATCCAGTTGTGACTGATGAAGATGGTAAGAAGACAACAGTTTTAAAACCAGAAGAAGATTGGACCAAGGATGAAGATGATCTATCTCATGCTAATTCCAAAGCCCTGAATGCTATTTTCAATGGAGTGGATAAGAATGTATTCAGGATGATCAAGCAGTGCACAATTGCTAAGGATGCCTGGGAAATTCTCAAGATTGCTCATGAAGGCACCTCAAAAGTAAAGCTGTCCAGACTTCAGCTTCTGACAACAAAGTTTGAAAATCTCAGAATGCTGGAGGATGAGAACATACAGAGCTTTTACATGAACATTCTGGACATGGCTAATTCTTTTGAATCCCTTGGAGAAAAAGTTTCAGATGAGAAACTTGTTAGAAAATTTCTCAGATCCCTACCCAAGAGGTTTGATATGAAAGTAACTGCTATTGAAGAAGCACATGATATATCCAGCATGAGGTTGAGGAACTGATAGGTTCTCTTCAGAACTTTGAATTAAGAAGAACTGATCAGAAGGGTAAAGGTGTTGCATTTGTTGCTGATTCTGAATGTGTGGATGATGATAGCTCATCAGAAGCTCTTGTGCTGCTAAGTAAACAATTCAAGAAGTTTCTGAAGTAGTAGACAAGAACTGATGACAAAAGCAATCATTCAAAGAAAGTTCAGTGTCTTGAATGTGAAGGCTATGGGCATGTCAAGTCAGAATGTCCTAATTTTCTCAAAAAACAGAAGAAGAGTCTGACTGTTTCCTGGTCTGATGATGACTCAGAAGGAGAAGAGAATAAGCCTATCACTGCTTTAACTGGTAAATTCTGGGCTGATGATCAAGTTATGGGTTCAGAAACTTGTTCAGAATTTGAAACAAGTGATGAAGAATCATCCTCTGAAGTTCTGGCTGCCTGTCACAAAAAACCAGCTGAGTTTTGCAGGAAGTTGCAATGTCAATTTGATGAAGTGTGCAAGCAGATGGAAGAGCAGAAGAAAATTAATACTCAACTTCAGATTGAGAGGGGTGAACACTTAGAGAAGATTTATGTTCTCAGTAATGAGGTAATCCAACTCAATTCACAACTTGATCAGATGAAAAAGCAAGTTAGAATGTTAAATTCTGCTACTGATGTGTTGGATGAGATTCTGGAGAATCATAATCAGGGAAAGCCACATGGAATTGGGTTTAATAATCAGAATATGAACATCAAAAAGCAACAAAAACCTGCCAAGAGATACACATCTGCTGCTGCTCATGTTCCATTGATGAGGAAACCTAAGAACCAGACTCAGAAATTCAAAGATAAGAAGGCTACTAAACCTTGGGTTTGTCATCATTGTGGTAAAAAGGGTCACATTAAACCTTTTTGTTACAAGTTGCATGGTTATCCCAAACATTTGCAACACAGACAAATTGAACCAACTATGAACAAAAGGAAAATCAAGAAAGTTTGGAAACCAAAGTGTGAAGGTGTTGCTCAGAGTCTGAACAAAGGAAAAGGAAAGGCTGTTGCTGATGACAGCAAGCCAATTCCTGTAGCACAGAAGAATTCTGGTGCTGTACCATCCAAAGTCTGGAGTAAAGTTCCTGTTCCTGATCAGAAGGTTCTATTTTCTTGTAACTCTAAAGATGTTATGACTTGTGTTCAGAAAAGAGTTGTTGATTTTGAGGAGAAGATAGCTGGGAAGAAGGTTTTAAATGTGCCTGAGGCACATATTAATTAAGCAGCATCTGTTGTTTGTGTCTGATGAAGACTAAGCATTTTCTGGTGCTGAGTCTGAAGACTGCTTGTTTGTGATTGTTGTGTTTTTCTGCATTGTGATTCTGATCTTTGCAAGTATGCTGTACTCTGCTGTGTTTCTGATCTGTCTGCATGAGGACTTATAGCAATTACAGCAAACTGGATGTGAGGAAGATAACGTACCTGCCTGCTTTGCTAATGCTAAGTGTGATCCTGAACCTGAGTCTGAATCTGATATTGTTTCAAGGATCTGTGTTATTTGTGTAGTTTTTATTCCCTATTTGACCTGTGTCAGAATTTTGTGGCTAAAAAGGGGGAGAAAAACTTGTGGTGAGCCTGTTCAGAATGTGTGCTGAGTTCAGTTTTAATCTTGCTCAGAATTCAGAAGCTGACTAGTTTTGTTCAGAATTACAAGAAGTACAACAAGAGCTGTGCAGATATGCTTAAGGGGGAGTACATGAGTGATATGTTCCTGAGTGTTTGTTTGTTCCAAAAGTTTCAGAAGCCATTCACTGTAGTTCAGTAGTAAGGGGGAGTTTGTATGAAAAGCTGAGTTGCAGGGGGGAGTTATGAAGTTGGAGTGTTTGTTTATGTGGTTGTGAAGCTTCAGGGGGAGTGTCATGTGATGATCAGGAGTTGATCAGTAGTTGTTCTGTGTACTTCATTGGTTCAGAAGTTGTTTTGTGTGCTTCAGTGTTCAGAAGCTGAAACTGGAGGGGTTGTCATGTTAACATAGCTTGTATCCGCTACTTATCTCTTTGCTATGTTATTTAATTGTGGAGTTCTTCATTGCTAAGATTGTTCATGATGAGTTGAAGAGCTTGTGATTTGTGAAACATTGATTTTAGCCAAAAAAATTTGCCAAAGGGGGAGATTGTTGAGTATTTTGAAGTTGGCTGCATGTTTTCGCAAATCCAATGCGTTCAATGAAAGCATCTCCATGTTTAAGAGAAGTATTCAGTTGCAAGAAAATGGATTTGAGGTTGTTCAGACGCTGAAAAAGGCTTCAGAAGCTGAAAAATTTCTTCAGACGCTGAACCTACTTCAGACTCTGAAACAGTGCGTCTGAAGCATCAGAAGCACTATTCCTAGCGTTGACTTCTTCAGAAGCTGGGTTTTTCTAAGTTATTTCTGTGCGAATCTTTGCGAGATTTAACAAGGATTTATTCAAGGATTAGTGTTCTAGAATGCTGATTAAATTGGTGAAGATCTTTGAAGATTTGGCTCGTGTTTATGAATGTTCTTATTTTACTAAAGCAATCTTTTAGAAGATATAATGCATAAGTATATGTTTCCTGATTGAGCCATTCTTAATTCAGAAACATATCTATTCAGAAGATTGAACTCAAATTTATGAGACTTGCTGAAGCTTATAAAAGGAGAGGGCTGCTTTTGTTATTTAGTTACGAAACACAAAGAAAAATCAGAGATATAGAGTCTTAGAGTTTTGAGTTGTTGCTTTATTTGTGCACCACTCAATCTGAGTTGGTTTAGGTGTTAATTGAGTTGTAATTCATTCTAAGCCTTTAGGTACGAATGAAGTTTTGTTTTTGAAGGTGTCTTCAATAAAACTGGGTAGTTTGTTTAAGTTGTTCAGTAACAGGGTTGTTACTTGAATAGGAAGTTAGAGGTTTTCTAATACTCAACGTGTTGGGTAGAAATCAGACTAGGAGGAGTTTAATTGCTTAGGCTGGGAACAGGGGGTCTGTGTCTTGAGTCTTTGAGTTAAATCCTATAGTGGATTTCCTTCCTGGATTGGTATCCCCCAGAGTAGGTAGTGTTTACACCGAACTGGGTTAACAAACTCTTTGTGTTTTTTATCTTTCTGCTTCTGAACATCTATTTTCATACTCTGTTTTAGTTAATTCAAAACCAGTAATTCAGAAATAGTTTTTGGCCAGAATTTCACAACCAAATCAAGATGGACCCCCTGGACGCCCCCAAAACGACATTTATGACGAATAACTAGAATTACCACTGCGAGGTCATGCCTTTCGAACTAAAAAACGTCGGCGCCACCTTTCAGCGCCTCATGGACACTGTCTTCGCCGCCCAGATTGGAAGGAATTAGGAAGTTTACATCGATGATCTCATCGTCAAGACTAAGCAAGAGAAGAGCCACGCAGATGATTTAAGGGAGATCCTCCAACAGGTATGACAGTACAACATGCGCCTAAATCCTACCAAATGCTCCTTTGGTGTCCACGCCGGGAAGTTTCTCGGATTCATGCTTACAAGGCGCGGTATAGAAACCAACCCAAACAAATGCCAGGCCATCATAAATATGCGGAGCCCATCCAGTATCAAGGAAGTTCAACAGCTGATAGGACGTCTGGCGGCGTTGTCACATTTACTCTCCTGTGCAGGTGACAAGGCCTTTTCGTTCTTCGCCTCTATCAAAAAGAAGGAGCAGTTCCACTGGACACCTGAGTGCGAAGACACCTTCCAGAAGATCAAAGAATTCTTATCCAGCCCGCCAGTGCTACACCGCCCAGAAAAAGGTTCTATTCTTTTTTTATATTTGTCTATTTCTGACAACGCTATGAGTTCGGTATTAGTCCAAGATTCAGAAGAAGGTGAAAAGTCGGTGTACTTCGTCAACAAAGTATTCAAAGGAGCGGAACTTAGATATCAGAAGATCGAACGCTTGGCCCTGGCCGTCATCACAACGGCATGAAAGTTGCGCCCATACTTCCAGGGACACAGGATCGTCGTCAAGTCGAACTATCCAATCAAGCAGGTCCTCATGAAACCCGACCTCGCAGGGCGCATGGTGGCATGTGTCGTTGAGCTATCAGAGTACGACGTCCAATTCCTCCCTCGTGGCAGCATCAAATCCCAAGTTCTAGTAGACTTTTTAGTGGAGTTCACATCACCCATCAGCGACCCCGGTCCTCACGTATGGCTCCTCTCAGTAGACGGATCATCTAACCTCAAAGGTAGCAGCATAGGTATTGTATTGGAAGGACCAGGTAATCTCCTCATTAAACAATCACTTCGCTTCAAATTTAAAGCAAGCAATAACCAGGCGGAATATAAGGCCCTTATAGCAGGGATGACTTTAGCACATGAAATGGGCACCGAGAATCTGAGGGCAAAAAGCGACTCCCAGCTAGTCACAAGCCAAATCACCGGAGAATACCAAGCGAAAGATGCACATCTCACCAAATACTTGGCAAAAGTTCAAGAGCTGGCTACCCAGTTCAAATACTCCGAAGCGATATACGTCACCCCGAGCAGAATTCCAGAGCAGACCTTCTGTCCAACCTCGCCAGCACCAAAAGGCTAGGGAACAACAGAACCGTTATACAAGAAACCTTATCGGCGCCAAGCACATAAATAGCAAAGTTCAACACCACACAGGGTGCATACGAGGGCTGAATGACGCCCCTGATAAAATACCTCACAGGATCCTTCACCCCAAAGGACGAGGCAGAAGAACTACAAGTCAAGAAAAGAGCCGCTAAGTACACTATGGTAGCTGGGAAACTATACAGAATGGGACGGGCGACACCCATGCTCCGATGCCTCGGCGAGAACGAAACGAGGCTAGTTCTCTTAGAAGTCCACGAAGGCGTATGTGGAAGCCACAATGGAGGACGCGCCCTAACCGCCAAACTACTCCGGGCGGGATACTACTGGCCGACTATGCTACAGGACTGCGCCGACTTCGTGAAGAAATGCAACAAGTGTCAGCGATTCTCAAATAAAAAGCACGCCAGAACATGCGAACTCACCTCTGTTTTCTCACCATGGCCGTTCTTTAAGTGGGCAGTCGACATCGTTGGGGCCTTCCCAAAGGCACCTAGTTACTGAAGTTTCTGATCATAGGCGTGGACTACTTCACCAAGTGGATTGAAGCTGAAGCAGTCGCCAACATCACAGCTGATCGAGTCAAGCGTTTCTATTGGAAGAAAATCATCTGCCGTTTCGGACTCCCCAAGTGTATCCTCTCAGACAACGACACACAGTTATCCAGCGCCAGGGTAGTAGATTTCTGCAACCAGCTGGGCATTCAAACGAAGTTCGTCTCAGTGGTACACCCCCAAGCCAACGGACAAGCAGAATCTGCCAACAAAGTCATACTGAACAGAATTAAGAAAAAACTCGAAGCAGCCAAAGGCCTTTGGACCGAGCAACTACACGAGGTAAGAAATACGTAACTCTGAACACTTTCTACTTACTCACCACTACATGCTACATTTTCTCACAATGAAAAGCAAAAATCCACAAGCACAGATTCTCTGGTCCTACCACACAACACCACACTCGACGACGAAAAAGGCGTCATTCACCATGGTCTACAGAGCCGAGACCACTTTTCTAAAGAGGGTACTTACGTTTTTTGTTTCCAGTAACCTTTTTTATGCTTGCAGAACCCCTAAAGCTTAGCAACTTTTCTACGAGTCGATACTGCTATTTTCCTAACTCACTTGGTTTCTTTGTCAAAGATAATGAGACAGGTCTACGCTGCGCCTTGGACATGATCGACGAAGTGCGCGAGGCCGCCCACATACAAGAGTTCGCCGCCAAAATGAGGGCAGCCCGCCGCTACAATTCCAAAGTGATACCAAGAGACATGGAAAGCGGTGACCTCGTGCTCCGGCAAGTCGTCACACCCACCAGAATTGGGAAGCTACTAGCTAATTGGGAAGGCCCGTACAGGGTGAAGGATAAGCTCTCCCATGGAGCATACAAACTCGAGGAGCTAAACGGAGACCCAGTCCCACGAACGTGGAACACGGTCAACCTGCGCCACTACTACAGTTGAAGTTTCCACTAGTATTCATTATTTTCTTTTAGTTTTTTCATTTTTCTCAAATAAAGGCGAGCTCTCACATAAGGCCGCCACCTACTATCATTGACATTTTATCTACATTTCAATAAAAGGGGTAGGGGCACTCTTTTCCCCTGCAAGGGCAGGGGTTTTTAACGAGGCACCCTACTCTCTTCAAAAAAATTTCTTTTTTCGACTATTCTCCAGAAATACTTATGCTCATTTACAATCTACAATTAAAATCCTAACCCCACAGGGGCTCTAGGTCGTCTACAGTTCAAATCCTAACCCCACAGGGGCTCTAGGTCGTCTACAGTTAAAATCCTAACCCCACAGGGGCTCCAGGGGCTCTAGGTCGTCTACAATTAAAATCTTAACCCCACAGGGGCTCTAGGTCATCTACAGTTAAAATACTAACCCCACAGGGGCTCTAGGCCGTCTACAGTTAAAATCCTAACCCCACAGGGGCTCTAGGTCGTCTACACTCAAAATCCTAACCCCACAGGGGCTCTAGGTCGCCTACAATTAAAGCCCTAACCCCACAGGGGCTCTAGGTCGCCTACGTTCAAATCCTACAAGGGCCTCAGGCCGCCCACATTCCACGCATCAGAATGCCTAAAGGGCTTTAGGTTGCTTCCTAAAAAAACGAGAAATTTTAAACAAAGGCGATGCAATCGACTCATCATGAAGGCCAGCAAATCCTTCAAAGATATATTCCCAGAATTCTTTTAGAAGCAAATAGAAGCAATTATATTTCTGAAATATATTTTCCAAAGATTCCTTTGAAAATATATTCATAAATAAAAGAATCCAATCTTCAATAAAAATCTTCACACAAAACAATCTTCCTTCTAGAAACAAAGCTTGGAGAATTCTTCAATTAAATATTCAAAAGATAATGTGAGAAAATAAAACAGCTCCATGACACAAGAAAGAACGCAGCTTCTGAACGCAGAAAACCAGCTTCTGAACGTGCTTCTGAAATGCAGCTTCTGAAGGTTCAGCTTCTGATAATCAGTGCTTCTGAAGCGCAACTTCTGATGAACAGTGCTTCTGAAGCACAGCTTCTGATGAACAGTGCTTCTGAAGTTCAGCTTCTGAAGTTCTTCTTCCAGCTTCTGAAGACACATTTCAGCTTCCGAAGTTCTGCTTCCAGCTTCTGAACACACATTTTAGCTTCTGAAGACGCACATTGCTTGTATATTTGATTTTAGTAAACATGAAGCCAACAACCAAATATCCAACACAACGTTTCCACGAGAGAGTCGAAGACAGAAATGTGTGGAAAGTGTAACACCCTAACCCTTAACCGCCGATTATTAACTTTAATAAAAGAAAACGTTAAGGCCATAGGAAGTTACAACATTAAGAAACTCATTTTCATAAAACATCACCTGAAATCAAAAACATATTTGATTCACAACACAGCAGCGGAAAACAACAAAACAGATGCTTACAATTAGGCTTGCATATATTACACAAAAATATATACATAATATTTTCAAAAGAGGCAATTCTACAACATGCCATTGCCAAATTCATACAGACGAGTTCAGATACCCCCAAGATAGTGTTACAAATATCAGAGCACTAGACATCTAACTAGGATACAACACCTAGTACCAAAAATGTAAGGATAGCTAAGCTATGCCCTTACCACTACAAAAGCTCCTAACAGCAAAAGGGCTATTCCTCAACGATAGCCTCGCCAACCTGATAATCTGGATCCCCAATGATCCAGCACATAACACAAAGCAGAGAGTGTTAGTATCACAAACAATAAATATGTATAAATAACACATTGTTATACATAACCAAATCACAACACATAATTGACAAAGCACAACACTCATCAACAACAACTATCAACAATAACTCATCATTAACCATTATGCACATATAATTTCTCACATAACTCATCAAAACATCAATTACCACTCACATCCATTATGCACACATAATATCACTTAACAACCCTTATGCACACATAATTTCCTAAATGAACACTAATGTCACAAAGGATGCATGCCTCAAATGCATTCTCTAATGCATGTGGTACCAAATCATTTTGGATAAACTTATATCCTTATCAAGCTCTCTTGATAACCACGCTCTCATGGATTTCATATCCGCTCCGGATATCATCAAATAATGAAATGCATGATATTTCACTTAGCAAATATATGATACTCTTATCACTATACTTACTAACACAACTAATTATCAGCTCTCTGATAATGATCACAACATCAACAACAACAACAAAACACAACACTAGGCACTCATGGCCATATCATAAGACATAACATGTATTACTCGACCATGTTCATCAATCTCAAATAAACTAATCAAATCATATCAAACTCTCACCCATAAGGGTTTCAAAGGGAAACCCACACACTTTGATAACCCACACACATGTTAGGGTTTTACTCAAAACTTTCTCGGAAAACAAAATACTCTTCAGAAAACATTAGAGATGGATTAAAATGGTGGGCAAGGTTTCCAAAAATGTATTATAAAAATACAGTAGCAAAAAGACATCTCCGCGCGCACCAGGACCTCCAGAACAACTCAACAAAGAAGGCCTGTTCAGGGTTGGTCGCTACAAGCGAGCTCTTGGTCGCTACAAGCGAGCATAGGCAGGGAATTGTCCTGCTTGGTCGCTACCAGCGAACCTTCGGTCGCTACAAGCGAGCCTGGTCGCTACAAGCGTCCGTGTGGTCGCTACAAGCGCAGATAGGCAGGGAATAATCCTGCTTGGTCGCTACCAGCGAGGTTCCATCGCTACAAGCGACCGTATCAGTACACAGTCATAAAAATGTGATTTTTCCACCATTTTAGCCCATCTATGGTTACCCAAGGTTCCAGAACTTGTTAAAAACAACATTCCACCATAAAACATCATTTATAAACCATCACAAACAAAGATTGCATCAAGCATAGAAATTAGGGTTCAAACAATAACTTTTCATAAACTTTTCTTATGAACCCACAACACAATAACTCCAACAAATCATACTAACAACATCACTTAGCAATCAATCAAGCAAAACATAATCATTTATAACTTTAAACCATAAAAACTTTCTAACAAAACCTAGACAAAGTGAGGAGAAGTTTGGGATGGAGAAATAGACATTCTCCCCTTCTCAATCACTTGTAATAATGTAATACTAACTCTCTTACCTTGAAATCCAAGTTCTCTAGAAATCTTCAAGCTTCAATCCCAAGCCCTAGCTCTCTTTCTCTCCTTCTCTTCTCTTCTCCCACGTTTTTTTCTTCTTTTCCAAAGGCAATGAATAGTAAATCAAAAAGTTCTAGTGTTATCTCTTATATTCCAATCCAATCAATCTTGGCCATCCATTCTTACTAACTCACAAGGACTCATCCTAGCCATACAATCTAATCCAAGCTTACTACATCCATCCACATAGGATTATTACTACTCATAAACTAAAGCCCAACACTATTCACCTCCTTGGCCCAATTCGCCCAAAACTCCAAAACTCGATTACGAACTTACCCTCGCGCTAAAATAATTATTCCTCGATTACTAGAAAATATTTTTAAATATCAAACCATAAAATAAAATATATAAAAATATAATATACGAAAATAGGGTCGTTACAACTCTACCCCCCTAAAAAGAATTTTCGCCCACGAAAATACCTGAAAACAACTCTGGGTAAGAATCCCGCATCTTGCTCTCGAGCTCCCACGTCGCATATTCACCGGCTGGGCCTCCCCAAACGACCTTCACCGATGAAATCTCTTTGTTCCTGAGCCTCTTCATCTCTTGTCCTTCAATCCTTAAGGGTACCGTCTCAACCGTTAAATTCTCTCGCACTTGTATCTCGTCCGACTCAATTACATGCGACGGATCCGATACGTATTTCCTTAATTGAGACACGTGAAAAACATCATGTAGATTTGACAACGACGGCGGTAACGCAATCCTATACGCCACCTTCCCAATCCTCTTCAAAATCTGATACGGACCAATGAATCTCGATGCTAACTTCTTCGATTTCAAAGCCCGTCCAATACCCGTAGTCGATGTAACTCTTAGAAACACATGATCTCCTTCTTGAAATTCTATATCCTTCCTTCTCTTGTCGGCATAGCTTTTCTGGCGACTCTGCGACGCTCTCATCTTCTCTTGGATCATCTTGATCTTCTCGGTCGTTTGTTGCACAATCTCAGGTCCAAGCACCACACTCTCCCCCGACTCAAACCAACACAAAGGTGTTCTACATCTTCTCCCATACAACGCTTCAAAAGGTGCCATACCAATGCTCGAATGAAAACTGTTGTTATACGTAAACTCAATCAATGGTAAGCAAGCTTCCCAACTCACTCCTTGTTCCAAAATACACGATCTTAATAAATCCTCCAATGATTGAATTGTCCTCTCCGACTGACCATCCGTCTGCGGGTGATAAGCAGAACTCATCCGCAACTTAGTCCCCAACGCTTCTTGCAAACTCTCCCAAAATCTTGAAGTAAAACGGGGATCTCTATCTGATACAATACTTGACGGAATTCCATGTAATCTCACGATTTGCTCGACATAAATCTCAGCCAACTTTGGTACTAGCATACCGGTCTTGATAGCTATGAAATGAGCAGACTTTGTCAATCTGTCGACAACTACCCAAATCATATTGTTACCTCTCGACGTCTTTGGCAAACCGCTTACAAAATCCATTGCAATACTATCCCATTTCCATTCCGGAATAAACATAGGTTGCAATAGCCCCGACGGCTTCTGATGCTCCACCTTGGACTTCTGACAAGTTAAACACGCGAAAACAAACTCGGCGATCTCTTTCTTCATCCCTTGCCACCAAAACATTTTCCTCAGATCTTGATACATCTTAGTAACACCAGGATGAATACTTAAGTTGCTTCTGTGACCTTCCTCCAAAATCATCCGCTTCAACTCAGGCACATCAGGTACACATAACCTTCCTTGACACCTCATCACGCCTTTCTCATCGATCTTAACGTTTACCTTTTTCCCTTGCTCGATGAGCGTCTTAAGCCTCATCAATCTCACATCCGACTTTTGCTTCTCCACGACCTCTTCAAGAAAATCATTCGTCAACTTCAACATTCCTAGCTTCACGCTTCTGGTTGTCCTTTCAAAAACCAAACTGAGGTCTCTAAACTCTTCAATCAATCTCAGTTCCTTCGCCATCAGAGAAGACATATGCAGTGACTTCCTACTCAACGCATCGGCTACCACATTAGCCTTACCCGGATGATAACTCAACTCGAAATCGTAATCCTTAAGAAATTCTAACCATCTTCTTTGCCTCATGTTGAGCTCTTTCTGATCAAACAAGTACTTCAGACTCTTGTGATCGCTGAAAACCTCGAATCTTGACCCATACAAGTAGTGCCTCCAAATCTTGAGAACAAACACAACAGCAGCTAGCTCCAAATCATGCGTAGGATAGTTCCTTTCATGAATCTTCAGTTGTCTTGATGCATAAGCAACAACTTGTCCCCTCTGCATCAACACACCACCTAGACCCATCTTCGATGCATCACAATAAACCACGAACGGTTCCTTCGGATGTGGCAGAATTAGCACAGGTGCAGATGTCAACCTTCTCTTCAGCTCTTGGAAACTCTGCTCACACTTGTCATCCCAAATAAAAGCTTGACCCTTCCTAGTCAACTGCGTCAACGGCAACGCCAACTTTGAAAACCCTTCGATGAACCTCCGATAGTAACCGGCCAAACCAAGAAAACTTCGGATCTCAGTAACAGACTCCGGCGTTCCCCAATCTTGCACGGCTTCTACCTTAGCAGGATCCACTGCTATACCACCACTTGAAATGACGTGACCCAAAAAGCTAACTTCATGCAACCAAAATTCACACTTAGAAAATTTTGCATAAAGCTTCTTCTCGCGCAACACCTCCAACACAATCCTCAAATGCTCGGCATGTTCTTCTTCCGTCTTCGAGTATACCAAAATATCGTCTATGAAGACCACCACAAATCGATCCAAAAAGGAATGAAATATACGATTCATATATTCCATAAACACTCCAGGTGCATTCGTAACTCCAAAAGGCATAACAGCGTACTCGTAGTGACCATACCTTGTCCTGAAAGCAGTCTTCGGTATATCCTCCGCCTTAACTCTTATCTGGTGATATCCCGATCTCAAATCAATCTTGCTGAACACACAGGCTCCCACTAACTGATCCATCAAATCATCTATCCTCGGAAGTGGATACTTGTTCTTGATAGTTGCTTTATTCAACTGACGATAATCGATGCACAGACGCATACTACCATCTTTCTTCTTCACCAACAGAACCGGCGCACCCCACGGCGATACACTCGGTCTTACAAACTTCTTCTCTAACAATTCCTCCAATTGTTCCTTCAACTTTTCTAGCTCTGCAGCTGACATACGATACGGCGCCATCGAAATTGGACTAGTGCCAGGTACGATGTCAATTGCGAATTCAACCTCTCTCTCGGGTGGTAAATCCAAAATGTCATCTGGAAAAACATCTGGGAAATCACGCACCACTGGCAACACATCAACCTCAATCTTCTCTTCCACCCTCAACGAAGCAAACATAGCAAACACATCCTCTTGAGCTTTCACTGATCTTACCACTTCTCGACAACACATGAGCTTCGAACACAACTCTGGCTCCGGTCTTGGAAATGTAACCGTCCTCTCACCGCAGTTGATATGAACCCGATTAAATTCTAACCAGTTCATACCAAAGATAACATCTATTCCGCTCAACGGAATGCAGACTAAATCCATACCAAAGAGTCGATCATACATAATGACTGAACAATCAACACAAACTAGAGTAGTCGATACTGAACCACTCGCAGGCGTTTCAATAACCATGCGTCCCATCATATTCTCTACTTTAAGACCCAACCTCTCAACACAATCCATAGAAATAAACGAATGGGTAGCACCCGTATCAATAATAGCAGACAAAGGAGTATTATTGATAAAGCATGTACCTCTGATCAAGTTGTCCGCCTTCGCATCACCACCATCTAAAGCAAACACCTTTCCTCCAGCCGCTCTAGGCTTCTTACACACGTTGCTCTTATGACCCGCTTCGTTGCAGTTGAAGCACACAATACCCTTCTTGCACTGATCAGCTTTGTGGTTAGGATCACCACACTTGAAACATTTTCCATCACTCTTCGGGCATTCAAAGAAACGATGACCCGGTTGTCCACACTTAAAGCAATTCCTATTACCTCCAAACTTGTTACCACTACTCCCACCTTCATCTGGTTTCTTCCCACCTTTGCTATAAGGTTTACCTCTAGCCATGTCCTTTCCCCTCTTCTCATTCGCAGCTTTGTAGTAATTAGCCTTAGCTTTACCATCCTTATCACATATCCGGCTCTTATTCACCAACATCGGAAAATTTCTAATCTCGCTAAACCCAATCAACTGCTTAATATCCGGCCTCAGCCCATTCTCAAACTTCACACACTTGTCTTCCTCAGCTTCCATCGTGTTGTAATGAGGAGCAAAACGACACAAATCTTCAAACTTGGCCGCATATTCAGAAACAGATAAACTTCCTTGCTTGAGCTCCATGAACTCAATCACCTTACGATTCCTCTCGTCTGCCGGAAAATACTTGGTTAAAAACTCTCTCCGAAAACGAGCCCAAGTAACTAAAGCTCCACCAGCTCCCAACCTCTGACTAGCATTTCCCCACCAATGATCAGCCTCATCATGGAGAACATACGCTCCCAGCAACACCTTATGCGCATCCAGACAACGCATAGCCCCGAAAATTCTCTCAATCCCTTCCAACCAAGTCTGAGCTCCATCTGGATCGTATCCTCCTTTGAAGATAGGCGGTTTGTTGTTCATAAACCTCTCAAGTCTCAGCTCATCTTCTCCGCCTCCTCTGGCTTGTTGTGCGGCTCTATCCGCAGTTCTACTAGCAGCATCCTGAGCCATGGCATCAGCCATCCGCTCCATCGCGTCCGCAAGTGCTCGTTGCGCCATATCCACACTCTACCAAACATCACATAACAGAAGTGAGCACACAGTGTTTAAGAAAACACAGGTTACACAAGGGTATACTAAACTTAATTGATCCAATGGATCGACCTGCTCTGATACCAACTATTGTAACACCCTAACCCTTAACCGCCGATTATTAACTTTAATAAAAGAAAACGTTAAGGCCATAGGAAGTTACAACATTAAGAAACTCATTTTCATAAAACATCACCTGAAATCAAAAACATATTTGATTCACAACACAGCAGCGGAAAACAACAAAACAGATGCTTACAATTAGGCTTGCATATATTACACAAAAATATATACATAATATTTTCAAAAGAGGCAATTCTACAACATGCCATTGCCAAATTCATACAGACGAGTTCAGATACCCCCAAGATAGTGTTACAAATATCAGAGCACTAGACATCTAACTAGGATACAACACCTAGTACCAAAAATGTAAGGATAGCTAAGCTATGCCCTTACCACTACAAAAGCTCCTAACAGCAAAAGGGCTATTCCTCAACGATAGCCTCGCCAACCTGATAATCTGGATCCCCAATGATCCAGCACATAACACAAAGCAGAGAGTGTTAGTATCACAAACAATAAATATGTATAAATAACACATTGTTATACATAACCAAATCACAACACATAATTGACAAAGCACAACACTCATCAACAACAACTATCAACAATAACTCATCATTAACCATTATGCACATATAATTTCTCACATAACTCATCAAAACATCAATTACCACTCACATCCATTATGCACACATAATATCACTTAACAACCCTTATGCACACATAATTTCCTAAATGAACACTAATGTCACAAAGGATGCATGCCTCAAATGCATTCTCTAATGCATGTGGTACCAAATCATTTTGGATAAACTTATATCCTTATCAAGCTCTCTTGATAACCACGCTCTCATGGATTTCATATCCGCTCCGGATATCATCAAATAATGAAATGCATGATATTTCACTTAGCAAATATATGATACTCTTATCACTATACTTACTAACACAACTAATTATCAGCTCTCTGATAATGATCACAACATCAACAACAACAACAAAACACAACACTAGGCACTCATGGCCATATCATAAGACATAACATGTATTACTCGACCATGTTCATCAATCTCAAATAAACTAATCAAATCATATCAAACTCTCACCCATAAGGGTTTCAAAGGGAAACCCACACACTTTGATAACCCACACACATGTTAGGGTTTTACTCAAAACTTTCTCGGAAAACAAAATACTCTTCAGAAAACATTAGAGATGGATTAAAATGGTGGGCAAGGTTTCCAAAAATGTATTATAAAAATACAGTAGCAAAAAGACATCTCCGCGCGCACCAGGACCTCCAGAACAACTCAACAAAGAAGGCCTGTTCAGGGTTGGTCGCTACAAGCGAGCTCTTGGTCGCTACAAGCGAGCATAGGCAGGGAATTGTCCTGCTTGGTCGCTACCAGCGAACCTTCGGTCGCTACAAGCGAGCCTGGTCGCTACAAGCGTCCGTGTGGTCGCTACAAGCGCAGATAGGCAGGGAATAATCCTGCTTGGTCGCTACCAGCGAGGTTCCATCGCTACAAGCGACCGTATCAGTACACAGTCATAAAAATGTGATTTTTCCACCATTTTAGCCCATCTATGGTTACCCAAGGTTCCAGAACTTGTTAAAAACAACATTCCACCATAAAACATCATTTATAAACCATCACAAACAAAGATTGCATCAAGCATAGAAATTAGGGTTCAAACAATAACTTTTCATAAACTTTTCTTATGAACCCACAACACAATAACTCCAACAAATCATACTAACAACATCACTTAGCAATCAATCAAGCAAAACATAATCATTTATAACTTTAAACCATAAAAACTTTCTAACAAAACCTAGACAAAGTGAGGAGAAGTTTGGGATGGAGAAATAGACATTCTCCCCTTCTCAATCACTTGTAATAATGTAATACTAACTCTCTTACCTTGAAATCCAAGTTCTCTAGAAATCTTCAAGCTTCAATCCCAAGCCCTAGCTCTCTTTCTCTCCTTCTCTTCTCTTCTCCCACGTTTTTTTCTTCTTTTCCAAAGGCAATGAATAGTAAATCAAAAAGTTCTAGTGTTATCTCTTATATTCCAATCCAATCAATCTTGGCCATCCATTCTTACTAACTCACAAGGACTCATCCTAGCCATACAATCTAATCCAAGCTTACTACATCCATCCACATAGGATTATTACTACTCATAAACTAAAGCCCAACACTATTCACCTCCTTGGCCCAATTCGCCCAAAACTCCAAAACTCGATTACGAACTTACCCTCGCGCTAAAATAATTATTCCTCGATTACTAGAAAATATTTTTAAATATCAAACCATAAAATAAAATATATAAAAATATAATATACGAAAATAGGGTCGTTACAGAAAGAGAAAGTGGAAGTGGAGTAAAGGAAGACAGCAGGTTATGGAGTAAATGGATCCTCGAAAACCGCAAAGCCAGCACTGATTGGGACACAACTTCCAAGGGCGACCATATTCTGACACGTCATGACAAGTGAACAGTCGTTGAATCGCATCCGTCCAAATCGAATCTGCGAAAACCATCAAGGGTCGCGCCCTTTGCCTCATCCCGCCTAAACCCACACCGCCCTCAATCTAGCATGACGCACGTTGAGATACAACGCCTCACTATCAAAGCATTCTGCCTCGTCCCGGCGGCTCGTGCTTGTTGGGCTATAGGTCATCTGGAACGGTACACAGGACATAGTTGCCATTTTTTCATCAAAATGATGGGCTAGCACCCACGAACAAGTTGGGCTAGTACCCACAAACATGTTGGGCTGGCACCTCTCATTGACCTAGGACAAACACTCCATCCACCGAAGCCCAGCGACAGCTGGGTGACAACAACTGAACTTGGAGGAACAATTAAACACTTCGCATTTTCCCAAAGCTCGTGCTTGTTGGGATGTGGACTATCAATCTTATCATTTAGGGCACATAGCTCTCCAGAAGGTTTTGGCGCCCTCGCGCAAGGGCTCAGCGCCCTCCATAAGTGCCAGCTAAGTCTTAGGCGAGCCCGCAAGTGACACCGCCTTAGAGAGCTTCTAGAAGCCTCTAGAACGATCCAGATTGCTCTAAGTGTGGCTTTGGGCCCCAGCTACTTGGGGCCAAAGCCACGGGAAACCAAGCCCACGCAGGGCGATAAATACCCACTTGAGAGGCATTCTCAAGGCATCACAATCATAGACTAAACCCTAGTTTCCTAGACCGTACTATCTGCAAGTACACGGTCTGTCCATGCCCTCACTATTTTCTCCTTAACAACATCCAATACCGTGCTCTCGACATGAGTAAGAAACTGTTGGATATCTGAATGTTGGCTACATGTTTAGTAAAATCAAAATGTGCAAGAAATGCGTCTTCAGAAGCTGGAAATTGGATTTCAGAAGCTGATACTGTTCATCAGACGCAGAACTGCTCTTCAGACGCTGGTACTGTTCATCAGAAGCTGAACTGGTCATTAGACGCACTGTTCAGACGTTGACTTCTGTTGACCTTCAGAAGCTTCATTTCAGAAGCTGAATTTATGCGTTCTTTCTGTTAATTCCTTCAGTATCTTTTGAAGATTTGTTCGAAGATTTATCCAGGCTGATGTTTCTTGAAGGCTGCTTAATTTGCATGAAGATCTTGTTGAAGATTGGTTTCGTTTATTTATGAATATATTTTCAAAGGAATCTTTGCAAAATATATTTCAGAAATATATTTACTTCTATGAGCTTCTAAAGAATTTCATAATTATATCTTTGAGGATTATATTGTTCAGAATTATGTGTGCTGCTGAAGACTATTTAAGGAGGACGCTGCTTTGAAGAAAGTACATGTATCAAAAACAGAAATCAGTATAAGAGTCTTAGAGTTTTTGAGTCTGTCAGATGTTGCTCTGTTTTGTACACCACTCATCTGTTAGAGTTGGTTTAGTGTATTTTGAGTTGTAATTCACTTAAAGCTTTTAAGCACAAGTGATGTCTTTGATGTTTTGAAGTGTGACTTCGTAATTGATTTGTTTTAAGAGTCTGATAATCACTGGGCTGTGATTACGTGATTAGGAAGTAAGTGGGTTCTTATATCTAGGTGTTCCTAGGTAGAAGTCTATACGGGTAGAGATTAAGTGATAAGGCTGGGAGCAGGGGCTGTGTCTTGAGTCTTAGAATTAATTCTACTTAGTGGATTTCCTTCCCGGATTGGTATCCTCCAGACGTAGGTGTTGTTTATCACCGAACTGGGTTAACAAATATCTTGTGTTCTTTATATTCTGTCCTTTATTTTGCTGCTTCTGAACCTGTGTTTAAGTACTCTATTTTGTGTTTTTAGTACTCTGTTTTACGGTTCTGATTCAATACCTGCTAGAATTTCAATTGGCATCAGAGCAGGCACCCTGCCTGTTATTGGGTGAGCTCCAGGGAAGGTTTTTCTGGCAAGAATAGACAAGGAAGGAGGTTTTGTTAACAGGCCACCTCTGTTGGATGGTTCCAACTATGAGTACTGGAAGTTCCGTATGAGTGCTTTCCTGAAATCCATAGACAGCAGGAGCTGGAAAGCAGTGCTGAAGGGTTGGGAACATGCAGTTGTGTTGGACAAAGATGGTAAGAAGACTGATGTGTTGAAACCAGAGGAAGAATGGTCAAAGGATGAAGATGAATTGGCTCTGGGAAACTCCAAAGCTTTGAATGCACTATTCAATGGAGTGGACAAGAACATGTTCAGACTGATCAAGCAGTGTACCATAGCCAAGGATGCCTGGGAGATTCTCAAGACCACTCATGAAGGCACTTCAAAGGTCAAGCTATCCAGACTTCAACTACTCACCACAAAATTTAAAAATTTGAAGATGTTAGAGGATGAGAACATACAGGACTTTTATATGAATGTTCTGGATATGGCTAATTCTTTTGATTCTCTTGGAGAGAAAATGTCTGATGAGAAGATAGTTAGAAAAATACTCAGATCACTTCCTAAAATATTTGACATGAAAGTGACAGCTATTGAGGAAGCTCATGACATCTCCAATATGAAGGTTGAGGAGTTAATAGAATCCTTGCTGAATTTTGAAACAGCTTTTAGTAACCGTACTGAGAGGAAAGGGAAAGGAGTTGCTTTTGCAGTTAATTCTGAAGCTGAGGATCAACAAGAGATTGATGAGGATGATGAAGGCTTATCAGAAGCACTTGTGTTGCTGGGGAGACAGTTTAACAAGATTCTGAAACATGTGGACAGGAGATCCAAGTCAAAAGGTCAGAACATCAGATTCAACAACAGTAAGCCACAAAGTGATGTGAAGAAGACCAAGACTGATGAGAAGAGAAATCAATCAAAGGGTGTTCAGTGCTTTGAGTGTGAAGGATATGCTCATATCAAGTCAGAATGTCCTACTTATCTTAAGAAGCAGAAGAAGAGCTTGGCTGTTTCCTGGTCTGATGAAGACTCAGAAGAAGAAGTAGAGAGTGAATCTGCTAAGTATGTTGTTGCCCTAGCTGGAAGATACAAGTTTGATGTTAAGGTTAAGGCCTCAGAAGCTCTTTCAAATTCTGAAGCATTTTTAGAGTCTGAGACATTATCAGAGTCTGAAACACTATCAGAGTCTGAAGCACTCTCAGAGACTGAAGTTTCATCAGAGTCTGAAGCCAGAGTTGAAAAATCATCTTATGAAGAACTGGCTGACAATTACAAAAACCTATACATCAGAAATGTAGAAGTTTGCAAGCAACTAGTGGATCAGAAGAAGACCATCTGCCAACTGAATGCTGAGAAAAGTGAACTCTAAGTGCAAAATTCTGATCTCAAAGATGAGGTAACCCAGCTGAACTCTCAACTAGAAAACTTGAAAAAGCAAGTCAGAATGATGAATACTGCTACTGATGTGCTGGAGGAGATATTGGAGAATCAGAACCAAGGAAAACAAAATGGCATAATATTTGTTGATAAGACTTTGAACCTCAAACAGAAAAATCCAGCTAAAAGGTTTGTTCCTGCTGTTGAAACTTATGATCCAATGATAGGCACATCTAAGATGGAACATCACAAGCAACCTCAGAAGACTAAAGGAAAGAGGAGAACTCATCCATGTGTTTGTCATCATTGTGGAAAGAAGGGGCACATTAAGCCATTCTGTTTCAAGCTATATGGTTATCCCAAGCACTTTCAGTACAGAAAAGTGGAACCTGCTGCAACCAGAATCAATGTCAAGAAGGTATGGAAACCCAAAGGTAATAATGTTGGCCTCATAGCTCATACATCTTTGAGAGCCACTTCTAGGGAAGATTGGTATTTTGATAGTGGTTGTTCCAGACACATGACTGGTGTGAAGAAGTTGTTAAGTAATTTAAAGCCATATTCCAGCAGCTATGTGACTTTTGGTGATGGAGCTAAAGGAGAGATTCTTGGAATAAGAGACTTGATCAGTGATGGTTACCAAGACTAGATAATGTGCTATTAGTGAAAGGGTTGACTTCAAATCTGATCAGCATAAGCCAGCTGTGTGATCAAGAGTTGAAAGTGAATTTTAACAAGGAAGAATGCCTGGTAACTGGTAAAGAAGGAAAAGTGCTGATGAGGGGCTGTAGATCAAAGGACAACTGCTATTTGTGGATGTCTGAAGAAGAAACAAGCCTGTCCACTTGTCTCATAAGTTCAAAAGAAGAAGTCAGACTCTGGCACCAGAAACTGGGTCACTTGAATCTGAAGAGCATGAAGAAAGTCATGAATATGGAAGCTATCAGAGGTCTACCCAAACTAAAGATTAATGAGGACAGTGTTTGTGGTGAATGTCAGATTGGTAAACAAACAGGAAAGTCTCATCCCAAGTTGGAGCACCAGGTAACAACTAAAGTACTTGAATTGTTACATATGGATTTAATGGGACCTATGCAAGTTGAGAGCATTGGAGGAAAGAAGTATGCTTTTGTGGTTGTTGATGATTATTCAAGATTCACTTGGGTAAGCTTCATTAGAGAAAAATCAGATACTTTTGATGTGTTTAAAGATTTGTGCACTCAGTTACAAAGAGAGAAGGATAGTGTCATTGTCAGAATCAGAAGTGATCATGGGAAGGAGTTTGAAAATAAGAAGTTTTCTGAGTTCTGTGCTTCTGAAGGGATCAAGCATGTATTTTCAGCACCTATAACACCTCAGCAAAATGGTGTGGTTGAGAGGAAGAACAGAACCTTAGCAGAATCAGCTAGAGTTATGTTACATGCTAAGAATTTACCTTATCTGTTCTAGGCAGAAGCAATGAATACAGCTTGCTATATACACAATAGGGTGACTCTGAAGAAGGGAACTACTTCTACTCTGTATGAGTTATGGAAAGGAAGAAAGCCTACTGTCAAGTATTTTCATGTTTTTGGTAGCAAGTGTTACATTTTGGCTGATAGAGAAAACAGAAGAAAGATGGATCCCAAGTCTGATGAAGGAATTTTTCTTGGTTACTCAGTAAACAGCAGAGCTTATAGAGTTTTTAATTCCAGAACCAAGGTTGTAATGGAATCTATCAATGTTGTGATAGATGATTTATCTACTGAAAAAGAAAGAGTTGAGTCTGAAGTGGTACCAGATGATGTAACATCAGAAGAACAACAGTCAGAAGCTCCAGTTGTGGAGAATGAAAGTCTGAAGAAGAGATTAATGCATATCATGTATCTACTGGTAAAGGACCCTCAATTAGAGTTCAGAAGGATCATCCCAGAGATTTAATCATTGGGAGTCTTGATCAAGGAGTCTGAACCAGAAGATCAGATGCAGTAACTACTGATTCATGTTTTGTGTCCAAATTTGAACCCAAAAATATTAAAGAAGCACTTATTGATGAATTCTGGATTGAAGCTTTGCAAGAGGAATTGAATCAATTCAAAATAAGTGAAGTGTGGGACCTTGTTCCAAGACCTGAAGGCATGAATGTCATTGAAACTAAGTGGATTTACAAGAATAAATCAGGTGAACATGGAACTGTGACCAGAAACAAGGCAAGGTTAGTTGCTCAAGGGTACACTCAGGTGGAGGGACTTGATTTTGATGAAACCTTTGCACATGTGGCCAGATTAGAGTCCATAAGATTACTGTTGGGTGTAGCATGTATTCTAAAGTTCAAGCTGTTTCAAATGGATGTGAAGAGTGCTTTCCTAAATGGATATTTACAAGAGGAGGTTTATGTTGAACAGCCAAAAGGATTTGTGGATTCTAATTTTCCAAATCATGTTTACAAGTTGAAGAAAGCTTTGTATGGATTGAAACAGGCACCTAGAGCATGGTATGAGAGACTCACACAGTTTCTTGTTACTCAAGGATACAGAAAAGGTGGAACTGACAAGACCCTGTTTGTTAAAGAAGAAGATGGAAGTTTAATGATAGCACAAATCTATGTAGATGATATTGTTTTTGGTGGGATGTCAAACCAGATGGTTCAACTATTTGTTCAGCTGATGCAGTCTGAGTTTGAGATGAGTCTTGTGGGTGAACTAACATATTTTCTTGGTCTTCAAGTCAAGCAGATGGAAGACACTATATTCATTTCACAAAGCAAATATGCAAAGAATATAGTCAAGAAGTTTGGGATGGAGAATGCTAGTCATAAGAGAACACCTGCAGCCACTCACTTGAAGTTAACTAAAGATGAACAAGGTGTTGCTGCTGATCAAAGCCTGTATAGGAGCATGATTGGGAGTCTGTTATATCTAACTGCAAGCAGACCAGACATAACCTTTGCTGTTGGAGTCTGTGCTAGATATCAAGCTGAGCCAAAAATGAGTCATTTGGCTCAGGTGAAGAGGATTCTGAAGTATGTTCACAATACAAGTGACTATGGTATTATGTACTCACACAGTGGAAGTTATGTGTTAGTTGGGTATTGTAATGCTGACTGGGCAGGAAGTGCAGATGACAGAAAGAGTACTTCTGGTGGATGTTTCTTTCTGGGTAACAATTTGATTTCATGGTTTAGTAAGATGCAGAATTGTGTGTCATTGTCTACAGCTGAAGCTGAGTATATAGCAGCTGGAAGTAGTTGTTCTCAATTGGTGTGGATGAAGCAGATGTTGAAGGAATACAATATTGAACAGGATGTTATGACTTTGTATTGTGATAATCTGAGTGCTATCAACATTTCAAAGAACCCCATACAGCATAGCAGGACTAAGCATATTGATATACGTCATCACTTCATCAGAAACCTTGTGGAGGAGAAGGTTGTGCAGCTTGAACATGTTGATACTGAAGAACAGATTGCTGATATTTTTACAAAAGCTTTGGATGCCAAGCAATTTGAAAATTTGAGAAGCAAGTTGGGAGTCTGTCTGCATGAGGAGTTATAGCAATTACAGATTACTAAGGGTGAGCAAGCTGGAAGTGAGGGAGATGAAGTCTGATACTGAGTCTGATACAGTCTGTGTTAAAAATTCAGTTTTTGTTCGCTATGTGAAGACTGTGTTTTGTCAAGATTATTTGGCTAAAAAGGGGGAGAAAAACTTGTGTTTGGTTTCAGAATGTGTTAATTCAGAATGTACTTGGTTTCAGAATTCAGATTTTATTTTTCAGAAGTTAACAGTTTTATTCAGAATTCAGAAGCAATACAAGAGTTGTGAAGATATGTTTCAGGGGGAGTCTCTGGCTCAGGGGGAGTCTCTGGCTCAGGGGGAGTGGATTTGTGTAGTGTTCTTGAGTTGTTATGCTCTGAGTTTGTGTGGAGCTTTCTGTCAAAAGCTGATATGTTTAGGGGGAGTGTTGTTGGATGTTATGCTTCAGGGGGAGAGTTGGTTGTGCCTAAGTATGTGTTGAGGGGGAGTGTTTTCTGTACCAGAAGAGGTGTGTGCTTCAGAAACTGAGTTGTTTTTTGTGTGCTGTCAGAAACTGTTGTGATGTGTGTTGTGGTACTTATGGTACTTCAGAAGCTGAAGTTGTTTGTGTTTAACATAGTATTTTATCCATTGCTGACTCTGGTGCTATGTTTAATTATGTGTAGTTCTTCATGGTTGAATATTTTTGTTGAGTGAATAACTTATCTTTGTGGTCCATTTGATTTTAGCCAAAAATTTGCCAAAGGGGGAGATTGTTGGATATCTGAATGTTGGCTACATGTTTGGTAAAATCAAAATGTGCAAGCAATGCGTCTTTAGAAGCTAATTTGTGTCTTCAGAAGCTGGAAATTGGATTTCAGAAGCTGGTACTATTCATCAGACGCAGAACTGGTCTTCAGACGCTGGTACTGTTCATCAGAAGCTGAACTGGTCATCAGACGCACTATTCAGACGTTGACTTCTGTTGACCTTCAGAAGCTGAATTTCTGCGTTCTTTCTGTTAATTCTTTCAATATCTTTTGAAAATTTGTTTGAAGATATATCCAGGCTGATGTTTCTAGAAGGCTGCTTAATTTGCGTGAAGATCTTGTTGAAGATTGGTTTCGTTTATTTATGAATATATTTTCAAAGGAATCTTTGCAAAATATATTTCAGAAATATATTTCCTTCTATGAGCTTCTAAAGAATTTCAGAATTATATCTTTGAGGATTATATTGTTCAGAATTATGTGTGCTGCTGAAGACTATTTAAGGAGGACGCTGCTTTGAAGAAAGTACATGTATCAAAAACAGAAATCAGTATAAGAATCTTAGAGTTTTTGAGTCTGTGAGCTGTTGCTCTGTTTTGTACACCACTCATCTGTTAGAGTTGGTTTAATGTGTTTTGAGTTGTAATTCACTTAAAGCTTTTAAGCACAAGTGATGTCTTTGATGTTTTGAAGTGTGACTTCGTAATTGATTTGTTTAAGAGTCTGATAATCACTGGGCTGTGATTACGTGATTAGGAAGTAAGTGGTTTCTTATATCTAGGTGTTCCTAGGTAGAAGTCTATACGGGTAGAGATTAAGTGATAAGGCTGGGAGCAGGGGATATGTCTTGAGTCTTAGAATTAATTCTACTTAGTGGATTTCCTTCCTGGATTGGTATCCTCCTGACGTAGGTGTTGTTTATCACCGAACTGGGTTAACAAATATCCTGTGTTCTTTATTTTCTGTCCTTTATTTTGCTGCTTCTGAACTTGTGTTTAAGTACTCTGTTTTGCATTTTTAGTACTCTGTTTTACGGTTCTGATTCAGTACCTGCCAGAAGTACAGAAACTTTGGAAAATGTTTACAAACATTTTTGAATTCCATTAACGCACTTGCATATAATTCTTGAGTAGGTGATTCAACAGCAACATCCCATGCTCTCATTACCTTGTTAACCATGTCACTTGGCTTCACCTATTTCCCATCCTTTGGTTTCACTCTACAGTCTGTGATGCGTTGGAGTAAGCCCTAATAGACAATCTATTTTGATTGGATTTGGCTTTGTATCATGACTTTGATATATATATAAGGCATTTATTTATTCTTTTGTTTAGTTTCAAAATAATAAATTCCCTAGAATAATTGGTTCATCTAATGGAGCATTAAGTGTGACTTAATCGTGAGACCCATTAAACGAAAGGACATTATTCTTAAAGTATCTGTAGTCAAGCTTTATTGTGAAATGGGATAACATTAAAGCATAGAGACTATTATGTGGGTAGACTGATGATCACATCTCACGGATCACAGATAAAGAGTTATCAAGTCTTCACATAGGTATAAATATTAGGAGTAATATTTATACTGGATTAACCCACCATGAGAATACTACATAGTAAAGTTATGAAAAGTGTCATAAGATATTCTCATAGTGATAGTGGTGTATTCCACCCTTTGACCTGAAACCACTATGTACCCTAGATGTAGGAGTCGAGTGCTTTATCACCATTCAAACGTTGTCTGTAATAGGATGACTATAAAGTTGGTTGATGGGTACTCCATGAATCATGCTAAGGGGCATGAGTGACCTAGATGAAATTTGCCCCTCCTACATAACAGGAGAAATGTCTACGGGCCCAATATTGAACTAGACAAGGATGACACAGTCTATGTCTTGTGTTCAATATAGACATGAGGGCAAAAGGGTAATTATACACATGATAATTATCACAGAAAGGTTTCGTCAGATCACATGACATTCTCGTCACTTGGGTAGCAGTGATGTGTTGCTAGATACCGCTCGCTATTTATAATATTAAATATGTGATTTAATATTATTGTCAACGTTACGGGAACCTATAGGGGTCACACACAAAGGACAGATAGATGAGAGAAATAAATAAGACTTATTTATAAAACAATAAGTAGGACTTATTAGTAATTAAATAATTAAGTATGACTTATTATTTAATTTATGAAAAATAGAGAAACGCGGTCCACCGTAAGGTACGGTGTATTTAAGTGCTTGGCTTGTTGACCACACAAGTGGTTCTATAAATATAACCCTTGTGGTGAAGCATTACTGACTTTTGTTGAACGATTAACCTAATTCACAAAAGTTGTGAAACCCTAGCCACTACACTCTAAATCTTAGTCTCTCTGAATCTTCGTTGAAATTGGCTAGCACCGGTCATCGGAGAAGGTCTGTTCGTGTGGACTGAGTAGAGGCATCGCTATCAGAAACAATTCTGCTACAAAGGTTCTCTGCTCTTCAAGAAAGGTAAACACATGAATCTTTAAAGTGTTTAATTATGTGTTTGATTTGTGATTAATGATTTAATTAAGATCTATTTTCAATGGGATTTGTTCCGCTAAAATGATTAAAATTTTGAAAACCCTCTTTAAATCCCTTCAGTGGTATCAGAGCCTGGTTCTGATTAAATCATCAATTCAAATCTGATTTATGTATAATGATGTGATGATATGATCATGTCTATATGCATCGGTAATGTTTTAATCATGTATTTTATCATTGTCGATTTGGTTGAATACGTTGCAAAAGGAGTTTTGTGATGTTAAAGTTCTGATGTGTTTATTTGATAACCTGATTCATCAATTTTGAATATGATTCAATTTCATGTATGTTTTGTGTGTTCATATAACATGTTTGACGTGACTATATGAATCTGATTCATAGGTCTATTATACATATATGTGATGTGTTATCTTTTGAACCAATGACTTGCTATATAGTATACGTGATCCATATACAAGCATCCTTTTCTTTGTTTATTGTTCATGTACTATTCATGTGCATGATTTGGATAATTATTTTATTTTAATTCAAAGTGTACTATTGATACCTGAGTTTTGAATTATACAACTTAGTTATGTATACATAGCCAAATCCAATCAAAATAGATTGACTATTAGGGCTTACTCCAACATTAGATTGAAGAGGGTAAAAAATATGATGATGGACTAGTGAGTAGGAGTAGGTTGCTGTAATCAACAATATCAAGATCGCAACGGCAGTTAACTGCCGCTAAATTCAAAATCGGCGGTAGTTAACTGTCGATGGAAGCAAACCGGCGGCAGTTAACTGTCGCTGAGGTTAAATGCATAATTTACTAGTGTTTCTTAATATTATGTGATGTGTCAACAACAATTTTCGACAGCTTTGCCCCGCCAGGCACAAAAAATACTCAATGTAGGCTTATGACAAAATAATCTTGCTATATTATTTGTTGTGAGTTTGTGGTTTTTATACAATTTATGATTATTTGTTTCCATGTGGAATTGGAAAACAAAAAAATCACCTAGCGGAGTACGACATTTCCAATCCAGTCATATAATACACTTGGGGTGGGTCAAGCAACAGTGTCACACATGCTTTTATTATATCATTCGTTTATGTTTTTACTTTATGGAATCACTTTATAGATTTTTTTTTATTAGTGGAATCACTTTAAAGATAATGTGGGTTTCTTATTTTAGTTTATGAATTTTTTTTTTAAAATTATTAATGAATTTATACTTTACCACTAAGCCAAATTGGTGGTTGTTTTTACGGTACAGATCTCTCTTATTATCCTATTTTCTATGTTCTTTTATTCTTTCTTCTTTTTTCCTTCTTGCTCTAGATTATGGCTATGATCACCAACGGTCTATTGTTGATGATATGTTATAAATTTTAATCGGTAAATATTATAATCTTAATTTTTTTTAAGGGATTATAATCTTAATTTGTCAACAAAATAATAATGACATATATGAAATTTTGCGAGCTTTTAAAAAAATTAATTATTTGATTGGATAAAAAATTACAATTATAAATTTAGTAGTTTAAATAAACGTGAAATAATAAGAAAAAATCGCCACAATGAAACTTGATATCTCTTGTTTGATATTTTCTATAAGTTAACTAATAATGAAAAAAGGTATAAACTTGATATTCTCTATATATATTTTATATACTTTATGAAATCACTTTATAGATTTCCTGACTTATAGAAAGCATTAATATATATACCTCTATATTTCTTGTTTGATATTCGCCACAATAAAATATTTAATTTCATTAGTTGACTTGACCCCAGAGTAGACAGTCTTTCTTTAACGTACACATTAATAACCAATAAGCAATAACCAACTTTATACCTTTTCCTTTACAAAGAAATAACTTTATAGCTCCTTTTTTATTAAGTTACTTCTCCAAGAAGGAGTCTCACTGTGTTCTTTGTGTCGTTTCAAGAAGTGTAGTAACCATTCTCTTCTTCACTGCTGGTACTTCATTTCAGTTAGATAAGATCAATGGCTACACCAAAAGAGCATGTTGAAGAGATACGAAGGACAAAATTCTCTATTGGTGGAAATCCTAATCCTTTGACGGAGGATCTTCATCATGCTGTTAAGAATCTCTCTGCTGAGCTTTATGCAAAAGATGTCCATTTTCTAATGGAGCTCATACAGGTACACTCATTATTTTTCTTTCTTAGTATAATCTTGCATTCATGTATAAGGGTCCGTTTGTATTAGCTTATTTTAGAGTTTATATAAAACAATCTATGCAAATAAATAAGTTTTTATGTATTATTTATAAGTTTTTAAGGTAGTTTATGAAAAAAACAGATTATACATTCGTTAATAAGAGCTTATAAATTAAAATAAAAGCTAATTTATTTACGTAAGCTATTTTTCATAAGCTCAAATCAAACAGGGTCTAAGTATGAATAATATATACCTTTTGATAATTTTATTTTATTCTTTTTGAGTAGGTTCAGTTACGCATACTAAGACCATGCTCGTTCTTCATTTACATTTGAATACTTTTCCTTACTTTTTTTGGTAAACAGTGCATGATTCATAGAGATTTTTCTTTATTTATATCACTATCATTTTTCCTATATCCAGAATCATGCGATCGTGTTTATATGAGGGGTTTTATTTCAGCATAAAAACCTAACATCTTATTAAGCCGTATAAAGAAAATACACTATTTTGTGTTTGTTTGGTTTTTCATGACAAAATATAGTTTGAATGAATTCATTTTAATTAAGTCAGTTGAATGTAAAATGAGTAAAAGTGAGTTAACGATAAATTTGTGTTAAAAATTACATTTGGAGTCAAAAGTAACAAATTCTAGCTTCAAGCTATAATCAATTATGGAGTCCAAATCAATTTTAATGGAAAAAATTCAAATATGTCAAAATCAGTTATACACCTCTAAAATTGCTAATGTAACATCTAGGAAGACGTCTGGTACTAGAGACCAAAATAAATTTGAGGAAAAAAAAAAGATAAGGTAACATAGTCTTAACCCAAACTCTAAACCTCTCTAGGGTGTACATAAGATTCACTACTAATTAAAGATTGCATGTGTTTGATTTAAAGTTAAAATTGGGGGTTTAGGGTTTGACTAAGGGAGATAAGTAGAGGCGAATTATAGAGTCAAAATTAGCAAGATGATTACTTATGATATTTGTATGTATGAGAAATTGAACAGTGAGCAACTATAAAGTATTGCTTCTGATGTGAAATGCTCTATGAATTTTTATGTGTTAATTCATTATATTTTGTACGATGTGTGTGTGTGTTTTCCTATCCCAAGACTTGTAATTTTTATTGTTAACGTGATTGCATTATTATATGGTTTGTTTGTATTATTTGATCATTATATGCTATGGTTTGTACTTTAATTGTGTCTTGTGAATGCAAATATGATACGCGCATTGCTTTAGTTATAAGATTGTGTAGCGAACGTGTGTGGTGCTTATATGATAATGTATTATGTGTCATGGTATGGTTATATTATTGCTTTTGATGTGGGTTTGACTCTATAATACCTTGCCAGGAATACTCTACTATGTCACTGTTGTTGTTCATGGGTTCCCATGGAAATCACGATTAATGATTCTTGAGTATGTGAGATTTTTAAATTTTTAGAACATGAGATTTTGTTATAACACCCTTGGAATCCTTAGCCATGTTTGTATTTTTTTCAATTGTTGTTTATAAGTAAAGCGTCTTATTAGTGAAATAATAGTTTCAGTATCTGTTATTGTGAGTATAGATCTCTAACTGATTAGTTTATGCACCTTGTATGCGATGATCACATTAATTATTGTTTGTGTCCTGCTGATGTTTATATATTCTGCATGTTGCATGTGTGTCATATCAATTATTACTATGGCAACTTTAAGATTTATGTTATCAAACATGCTAAATGTATTGCTTAACTATATGGCTGCCATCCGGGATTGACTACCTAGATATGACATTGTGTATTAGTTAATGGCGTAAGTAAGGGTAATTGATTGTTGTGTAGATTATAGTTTGAGCAATTTTGAGGACAAAATTTTTAAAAGGTGGGGAGAGTGTAACATCCCTAACTCTCATAACCAAATATTGTTTGTGTTGTGGTTGTTATAGTTATTAATATTATCAAGGCTATTATTATCCTTCAAAGTATGACTATTTGCACTGTTGACAAAAAACCATATAAGTTTTGATTATGAGTAGTGGTTGAGTATTAGAGCAAGTAGAATGTTAGTAACCCAAACCCAACTCTCAAGTAGCCCAAAAACAAGAAAGAAACTTAGATGGAATTGTTAGATTTATACAAAGACATTTTAGTAATTTGTGAAATAATAAATAAAGAATCATATAGGAAGAGAAAGAGGGAAACGTGAAAAAAAAAAAAAAAAGAAAAGGAAAGAATGGAGAAGACAGAGAAACATGACCAAGGGAAAGAGGCAGAAAGAGGTAAAAAGGGGGTGAGAGATGGAAAGGAGGAGAGAAAAGAAGCTTGAAACCATAGCCTACATGTGAGAGGAGGGCAAGAAGAAACTAGAAACAAGAAGGTAAGACAAACTTTAAATTTCCCATAGTTTTTGTTTAACTAAACACTCTTAGCATAACCCAAATCTTCATTTCTATTGCATGCATGGTATGAGAACATATGGGTACTGATGAGAAGAATTAAATATGAAATAGAAGAGATTTTGTGGGAATGGAAGCTAGGGTTTCAAATTGGGGAAAAGAAGAGGAAAAATCAAGCTTTGGGTTTAAATCTTTCAAGGTAACATAGTCTTAACCCAAACTTTAAACCTCTCTAGGGTGTACTTGGGACCTTTGGTTATTAAAAAATGCATGTGTCGATTTTGTTTTTGATAATTGATTTGGAAGGAAATTGATGTTGATATGCTTTAGATATTGTTTTTGTCTTGTTGCTAGGTGAGTTGGTTGAATTGTGGTTGTTGTCCCCTTAAAATTCGTATGACCTATGTGTAGTGTTTTGCCCATAATGTGTTCCTTAGACCTCCTTTTTAAATGATTATTGTTTTGTTAGAAACTACACACTTTTTCCTTCGGGTTGATCACAAATTTCGTTGGATTTGGGTGAGTATTGATACTTTAAAATGCGTTACGAGTTAGACAAAAATATTGTCCTGTTTTTGTTCCTTTGTGTCTTCAATTCAAGAACTGTACTAATTGGCTACAAATTGTGAAAAATAAAAATTATATTTGTAAATTAGACATACTAAGCTTTCTAAAGAGTGGTTATTTACTCAAATCCGATGTCATTTGATATTTTAATAAAATTGTCAAAGTTGACTTGTAACTAGTAAAATAATTCTGCTAATGATTGTCAATGTATGTAATTCCTTAAGTGGGAATGTTGTTTTTCGTCGTATAGTTTGATTATATTTTATGAAGTTGTTGTATTAAAGGTCCGAAAAGAATTCAACTTTGATCAGATTCATTTTATTTCTATTTTATTTGAATTTATCTCAGTCTCTAGTATCAAACATCTTCTTAGATGTTACAGCTAATGTGTTTGAGAAAGAGAGAACTAATATAAAAGTCACAATATATTCCAGCTGTGTACATACTAGGTATTGGACACCAATTTTGTTCTCAAACTCAAAATAACATTTCTCTTTTCAAATTATGGTAATTGAAATTCATTTGCATAATTTTTGTTGTTGTCAACTTGAACAGAATGCCGAAGATAACCACTATAATGAGGGAGTGAAGCCAACACTGGAGTTTGTCATAACTTCTGATGACATTACTGCTACTGGTGCTCCAGCCACATTACTTATTTTCAATAATGAAAAGGGTTTCTCTCCAAAAAATATTGAGTCCATATGCAGTGTTGGAAGATCCACAAAGAAAGGCAATAGGAGCAGTGGTTACATAGGAGAGAAAGGTACATCACATTCTTACATTTATTTGTTTCTTAAAATGTTGTGTACTTTGGACTCAAGATGGACTTGTGCTAATATGGTTACTTTCGATGACGATTAGTTGAATGTTTTACTTATTTGGTAATCCTTGTTAATTAAGTGATATACAATTACGCTTGACTGTGAAGTAGGGATTTCCATTAAAGTAGCCAAATTGAAGATGATTATGCAAATCATTGACGAAATCTCTCTTATGGTTGAATTTCAGGAATTGGTTTCAAGAGTGTGTTTCTGGTTACCATGCAGCCGTATATTTTTAGCAATGGATATCAGATAAGGTTCAATGAGAAGCCTTGTCCACATTGCAGTCTTGGGTATATAGTTCCTGAATGGGTTGAGGAGAATCCAACCCTTGTTGAGATAAAGCAGATATATGGTGCTGGTAAAGACCTTCCAACTACAACCATTGTCTTGCCCCTGAAGCCGGATAAGGTGAACCCTGTTAAACAGCAGCTTTCAAGCGTTCATCCAGAAGTCCTTTTGTTTCTAACAAAAATAAGACACTTTTCTGTCAGTGAAGTTACTGAAAATCCCACACAAAACACTATAACTGCTGTATCTATTTCAAGCGAGATTGACTCCGTGACGAGGAAAAACATGAATGCTGAGTCTTACAGACTACATCTCTCCGCAGAGGAAAATAGTAATGCTGAGAAAGAGTGCATCTACTACATGTGGAAGCAAAAGTTTCCGGTCAGGTCAGAAAATGTGGTTGAAAGGAGAACAGATGTTGAAGAATGGGTTGTGACACTGGCCTTCCCAATTCAGGAGAGGCTTCATAGGGGTACAAGTTCACCAGGGGTCTATGCATTTCTTCCTACAGAGATGGTCACTAATTTTCCTTTCATTATTCAAGCAGATTTTGTCCTTGCCTCATCTAGGGAGACAATTCTCTTGGATAATAAATGGAACCAAGGGATACTTGAATGTGTTCCATCGGCCTTTATGGATGCATTCAAAACACTTGTTGTAGGATACAATCAAGCTCCAGTATCAAGTTTGGCTCGTATGTTCAAGTTCCTTCCCATTGAAAGTTCGCCATTTGAGAAGTTTAATCATGTGAGGGACAAAATCAAAGCAAAGTTAGTTAATGAAAATATTGTCCCTATTGAGACATACACGGAGCAGAAGCACTTCTATAAGCCTGGTGAAGTTAGTAGGCTGCTGTCTGAATTCTGGAATATTTTGACTAAAGCCCGGGACGAAGGAGTTTACTTGCTTAACCTATCTTCTCATGATGGGAGGAAGATCTTGAGTTCTTTGTTTGATAAAAGTGAGTATGATAATGTACTCAACTTTTTAGGGGTTAAACCAGTGATCGATGATTGGTATGCAAAGTGCATCCAGAGTTCTAATCTTGTGGATGGTGTATCAGAAGATCTCTATCTTCAACTTTTACTGTTTGTTGCTAAAAACTGGTCTTCAAGATTTAAGGGAACAAACATTAATAGTATTCCATTGATAAAATATGTGGCTTCTGATGGAACTTTATCATCTTTCAGTCTTTATGAATGCACACAGCACTATGCAGGTGCGAAGCGAGTAGTAATAACCGACTCAAGTCAGTCTAATGCTTGTTCTTGGCTGATCAATTGGAACAAGGAATTTTCATGTGCAGGAAACCGGTTTTTTATGCCAGAAAGTACACAAAAGGCTATCTTGAGATTGGCCCAGAAGCAGACTTTGATGGAATGGCTTGCAAATGACGTTTCTGTTACTAATTTGAACGTGTACACTTTTGCCAATGTCCTCTGCAGTTCTCTTAAAAATAACAGCAAACATGCCATTGCATATACTCATTTTTTGTACCACTCTTTATCAATGAAGTATTTGTCAAAGCGGGAGGTTGATAATTTATGTAGTTCTATGCCACTTGTTGACAACTATGGGCGTGTCACAGAAACAAGAAAGGGTGTTCTTGTGCCTGCAAATGTGAGCAAATGGGCAGACTTGATTGTTTCTAATCCTTGGAGGGATGAAAATTATGTTGAGCTCGGAAAGGAGTACCTAAATTCCTCATCTTATGCAGGCCAATTTACAGGTTCCGGGAAGCTTATTAATTTCCTCACAACTCATGTTGGAGCTTCTGACATTCCTCTTATATCTCCTCCAAATACTGGTTTTTCAGCTGTTGATACACCACTTACCAAAAACAATGCCTTTTTGCTTTTGGATTGGATTCGGAATCTGAAGAACAGGGGAGTGCACCTACCAGAGAGGTTTTTGAAATGTATAAAAGATGGCAGCTGGCTTAAAGTTACCGTCAATGGATACATGCCTCCTTCAAAGTCGTTCTTAATTCGCTCGCCATTGGGAAAAATTTTGCAAAGTGGTTCAGTTCTTGTTGACATCCCCCTGATTGATGAGAGCTTCTATGGGGATAGAATAAACGAGTATGAAGAAGAATTAAAGACCATTGGAGTGATGTTCAGTTGTGAGGAAGCATGCAGTTTCATTGGAAGAGAACTGATGTCTCGTGCGTCTTCCTTCACTTTAAGTAAGAATCATGTTCTTTTGATGCTTAACTTCATCCAATATCTCAGGAAAAGTCTTCTCCCGTTGGACAAATTTGTGAACAGCATCAGAGATGGACCTTGGCTAAAGACATCTTTGGGTCTAAGGTCTCCTGTGGGATCAGTATTGCATGATTCCAGATGGCAAGTCGCATCTCAGATTTGCAATATCCCTTTTATCGATCAATCCTATTTTGGCGAGGAAATATATAACTACAAAGAGGAGCTGAAGTTGCTGGGAGTGATAGTTGGCACAAGTGGAAATTACCAAATTGTTATCAAGCATTTAAAATCACCCTCAAATTTGGCCTCTTTGACAGCTGAGGCTGTTCTTTTGCTAATGAAATGCATCAGATTCATGGATGACCCTAGTAAAGTCTTAAATTCATTGAAGGGAACAAGCTGCTTGAAGACAAACATGGGTTTCAAAATACCAAGTGAATGTTTCTTGTATGACCAGGTGTGGGGCTGCATTTTTGATGTATTCAACAGCCTTCCTGTGATTGATCATAAATTCTATGGAGATAATATTTTTTCATACAAAAATGAACTAAAGAAAATTGGTGTGGTGGTTGAATTTGAAGATGCTATCAAAAAATTTGCTTCTCTCTTCAAACAGAAATCACAAACTTCATTTAATCAAGAAAATGTCATGTCATTTCTTTCTTGTTGCAGACAACTGAAGGGAACTGATTATAGATTTCCTTCTGATTTCTCAAGCATTATACATAATCAGAAGTGGCTGTATACTAAGGTCGGTTGTTATGCGTGCCCAGGAAAATGCATTTTATATGGTCCCGAGTGGAAATTTATATCTTCAATTACTTGTCTCCCTTTCATTGACGACAGTGAAAATTTTTATGGTATGGCAATACATGGATACAAGGAAGAGCTGAAGAGAATTGGTGTTGTTACTGAATTCAAACATGGAGTGAGATTTGTGCCTAAATGTCTGAATTTTCCTTCAGATCCCTCCACCATTACTCCAGAAAGTGTGTTTTCTTTGCTGGAATGCATCCGAAGTTTATATGAAGAGCATGAGCTTTCCATTGATGATGATTTCAGAAAGAGATTGTCCAGAAGTTGGTTGAAGACAAATGCTGGTTATAGGCCTCCAGAGATGTGTTTGCTGTTTAATTCCAAGTGGAGTTCTTTCTTTAATCCAACTGACGGACCTTTTATTGATGCAAATTTTTATGGACCGAAAATAGCATATTTCCAGAAAGAACTCAATGCAATTGGTGTCACCACTGACCTAGAGAAAGGATGCTCCTTGCTTGCCGGTCACCTTGACATTCGCTCTGACAGTGATACTATCGTCAAAATATATAGGTACATCATTTAATCAACTACATGTTTTGTGTCTCTTTTTGCTTCTTGCTTGCCAGTCACCTTTGCACTCTTTCTGACTTTGATAATATTGCGAAAATATATAGGTACTTGTCCGAATACAACTGGAAACCCGAGGAGAAAGCTGCCAAGAAAATTTGGATTCCGAATATAACTGAAGGTGGACAGTGGGTCCGCTCTGAAGAATGCATCATACATGACCCTGATAAGCTTTTTTGTTTAAAATTCTATGTTCTTGATGATATCTATGATAGGAAGCTTCTTCCCTTTTTTACCTTTAACATGGAAGTCAGGACTAAACCCTCACTTGATGATTATGTTGATCTTTGGAATGAATGGGAGAGTTCATTGGAAGAATTGCCGTATGACAACTGCCGGAAGTTCTGGATGTTTATCCTGAAACATTTGGGCACAAATACTGAGAAGAAACTTTTTGAGAGGTTGAGCAAACTACCTGTAACAACAGGAAGTAAGGAGATATTTCTGCTGGACAAGAAAGATGTTTTCATACCTGATAACCTTCATCTGAAGAAGCTTTTTGAGCAGGAGAAGATTTTTGTGTGGTATCCTCAGCAGGACTTTGGGCCTTTGTCCATTTCTAAGTTATATGACATCTACAGAAAAATCGGTGCTCGAAATATATCTGAATCACTATGCAAAGAAGAATCTTCCTTGCTGAATGATGGTGTTGAAAGGGTGCAAGTTGATCATAATGATATTTTTTTCAACTTAAAAGGTTTGATTAAGCTCATTCTTGGTTTCCTTGCTTGTTCTAGCCTGAAAATGGAACCAGACAAGAGGCATGAAGCTGTTCAAGGTCTTCTCAACCTGAGCTTCCTTGAGACAAAGACGCCGGTCACGGTAAGCTATAGTTTATCACTGTCATCAGGGGACATCATTACAAAGAAAGATGACAAAATGGTTCGCTGGGAAAGGCAAAGTTCCAAGTTTTTCATCCAGAAGTTGGATGAGCCTCGGGGAAATGCACTGAAATATGCCACATATTTCTCTGAAACAATATCAGAAGGTGTTTTGTGTGAGAATCATGATTTTGTTCCTGCCCTCTCTGAATTGATCACATTGGGTTGTGTGCTGAAATTCAAGAATGAAGATATTGAATTTCTGATGGAGTCGAAGAACTTTCAGATTTTCAGTGAGGATGAGAAGCTCCTCAGTTCTGCCTTCCCTTCTGACTGAGTATTCTGCATAGGTTTTATGTTTACTTGTTACTATGTCTGTCTCTTTACGATGTTTTAATTTTTCTTGTTCTTTTAACTTTGTTCTCTTTTCTGTGGTTTGTGAGACTATGTTAAGGCTCATTTGTTATTATTATTGAATCATTGAATTACTTATGAGTACCTGTCAACAATATTTTGCTTCTTTCACTTATATTTGATGGCCTTTACAACATGGCCTTTGTTCTCTTTTACTTATAATTATGCACTTTATGGAAACTTCAATACTTGACTTTTATATGTTTGCAATTTGCAAGCCAAGACATCAACATATGCTCAGAATTTGTATAGAAATCTTGACATTGTACTAAATTACATTCCAGAACTTAGGAAAATTATGCCACATCAAACTTTACACTGATTTGGTTGAGTCCAGTCTAATTGACCGTGTTGTCTTATATCAATTTTCTATTTGACAAAGGGGCAATACTGGCATAATAACCTGGGTTACTAGGTAGAGCTTTAGAATCCCATATCTAAGGTCTAGTGAAACTAACAATTAATTTCTGTTTTTTTAGGGGAACAATTAATTTCTTTTAATTATATAATTTTTTTAAGAATTTATGAAAGTACTTATGTGATTCGTTTTAACAAGTTAATTGTCTTACTATGATTTTGTGATTCAAAACAAATACAAGAAGAAACTCTTTCTTTAGTTAGTCTGCATCTACTGAGACTTGTATCAATGGCATCGTTCACTTTGATTACAATTCTTGGATTTAAACAATGAAGGCCAAATTTTACACTCTTCTCTCAAATAGTGCAAGTCCCCTCACGAAATGTATATGGAGTACTTTTATTTGCTAATTTTGTGTTGTTACATTGCTGGAAATTACAAAACTATGTGGCCAAGACATTGCTACCTAGACCTCTAGCCGAAATATATGAAGGGATTATAATATCCTATGAAACACTTATACATACAGCTGACACAACATTGACACCTAAAAACCTTCAACAATTTAAGAAATTGGAAGTAATTGTGTCGGTGTTGGGCACAAGACACGCCTTTAATTCAGAAACATAGTGAAGAAGGTAATTGATTTACTCGCCCATTCATTTTCTTGCGTAGTGATTTGATGCAATGTACAATCAACCTAAGGAAGCATTACAATTACATCATTTCTACAAAAGTCTATTGGCTTTACAAGACTACTTTTGAGTTGATTTTCATCCGTGTTTAATGGATCTCTATATGAAAAACTTTAGGTCCAGAAACTTGGAGTAAGCCACAAGCTGTGAATTTTGATATCTATGTTCCTTCAGATGAGACATTTAGCCCCAAAAAATTGAATAAGTTCAAATCAAATTCTGTTCATACCATAAAACATTTTCTATCATCATAGGCAGATCATTACCTCAACAATAGTAACCAAACATTAGAGAGATGGATTAGAGATAACTTAAGAAACCTTCTATCAGGTAAGCACTTGAAGAAAATCGTCAACAATTTTCATATACCTCGAATCATGTATGGTAAAAGAGCTTGATATGATTTGTATGTAAATATTTTAGTTAATTGGTTTCCTTGTTAGTCATGTAGTTTGTTTTGCGCCTCAATGTTTTAATGTACTAAATAAATAAGCCTTTGATGGCAAAAGGTAACTCAGTAGAGTAGAAAATTGTATTATTTGATGGAGGAGGAATCCATCGACCCGAGTAAGTATAAGAGTTACTTTATACGATGTCATGGTAGTTCCATTTAGTTTGTTTTTATAAAATATTTGTATCTTCTAATATTGTGTTGTGCAGTTTGGAGAAAGTCTTTCCAATGAAGAAATCAATTCATGTTACAAAGGTTTTCTTGTGTTTGGAAACTTAACCGAACTTCGACTAAATTGGAGTGGAGACATTCATGATGGGGTGAGGTAGTGAAAATGCTCCAAAATTGTCCCAAACTTCAAAATCTTAAAATTGAAAAGGTACATTTGTCACACCAATGTATAATTATTGTATTTTGCATGTCCTTCTCTTATGTTCAAGTATATTTACAGATCATATTTTGTTTTTGATTGACAGTGCGAGAGGATTGAGAATACCCAGACCATTCCTGAATTATTGGGAGTACCCAGACTATGTTCTTGGATGTGTTTCCTCTCATCTAATAACATGTAAATTATAAACTATGAAGTTATGGAAGTTGATTTTCGATTCGCAACATATATTTTGCAGAATGTCAGACATTTACAGGTTATGACCATTTGCCGTACTCATCACCCAAAACCAATGGAGAGCCCTCAATTTTTAAAAAATTTATCCTCATGTCCAAGGATCTCTCCCGCATGTAAGCTATCATTATCTTAATCTTATAGTGTTTTTGTTAGTTTCTATATTTTCTACTATTGGATTCGATCGTTTGAAGTTTGAACAATATATATAGGCATACACAAATCAATGGTTTGCCAATTCTAGGGTGCACTTTATAACTTTAATGTATTTGTCATTTTCCCTAACTAAGTTACCTGAGTAGAACAATTTGTGGTTGCTATATACTACATCCATACTTTTTGCATACGTTACATTGAATATTAGATTTATTTTGCAAACAGTCATTAATTACGTACCTTTAGTTCCACCATTCCTTGTGTTATTTCTAGGAAACCTTGATTTAGGGCTAATATTCTGCCCTATTTTGTGGGGGTTGTTTACTTCTGAAATCCCTCATTTGTAAGATTTGCTCGAGCTTTAAATGCTTGATTGATTATGTCACTTGACCATCCTTCATTTGCATTTCATGTGACTCAAAGTATGCTTGGAAATCATTCATGGCCGTTGTGTTAAGATCTTTTGACTTTAGAATTGATGTTGGGTCGTAATCGAATATTGTCTTGTAAGTGTGCTCATAATTTTCTACATGACTTATTTTTCTGTCATTAGTCATCAACATTTCAAAGTATGAATTGGAAAAGAACTCTATAGTGTTAGTCAAGCAAACAATCAAATAAGCTTCATGAATGTTGTTTGATAGATGAGAAATGTGTAGCATTGATGAAGACGGTGATAAACTTTTAAGAAAAGGATCGCAAAAAGTACATAACTTAAGCATGTAAGAACAATGTGATCATATTAATCACCTAGATATTGATTATTTAAAGTAAGCTATAACATTGGTTACTGATCATGGCTACAACCACGATTGGATCAAGTCTAATTCATTAACGGCGATGAACTGTATCTTAAGATGTTGTGCTCGTCATCATCCTAGCTCAAATCTAGTTCGGGAAATTAAAGATAAGATGCAAATGTGTCTTAAGCTATAGGATTTCAATGTGTCTTATGTTTATAGAAATGCTAACCAAATGGCGGACCGTCTTGCCAAATTTGAGAAAACTATTTCTCCAAAATGAGATTAATGTTTCTTATGCCCATTTTTCCCCCTAAAACAGCTCACACCATAACCATTTGGATTGGTCTGATGGTGTTGACTTGAGACCTTAGAGTATGTTCATCCTCAAGGTCTCCAATTCGTTACTTTTATTGCCAATTTAGGTTGACTAATTTAGCTTCTGCATAAAAAAAAATCAATTGGGGATACATATGAAGAATGAAACCTTATAAAAATAAAATAAAATAACTTACATAGATCTTCAAATATTAACATATACTACACATAAATCAAATATTTTCTTGAAAGTGTATTATGTATAACTAAGTGATTGGACTCAAGTGTGTAACGAGATTCATCAAAGGACGAACGTTTGAGAGATCCACCAAAGGACGAATCGTTTGAGACAACCCGAGTTTGATATATGGGTGGAACAATTCTTGACCATATTTTATTTACCTTTAGGCCAAACTCCAAACTACAAGTACTCATTTCTCTTACGAACCGGATGGTTAACACCAAAAAAGAAAGTATTAATATCAAACTTAATTGGTGGTATATATCGTCAATATAACCATCATAACACTATCAATCAATAAAAAAATATTAATATTCCACCAAAAAAATATTAATATAGATCTTCAAAGATTAACATATACTACCCATATATCAAATATTTTCATAAAAGTCCATTATAATCAAATTTAATTTATTAAAAAAAATTAATATATGAAATTTAATTATCTATACATTGTTAGTATAATTACTAGCATCAAGACAAGACAGACACTAATATCATCGTCTTTCTGCTTTTCTATTACAATTAATAGTAAATTTATTTTAGCGCACCTAATTATAATTATTTTAGAATATACCACAATCAAATAAGGATTTAACTCATATTGATCATATTTTGGTGAGATTATTCCTACTATATAATAGGATTTAACTTTTTTTTTTCAGAAGGCCAAAAAAATTGTAAAACAAAAGGCCAAAAAACGATAGGTTGAAAGAAACAATCAAAGCACAAGAAGTACTATGGTTTAAAATTTGCAAAGGTAACAAGAACACAAAAGGTTCCAAAACAACAACATCACCAACCAAAAAGTAAAAATCTAAAACCGTAATGCCGGTAGAGCCACACCTAAACATAACAGGTTGAGTGCTTCACAGATAAAAATCATATGAAAATCCTTTAGCTTTGAACTTGATCTTTGACCATACCAACATTTTAAGCATGTTCAAAGCTATACTTGCTAATCGGTCATGTTGAGCAAACACCACAAAATTAAGTAGCTTCCAAATTGACGAAATACATGTCAATCAAATCACGTGAAATCATTTCGTCGCTTTCTAACCTTGAGAAACCAAGTCTATGTGAAATTCCTGGCAGGACCTGAATCTGAACCGTAAAATAGAGCACAACTTCTGGTGCAGAAAAACAGAGTGTAACACAGCAACAGTGGTTTGGAAGCAGAAATAAAATAGACAGAAATAAAATGCACAGGTGATTTGTTAACCCAGTTCGGTGCAAACTCCACCTACTCTGGGGGATACCAATCCAGGAAGGAAATCTACTAAGTAGAATTAATTCTAAGACTCAACAGCCCCTGTTCTTCGTCTTATCACTTAATCTCTACCCTTCTAGACTTCTACCCAGGAAACCACCTAGGTATAAGAACCCACTTACTTCCTAACCAAGCAATCACATCCCAGTGATTGTAAACTTAACAAAACAAACAAATTGAAGTCACACTTCAACAGAACAAAAACATCACTTGTGCTTAAAAGCTTTAAGTGATTTACAACTCAAAACACCTAAACCAACTCAGATGAGTGGTGTACAAACAAAGCCTAAGCTTACTCAGACACAAAAACTCTGAAACAAATTTCTGGTTTTTGACACAATTAATTTCCAATAACAAAGTCCTCTTTAAATAGTCTTCAGCTGCAACATAAATCTGAACCAAATATTCTTCAATTGATATGATTCTGAAATATTTTGAAGCTCAAAAAGGAAACATATAATTCTGAATCAAATCAAGCAAAGATCCCTTTGAAATATATTCATTCATAAAACACGAAGCCAATCTTCAAAAGATCTTCACCAAAAATCTCAACCTTCTGGAAACTTCAGCATGAATAAATCTTCAATAAATCTACCAAAGATACGCACAGAAATAATCACAAAGAAAGCAGAAAATCAGCTTCTCATAATTCTGAGTCCAATCTTCTGCAATTGATATGTTTCTGAATTATGAATGGCTCAATAAGGAAACAAATAATTCTGCATTGTATCTTGCAAAGATCCTTCAGAAAATATAATTAAGCATAAACACGAGACAAATCTTCTCAAGATCTTCAACAAAAATATCAGTCTTCTAGAACTCAAATGCTTGAATTAATCCTTGACAAATCTTCCAAAGATACGCACAGAAAGAATCAGATTGAAAGAAAAAATCCAGCTTCTGAAGACATTATATAACATCTGGAAAACGCATTGCTTGCATTTTGATTTTACCAAACAATGAAGCCAACCTTTAAATAACCAACACTATGAACTAAACTACATGAAAAAAACAATTATTTATTATTGCACTACTGAAACCTTAATAAGACAAAGCGTCCATCCATAAGTTTGCAAAAATCAGGCACTGAAAAAATAAATAATTAGTTAATTCATTCACATTAGAGCCATCCACACACAAAGGTGGTTCTAAATTATGCATTAATCTAGGGTATCAATAATCTTTTGTTGAAAGAATATCAATTAGCAACCTCCAAGCATTGAAATCTCAATGCTTTAGGGATGCACACCTGGTCAATGGGAAACCCAACAACCATGTCCCTTTGGTGGTCTGGACCATGATTGCTAATTATGACGTCCGAAAGGTTCTCACCGGCCAAGAAGTTTCATGCGACGTAATGTACATCAACCTTCTTTGCATTATTGGTCTCAGTGAAAGACATTTCCCCATACGAAGGTCGAGATCTCTGAGGTTTCGATGGATAGTCTTCACGCCGTCGAGGTTTGGTGAAATTACTCGTTACCTTTGGGACAAGAGAGTCACAAATGGCAGTCAATAGTCAGTTCCTAGAGATCGATAACCCTTCAGTATATATAATTGCATCTTGGGCGCCTAACTCTGGAAGAATAGGTGTGATGTCGTCGAGAGTCCACCTCAAGATGTGGTATCATAATAATAAGGGTGTTGTGGACTTGGAAATGAATCGAAGGCTAACTTATGATGTTTGTTTTTGCGAAATTTTGAGCAATTCAATCGGACTTGATTATATTGTCAAATTTTGAGTCCCTGACAATTAATTTAAGAGATAATAATTCTTCCATTTTATATATTTGGAAAATTAAATTGTTTGATCACTCAACTTCAAGGATAAAATGGTAATTTACTTGCATTTAAACCTTGGTTATGTTCCTATTTTTTGCTATTAATATAGTTGATTTATTTTTTATCTGGTCCCACTATTTTCTTGACAAAAAAAAAGTTTATGTTGCTATATTTTGGTTGGGCTTAACACCTGATAATATCGACTGGGTCTTTTAGATGGTTGGAAATAATTGGTGTAATATCCCGCTTAGATGCAACTGTTATCAGTGTTAGAAGTTTAAGTCATAAGCAATGGCAATTTCGTAAAATTGGAAGTGTGGGAGGGAAAGATTTATAAAAGGGAACCCAAGATATTTTCTTATCATTTCCTCTCATCTTTCTCACTCTTCCAAAATCAGTTTCTCTCCCTCCCTCCCCCTAGTCACACGCCCTCCTCTCTATTGCCACTACCCATCAAAACCTCATCCAAATTCTTGTGAGAATTCTTGCTAGCAAGCTTGTTTTGGAAAGTTAAAAAACAAGAGAAAGTAAAAGAAGAAAACAAGGAAGAATCAAGAGGAGTGTTAGATTGAAGCTAGGACTTTGGAGTTCAGAATTAGCAAGCACCAATTGAGGTTTAAGGTGAGCTCCACAGGGTTTAGTACCCGCTTTGAGTAAGTTTGAGTGGAATTTTACAATTTGAGTTAAGTTTAAAATTAGTACCCTAATCTCATTTGCTTGCCAATTCCTTGATAAATCATGTTTTAAACTATCAATTTGCATTAGAAATTCATTCCTTATACTGTTATGCTGCCTGGGTATGTTTAGATATGTCAAAAATGGTGGAAAATCATGTTTTGAACTAGTTCTGAACTGTCAATTTCGCCCGGCGAGCTCGGGGCGAGATTACAGCGATTTCCTGCATTTTTCCCTGCCTCACTTCGCCATTGGCAAAATCCATTTCGCCCAGCGAAATCAGACAGACCTCCCAGGTCTGTTCTGATTCGTTCTGTGGGCTGTATACGCGTTCGGCGAGGCTTTTAATAACCGTTTTCAATGAAAACTTTAAATTCTAAGAAAAACACCATTCTTGACATATCTGGGAGGTTGTTTCAACATTTAAGGAATGGATGAATAAGGACTTGGCAAAGCATTAGAAATGTAAGAATAAAGGTTATTAAGCGATGGAATGTTTCCAATAACCAAGTGTGGCTTATGAGAACGATAAGCCTACGACCATGTGTTCCTATGTTATAGAAATGCAATGAATATGCAAAAGCTCTTAGTAAATTATTAGACGTACTTTCAAGTACATGAGATAAGAAATGATGAGAATAGGAATGCATCATATATGCATAGTTTCAGCTGGTGTATCAGATATACACATACCAGTTAGGTTATTTATCAGAATATGTATATTTATATACCAGGAATAATGATTAATAATCAGGTTAAACTTTGTGTCTTCTGTGCTCTCGACCAGTTAGAGAGGACAGGGGGTTTCAGCATTGCTGAAATGGGCCAGGAACTTTCCGTGAGGATAACCACACAGAGTTATAGTGTGTCTTCTGTGCTCTCGACCAGTTAGAGAGGACAGGGGGTTCCGGATACAGCTGGAACGGGCCAGGAATCTTCCGCGATGATAACCACACACTTAGACAAGAGGAGTCCGGTGTTAGCCTGATATGATAGGAATTTGCACCGGTTATCAGGGGAATGTGCTTCGGGGTTACTCCACCCGGGGGCATTCCGTAAAATGAACTTAGATAATATTGCTTGTTCAACGCTAACATCTAACATAATATGTTTCAGTTAATATTGTCGCGGTGATTTTTGGATATCAAGCTATTAATTAGCGTTGACTCGCAATTTTAAGATTCACCACCGATCTTTTATTTTTCCGAGGAAAAGGGAGAAAGTTCGAAAAACCCTATTTTTAGAGAGATCAAAGGTCCGGGGGTTGGTTACGCAAAGGGAAGGTATTAGCACCCTAAACGTCTATAGTACTCTATAGGAACCTCTTGCTTATTTTATCTTTATGCTAAATTATTATTTGTTGTAAAATAAGAGCTTAAGTGTGAAAAGATTAAAGTGATAAAAGTAAAAAAGAAAGAAAATGTTTTTGTTATTTTTATTGATTTGGAAAGACAAAGTCTTTTGCCTACGTACCCGAGCGGGATCAAAATCACGTAGTTCGGGGTAAAAAGCCAAGTGATTGGTTTTGGTTGATTTTAAAGTTTGAAAAAAAGTTTAAGAGAGATAGGAGGCCGTAAAGGCATAAAAGAATAAAAAAGAAGTGAGTTTGGTTGATTTTAAATTGAAGAAAAAGTTTTGATTGATTAAAGGTTGATTGAAAATTGATTAAGAAAAGAAAAGAAAAGATTGATTTTTTTTGAAAATTTTGATTATAAAATGTTTTTGAGTTTCGACTTTTTGACTTTTTTATGAAAATTTTGATTAAGGTCCTAGGGTCCTGAGACTAAATTATGCTGAGAAAAACTAAACGCGCCGGATCCCTCAAAATGACGTTGGATCAAGTGAGGGTCCTTTTCCTCGGATACGGTCCAAATTACATAATCGCCCTCGACATAAAGCATAAGAAAAATAAATGTGGTGTCGGTGCATATTCTCATTTATATTTTTATTTACATTGGACCTAGATACATTCTAATGGCAAGAAAATAAATGACAAAAATAATAAAATAAAATAAAATTGCAATTGCATTAAAGTAAATATGCTAAAAAGAAATAAAAATGCATGAAATGCAAAACAATAAATAAATATGGTGCTTAAAGTAAATAAAAAATAAAAATGCAAGGCATAAATAAATATGATGCTGAAAATAAAATAAAAATGCAAGACAATAAAAATAAACATGATGCTAAAAGAAAATAAAAATGCAAGACAATAAAATAAATATGATGCGTAAAATAAAAGAAAATAAAAATGCAAGGCAAAAAATAAATATGGAGCTGGAAAATAAAATGCAAGACTGAATATTAAATATGGTGCTGGAAAATAAATAAAGAAAATAAAAAATGCAAGGCATAAAATTAAATATGATGCATAAAATAAAAGAAAATAGAAAATGCAAGACAAAAAAATAAATATGATGCAATAAAATAAAAATAAAAAAAAAATGCATGGTACTGGAAATTAAAAGCAGTAAATAAAGTGCATAAAAATAAAAGAAATAAAAAAAAAGGCAAGAAATAAAAAATAAAAAGAATAGAGAGGAAGAAAGGGGGTGCAGAAGTAATAAGGGGAGTGCAGAAAGTAAAAGAGTAGAAATCAGAAAAGAAAAGGAAGAAGGAGAATGGGCCAAGAGAAAAGTCCAAAGAGCTGAGTCCAGGGAGAACCGGTCTGGTTTGGTCCGAAAGAACCAGACCGGTTCAGCAGTCTATAAAAATCTGAAACTGGTTTTTATTTCATTTTAATCTTTCTTTCTCTTTCTTATCCTTATCTTCTCACTTGTTCTCTCAAAATCCTCTCGTTTTCTCTCTGTGGCCTCACGTGTCCTCTCCATTTTCTCTCACAACCTCTCCATTTTCTCTCACAACCTCTCACATCCTCTTTTCCTTCTTTTTTTAAACAAACAACACTAATCCGCACCCCTTTTTACACTCTTCTCTAAAACTGTGTTCGGTTTTGCGAAAGAAAAAAGGGAAGAAGCTAGATCTACGGTTTAGAGCTTCGGAAATCTACCTCTTGATTTCTGTTTCTGTGAACTTCGTCGTTGTTGTTACGGTTCTGGTCTTGTCATGCTTCTGAGTTTGGTTTGTTTGTTTGTGCGAATTCGGTTTTGTGTTTATGGTGAGTGATGGTTTGGATTCGTGATTGTTGTTGTTTTGCAAAGCCTGGCCGTGTTTGGGTTTTCGAACGGACTGGTTCTGGGTTTTGGAACAGTTCAGTTCGGATTCTCAAAAGAAAAGAGATGAGAAAAGCTTTTTTTCGTTTTTTTTCTTCTTGGCCGGAAAATGGATTTTTGTTGGTGGTTGTGGGTGGTTCTGTGGTTGAGGGAGTGGTGGTTCTGATCTCTGACTGGTACTGTACTGATTGGCTCCCCCTGTACTTTCTCGTGAACAGTGCTATTTATAGTAAAATAATGGGCAAAAAACGAAAATGACAAAACTGCCCCTCTGGGCCTTGGACTGAAAATGGACTAAAATGACTTAAAAATGAATGAAATCAAAACCATAAAAAACACAATAATAAAAAAACGAAAATAGCAAAATAAAAACTAAAAAAAGAATAAAATAAAAAGGAAATAAATAATAGTAAAAATAAAAAAATAGAAAAAATAATAATAATAATAAAATAACAGAAAATAAAAATAATAAAAACGGTTGCCTTCGGAACAAAAATGAGGTATTTTAAAATACCTTCCTGCCGAAATTTCGTCTGAAACGACGAAAATTTCTGGCCTAAAAGACGAGAGAAAGGAAATAAAAACGGGTCAAAAATGGGGTATGACAGATGCCCCTATTTAAGTTTCTTCGTTACGGAGATTTAAAAGTGAAATTTTGAAATCGACGGATCGAAGAGACTTAAATACAGAGTACAGCATTTTTAACCAGTTTCAAATGCAAAATGTTATGAATGCAATGCTATGCATGTGATGCTATGCATGTAATGTTGTGAATGCTCGCGATGCAAGTATGAATGCAAGACGGCGAGGATGGCTCGACTGGGGATAACAAAACAAAAGGATACCCGAGTCTGTTAAAAAGAAACGGGGTCCGACTCCACTGGGGGATCACATGGTTTCACTGGGGATAAATGTCAGCTGTTCGGGTTATTGCCGAACTAACCAACTGACAAGAAACAAAGATAAATGTCAACTGTCCGGATTATTGCCGGACGGCCATTGACGAACAAGAAATAAAGGTAAATGTCAACTGTTCGGATTATTGCCGAACGAGTCAACTGACGACAGGAAACAAAAGGATAGATGCCAGCTGTTCGGGTTATTGCCGAACGAGTCAACTGACGACAGGAAATAAAAAGGATAAATGCCGGATGAAATTTAGACGCTGGATAAAATTTAAAAGCAGGATGAAATTTAAAAGCAGGATGAAATTTAAATGCTGGATGAAATTTAAAAGCATGATGAAATTTAAAAGCATGATGAAATTTAAAAGCAGGATGAAATTTAAAAGCAGGATGAAATTTAAAAGCAGGATGAAATTTAAAAGCAGGATGAAATTTAAAAGCTGAATGAAATATAAAAGCTGCATGAAATTTAAAAGCTGGATGAAATTTAAAAGCAGGATGAAATTTAAAAGCTGAATGAAATATAAAAGCTGCATGAAATTTAAAAGCTGGATGAAATTTAAAAGCTGGATGAAATTTAAAAGCAGGATGAAATTTAAAAGCAGGATGAAATTTAAAAGCTGGATGAAATATAAATGCTGGATGAAGGATAAATGTCAGCTGTTCGGATTGTTGCCGAACTTGCCACTGACGACAAAAGACTGGATAAGATAATGCACAAGCTGTTCGTTAAAGAACTGTCGCTTGGCGAAAAGAGGGTGACATCTCTGGACCAGGCACACCGGGGATGACCTTGGGGAAAGAAAGGATAAAAATTATTCATGATTGATCGATATGGAAGATATTCAAAGCAATATTCAGGGTGGTTGACGCAACCATGATGTTGTTTGTATGCATGAATGTGTATATGCATGAATGTATGAATGCATGTATGATTTGTGTGACTGTATGACTATACGAAGGATTAATTTGTGTGATAGTGTAATTGATGAATTTGATGAGACAAGTTTGGACAAGTGAGATGGGGAGTGGACTGACGACGCAGTACAAACACTCGGCAATCTTTATTGGAGATGATGCCATTGAAGATATACCAAATCATTGACGGGGTAAAGCCCGCCATATGCAACAATCGATGGGGAGTAATCACTTCCTGGGGAAGATGGTTACAAATTATTCATGATTGATTGAAATGAAAAGATAATTGAAGCAAGACTCATGATGGTTAATGCAGCCATGTATGCATGATATTGTCTTTATTGTATATGCATGAATGTGTATATGCATGAATGTATGAATGCATGAATGACGACACGACTTGTATGACTGTATGGATGATTGACTTGTATGACTGTATGAGGGATTGACTTGTATGATTGTATAACTGGTGGACTTGATGAGACAAGGTTAGGCAGGTGAGAGGGAAAGTGACCCGACGTCGCATCGCAAACACTTGGTAATCTTCAATGGGGATAATGCCACTGGGGGCATATCAAAACAATGACGAGGTAAAGCCCGACATATGCAACAACTGATGGGGAGTAGACACTTCCTGGGGAGAGTGTGCCAATCCACAAACCATAGTAGAAGAACCGGTGCTTCTATGGTCATGCTTATCTTTTGTTTTTTTTTGAATCCCTAATTTTTGCCTGGACCGCCCTTTCGGGTTTTCAGTCCACCGGGAAAATATTCTTGTATGCCCCTAATTTTTGCCTGGACCGCCTTTTCAGGTTTTCAGTCCACCGGGAAAATATTCTTGTATGCCCCTAATTTTTGCCTGGATCGCCCTTTCGGGTTTTCGATCCACCGGGACGCTCATTTTTGCCTAAGCCGCCCTTTCGGGTTTTCGACTTACCGAGCTCATTTCTTTTCTTTTTCTTTCTTTTTTTTATATATATATTTCCTTTTGTTCTTTTTTTGTATATTTTTTTAAGCAATTGACCATGTTCAGCCTGCAAAGTTTATCCGTTCTCAGGATAGCTGTTGACGCACCCTTCACTTATTCATGAGTTCAAAGAAAATGTGTTTTGTTGTTTGTGCCTTTCAAAAAGAGATGAAAAATATTTATGATTTTGAAGAAAATTTTGTTTCAAGCACTACCATCAAAAATAGAAGAAGTTTTTTTTTTATAAACTGAATAAATAGGAATTCCAAACGAAAGGCAATAGGCTCAAATTTATTTAAAAGAGTGGCGACCCGCCAATGGCATGGCTCCACGGATCTTAAAAGTTTGGAAAATGGTAAATATAAGGGGAAGGTACATTGAACACAATACCCGCTATTCTCCCTGACAACTTTGAATTTCACTGCTTGGATGCTTCAGATTCAGAGTCTCTTTGACATTCAATTGTGCCTCAAGTGAGTAGAGATCAGACCAATGCAGTTACTTTGTCTTTTGATCCTTAACTTTTGCATAGATCTCCCTTTCGGGTTTTCGACCTATCAGGATGATTATTTTCTGTTTTATGTCTCTAATTTTTGCCTGGACCGCCCTTTCGGGTTTTCGATCCACCGAGATGCTCATTTTTGCCTAAGCCGCCCTTTCGGGTTTTCGACTTACCGAGCTGTTCTTTTATTTTTTAGACAAAGTATTTCTTGACTGCATCAGCATTCACAGGACGGGGAAGCTCGTCACCAACCATAGTCGTAAGAGTTAATGCGCCACCGGAGAAAGCTCTCTTGACGACATATGGACCTTCATAATTAGGCGTCCACTTGCCCCTGGAATCGGGTTGGAAAGATAGAACCCTCTTGAGCACAAGATCTCCTTCTTGAAACACACGGGGACGAACCTTCTTGTCAAAAGCTTGCTTCATCCTCTTTTGATATAACTGCTCATAGCATAAGGCCTTCATGCGTTTCTTTTCAAGTAAGTTCGAACTGATCATATTTGTTTTGACACCATTCAGCCTCTGACAACTTGGCTTCCATTAAAACTTTCATTGATGGAATCTCAACCTCCACAGGGAGTACTGCTTTCCATGCCATACACTAAAGATAAGGGGTTGCCCCTGTTGAGGTACGCATCGAAGTACGATACCCGTGTAAAGCATATGGTAGCATCTCATGCAAGTCCTTGTAGGTGGTTACCATCTTCTGCACCATCTTTTTTGACGTATCTTTGCTCTTTTTCTTTTTGTTTTCTTTTTCTTTTGATTTTTGTTTGATTTTTTTTCTTTTGATTTTTTTTGCTTTTGATTTTTTTTTTGCTTTTGATATTCTTTTTTGTTTGTTTTTTTTTGCAGCCTCGATGGCACCACTCATCTGGAATTTTATCAGGAATACCGTAGCAGCAGTCCCTCGGAACCCAAGTTTATCACTTCCAGTGTTTCTTTCAGGAGGCTGAATGATGTTCTTTTCATATTCTAGTAACAGAGAGATCTTTTCGAAGAATCCCTTCATCCTCCTCCTCCTCTTCCACTTCGTAAACAGGGAACTCAAAGTCGGGAGAGAGCATAGGGTTAAAGTGTTCAACGGGTTTATTGGTGTTTAAGCTTTTTATATGATTGATGATTGATTGATTTGAGAAAATGAGTTAATGCATACATTTGAAAATGATTAAAAAGAAAACAAATAAAAGAAAGATAATTAACTTTTTGGTTTTTTGTGTTACCATTTTCCAGAAAAAGCAAAATATAAAAAAGACAAAGTCGAGGACAAAACGACTTTTTATTTAATGATGGGAATGCATGAAGCAAAAAGCCCTAAAAAGTTCACTTTCGTCTCGGGCGGAACGAAAAGATTTTTTGAAAAGACAAGACAACAAAACACATTACTTGGACCAATGAGTAACTTGAGGGAATGTCAACAGTGACCTAATTGCGGTAAACTCTGCCATGTGTTTGCACGACCACATCTGTCTTCTGTTTGCACGAGTGTTGTAGGTGCGAGTCGGTTTGCAATGAACACGCCGGGCCACTTTCTTTGACGGCGGCAGATTAACCTTTTATTTGTGAACAAAGTGTAAGACTCGATTTGGAAACTATGAATGCAGTATGATGCATGATTATGCTTATGCAAAAAAAGAAAGTTTTGTTATCGAAGGACTTGTCGAAGTAATTGTAAACACCATAGTTTGAACGTTTCATTTAAAATATTACAAACAATCCCCTTTTTAGGAACAAAGCCAAGGGATATGCTCAGAAGTTCATCAATAGAAACCTTAAAAGGGCCCCGATATTTCGAACTTGAGGATGCCAAGTGATCTCCCATAACGAGTTTGAAAAATTCTCCGAACTAGTCACTAAAGATCCTAGCTTCCTTAAGTTTGTCACATCCGAGCTTTTGAAATTGTACTTCTGAGTGTTTCTCTTTGTGAAGTTCATTCCTACGATGTTTACAACAAAACTTGTCTAAGTCCTTTGCTACTTGATGAAAGAAATGTTTATGAATGAATGCATGTATGCATGATTATGCTAAAGAACGGAGAAAACATGGTGGGGTTAAGTCCATAGTGTTGGAGCCAAGGGTAAACACGCCATTTGGTAAGGACCATGGTTTCACATGTACCTGTATCACGGGTTCTACCAAGTTCCCAAAGTCCTCAACTCCTTGCAAATATCATCGGGTTACGAGATTGACTCCCGATCCGATAATATTTGTAAGAAAGTATCGTTTGAGTGTAGTATCGCGTATCAACTAATTCAAGATTACTCTTGGTTAGCCACCGCACTACGTCCTAAAAGGCCAAGATGGGTTAAAGGTAACTAAAGGTCCTCAACTTCATGGGTCACTTGAAAATATCAATGCCGAACACGACTTACTCATGCCAACATAGTAATACTTCCAAGATTCCTCCGTTGAGTGGGGTTATCACATGTGCCACATCCGAAATTTACTCTCGGAAAGCCACTATGATTATACCACCATCCTATCTTATGTTTCCCTCAAGTCCGGGTGTAGGACTTATCTCACCACTCACGTAAAAAGGTAAACACTTAAACACATATTTACAATTACAAATAATAATAAAGCATAAAGGTAAAGAAAAGCAAGATAGGTTTAACCCACTTAGGATTTTCTTCCCCAGCAGAGTCGCCATTTTTCTGTCGCGGTGATTTTTGGATATCAAGCTATTAATTAGCGTTGACTCGCAATTTTAAGATTCACCACCGATCTTTTATTTTTCCGAGGAAAAGGGAGAAAGTTCGAAAAACCCTATTTTTAGAGAGATCAAAGGTCCGGGGGTTGGTTACGCAAAGGGAAGGTATTAGCACCCTAAACGTCTATAGTACTCTATAGGAACCTCTTGCTTATTTTATCTTTATGCTAAATTATTATTTGTTGTAAAATAAGAGCTTAAGTGTGAAAAGATTAAAGTGATAAAAGTAAAAAAGAAAGAAAATGTTTTTGTTATTTTTATTGATTTGGAAAGACAAAGTCTTTTGCCTACGTACCCGAGCGAGATCAAAATCACGTAGTTCGGGGTAAAAAGCCAAGTGATTGGTTTTGGTTGATTTTAAAGTTTGAAAAAAAGTTTAAGAGAGATAGGAGGCCGTAAAGGCATAAAAGAATAAAAAAGAAGTGAGTTTGGTTGATTTTAAATTGAAGAAAAAGTTTTGATTGATTAAAGGTTGATTGAAAATTGATTAAGAAAAGAAAAGAAAAGATTGATTTTTTTTGAAAATTTTGATTATAAAATGTTTTTGAGTTTCGACTTTTTGACTTTTTTATGAAAATTTTGATTAAGGTCCTAGGGTCCTGAGACTAAATTATGCTGAGAAAAACTAAACGCGCCGGATCCCTCAAAATGACGTTGGATCAAGTGAGGGTCCTTTTCCTCGGATACGGTCCAAATTACATAATCGCCCTCGACATAAAGCATAAGAAAAATAAATGTGGTGTCGGTGCATATTCTCATTTATATTTTTATTTACATTGGACCTAGATACATTCTAATGGCAAGAAAATAAATGACAAAAATAATAAAATAAAATAAAATTGCAATTGCATTAAAGTAAATATGCTAAAAAGAAATAAAAATGCATGAAATGCAAAACAATAAATAAATATGGTGCTTAAAGTAAATAAAAAATAAAAATGCAAGGCATAAATAAATATGATGCTGAAAATAAAATAAAAATGCAAGACAATAAAAATAAACATGATGCTAAAAGAAAATAAAAATGCAAGACAATAAAATAAATATGATGCGTAAAATAAAAGAAAATAAAAATGCAAGGCAAAAAATAAATATGGAGCTGGAAAATAAAATGCAAGACTGAATATTAAATATGGTGCTGGAAAATAAATAAAGAAAATAAAAAATGCAAGGCATAAAATTAAATATGATGCATAAAATAAAAGAAAATAGAAAATGCAAGACAAAAAAATAAATATGATGCAATAAAATAAAAATAAAAAAAAAATGCATGGTACTGGAAATTAAAAGCAGTAAATAAAGTGCATAAAAATAAAAGAAATAAAAAAAAGGCAAGAAATAAAAAATAAAAGAATAGAGAGGAAGAAAGGGGGTGCAGAAGTAATAAGGGGAGTGCAGAAAGTAAAAGAGTAGAAATCAGAAAAGAAAAGGAAGAAGGAGAATGGGCCAAGAGAAAAGTCCAAAGAGCTGAGTCCAGGGAGAACCGGTCTGGTTTGGTCCGAAAGAACCAGACCGGTTCAGCAGTCTATAAAAATCTGAAACTGGTTTTTATTTCATTTTAATCTTTCTTTCTCTTTCTTATCCTTATCTTCTCACTTGTTCTCTCAAAATCCTCTCGTTTTCTCTCTGTGGCCTCACGTGTCCTCTCCATTTTCTCTCACAACCTCTCCATTTTCTCTCACAACCTCTCACATCCTCTTTTCCTTCTTTTTTTAAACAAACAACACTAATCCGCACCCCTTTTTACACTCTTCTCTAAAATTGTGTTCGGTTTTGCGAAAGAAAAAAGGGAAGAAGCTAGATCTACGGTTTAGAGCTTCGGAAATCTACCTCTTGATTTCTGTTTCTGTGAACTTCGTCGTTGTTGTTACGGTTCTGGTCTTGTCATGCTTCTGAGTTTGGTTTGTTTGTTTGTGCGAATTCGGTTTTGTGTTTATGGTGAGTGATGGTTTGGATTCGTGATTGTTGTTGTTTTGCAAAGCCTGGCCGTGTTTGGGTTTTCGAACGGACTGGTTCTGGGTTTTGGAACAGTTCAGTTCGGATTCTCAAAAGAAAAGAGATGAGAAAAGCTTTTTTTCGTTTTTTTTTTCTTCTTGGCCGGAAAATGGATTTTTGTTGGTGGTTGTGGGTGGTTCTGTGGTTGAGGGAGTGGTGGTTCTGATCTCTGACTGGTACTGTACTGATTGGCTCCCCCTGTACTTTCTCGTGAACAGTGCTATTTATAGTAAAATAATGGGCAAAAAACGAAAATGACAAAACTGCCCCTCTGGGCCTTGGACTGAAAATGGACTAAAATGACTTAAAAATGAATGAAATCAAAACCATAAAAAACACAATAATAAAAAAACGAAAATAGCAAAATAAAAACTAAAAAAAGAATAAAATAAAAAGGAAATAAATAATAGTAAAAATAAAAAAATAGAAAAAATAATAATAATAATAAAATAACAGAAAATAAAAATAATAAAAACGGTTGCCTTCGGAACAAAAATGAGGTATTTTAAAATACCTTCCTGCCGAAATTTCGTCTGAAACGACGAAAATTTCTGGCCTAAAAGACGAGAGAAAGGAAATAAAAACGGGTCAAAAATGGGGTATGACAAATATTTTATTATAATATCAGGCAGGGAATAGTTATCAGACAGATGTTAGATAGCAGGTAGCAGATATCAGACGGTGATCCTAGGTTACCCCTTGATCACCAGTTTAGAAGGAACAGTTAGGTAGCCCTCTACGGGTAAGGTTAAAACTTGGCGATCGTAGGTATCCCCAAGATTGCCAAAAGTAGGCACGGCGACCCTAGGTTCCCCGTGGTTGCCAACAGTAGGTAGGGCCGGAGCTCACTGAGACGTTATGTCTCATCCCTTTCCTTCTGGTGCAGATTCGCAGGAAGCACGACGCAAAGGTAAAGAGAAAGCTTTGGATTGATCGTGCTGCTTTTATTATTTATGGATGTTGTATATAGATGATGTATTATGATGTGTATTACTGAGGATGTTTTGTATCAGATATCGGATTGTAACAAAGACTTATGTATTGTATTATCTTTAAGCCAACTTTCTGTATTGTATTTAATGTATCCAGTACGAAATTTTAATACTCGTAACAGATCCTAGGCAATCTCTATATGGGTGTTACAATTGGGCTACTGTACTCGTTCTGTATTTTATGGTTTTGACTATTGCTTTTTTCATTTTATAAATTTCTCGTGCGCCCTATTTTTTTTTCCAAAATTACACTTTGTTTGGATTTTAGAATCCGAAGCCTATTAGGATTATACAATCCGAACAACGTAAAAACTGAAGGCCAACATGTCTATGTTGGAACAAAATGTATGAACAACTTTCTTTTGGGTTTTGATGATAACAAAGTGTTAAAAAGAAAATTGGTATTGCTAATGCTTCATTCTAAGTGTGCAGAACCATGTTCTTAATGTTTGGTAATTAATACTGGTTATGGAAGAACAAGCTAAGAGCAAGAAGGAAAGCATAGAAGCCTATGTTGCAAGTATGAAGCAAGACTGAGTCTGAAGCAGCTTCTGAAGACTGAGTCTGAAAGCAGCTTCTGAAGGCAGAGTTTGAAGACTGCGTCTGAAGAAGTGCTTCTGAAGACTGAGTCTGAAGGTCAACAGAAGTCAACGTCTGAAGGCTGAGTCTGAAGGTCAACAAAAGTCAACGTCTGAAGAAGTGTGTCTGATGAACAGTGCTTCTGAAGGGTGCGTCTGAAGACCTGCTTCTGAAGAGAGCTTCTGATGAACAGTGTCTGAAGAAGCTTCTGAAGTCTGACTCTGAAGGAAAAGCAATTGTCACTGTCTGCATTTAATGCCTGCACTGTCAAAACAACTCAATGGAACAGTTGTCTCCTTGGCCAAAACATTCCCCAGCTTTTAAGGAAAGAATTCAAAAATTGCGTGCTCTGTTTTATGCTCAGTTTGGCACACAATTTCAGCTGGACCTAGCTCTAATTTGCAACGGCTCTTTGCTGGTTTTCTGGGCAATTCTCAACAGCTCTTTTATCCTCTATAAAAGGGTGAAGATTTGAAGAAGAAAATTGCTAAGACTCAAGAAACTAAAGACTGAATATTTGTGCTCTGTTTTGCTGTCAAAAATACGAAAGTCACCAAAACTCTTAGAAATTCTTACAAACTTATCATCTTAGAATTTCTTAAGTTTAGAGTCTTAAACCTGAGTTGTATTTTGTGAACACCTCTGATATTTGATCAAGTGTTCAACTCAAACTTACTTTCTTTGTAAATCAGTTTGATTCAAGTCTTAGCCTGCGTGCTGAGCAAACAGAAGTCTCTTTACTTTGTGTATTGAGCAACTAGAAGTCTCTTAGCTTTGTGCTTTGAGCAGAGAAGTCTCTTAACTTTGTGTTTCGAGCATAGAAGTCTCTTAACTTTGTGTTTTGAGCATAGAAGTCTCTTGCTAAGTGCTTGAGCATTGGAAGTCTCTTAGCTTTGTGCTTTGAGCAATTGTAATCAGTTGATTATAGTTCAAATCTCCTGTAAGTAACAGGGGGACTAGACTACTTCCGGTTTGTGGAAGGAACTAGTATAAAAACCATTGTGTCTCTCTTTCCCTTTCTCTCTTTTACTTAATCCACTGCGTAAACACTCTGAAAAAGGTTCAGAATCTGATTCTGAACTTAACATAAGTTTTGAGAAAGAAAAAGAATTTACCCACACAATTCAACCCCCCCCCCCCCCCCCCCCCCCCCTTCTTGTGTGTTTTTCTCACCTTCAGTCTAAAACTCATCCTTGCCTAAAGTTGGGTGAAAACCTGTTTCAGATAATAGAATACGAAGCTTTTGAATATTTCGGATAGTATAATCTGAAATATCTACTTTTTACAAAGCGGAAAACTATTCGGATTATGGAATCCAAAACCTCCGAATGACAACCATTTTATGGTGATATATTTGAAGGATGATTGTCCAATTCCTCCCACTTCCGTGCTATGGAGACAACATTGTCGAGATGATGCAAAAAAATGGATGAAAGATATATCGGTCAGATGGTTGACTATAATGCAGTATGTCGGGCGGCAGATTATGAGGTAGTAGGAGATGACCAAGATTTGTACATTGTTGAAAATCTTGATCCTGAAGAAAAGGTTGTTGTTGATAAGAAGGTTGGAGAAGGGGTGAAGATTTAAAATGATGAAACCTTTAATCTTGATGATTGTAGTATAGATCTTGGGGCGGATCAGTTGAAATGTATATCATTAGTTGAAATGTGTAGTGATATAAGTTCAACTTTTTTGGTATAATGATATGTATACACACATACATAATGATTTTTGGATATAATTATAACCTCATTGTCTTTTATAATATTTTATATATTGAAAAACTGTTGAATCCACAAAGACATGAAATCAGTGCATGTTGATATTGTAAACTGTATGATTTCAAATTATATAATTCTAAATAGGTTTCAAATTTTAAAATCTGAATGGTATTTTGGAAAGAAAAAAATAGAACGCGTAAGGAATGGATAAGGTGAAAAAAGTAATAATCTATGTTTTTTAGATTTGATTTTTGTTCAATTCACGTGTTGTATATCTTGATTATCCATTCTTTTCACACTTTAATGATTCTTAAAAACTAATTTCATCTTGAATTTATTTATTCGGCCCAAATAAATGGTTTTGGGCTATATAACACAATACAGTGGAGAAGGTTGCTCTTTAGGCCCCTCATTTTCATTCAAAACCCCTCAATTTATAGGAATGTATCTTCCGACCGGCCTTTTTTTTTTCTTCAGGGTTGAAATAATATTAAATATTAATTTTTTTAATATTAAAATATTATTTATTTAATATATTATTAATATTTAATATTATTTTAACATTGACGGTGGTTAACGTCGGAGAACCACCGGTCAGCGCCGGAGGTCCATCGTGAACCACCGCCAGCTGCCGTAATCTTTCCTGAGCTTCGGTCAACCGCCGCCGCGATTCGCCGGAGCACCACTGTGGCCAACGTCGGTCAACAACGGTCAACGGTGGTCAACGGCAGTCAACTGTGGTCAACCGCGGTCAACTGTGGTCAACAGTTGTGGTGGTCGGTCAACAGCTGTGCACCACCACCTATTATTATATATTTAATTTTGTTTGGGCTGAGACAAAAATCAAGTTTGAGCTTGATAATAAAATCTGTTTTGGGTTTAGACATAAATAAATATGTTGGATATTTTTACTTTTGGCACCAATTAATTAACTAAATATTTATGAAATACAAATTAAATAAATAACACATTTTATTTGATGGATCGGATGGATAATCCATCCGTTAAAATCTAGTAATGGATGGATTGGATGATCAATATACTTAATGGATGAGTCGGATGGTTTTTTTTCAACAAAAAAATTAGTGGATTGTAATGGATTAATGAATTTCTTTTGATCCATCCATTATGATCCAAATTCATATATATCCAATCTATCCATTTTGCCACCCCTATTCTGTATATATTTTTGTTGGAAATGAACCGATATTTTGGCATCCAATTTTATGTTTGAATCTATTTTTCTATCACATACTCTATAAATATTTCTTCTTAGGGGATATAATGTTGGGTTTGGTGGCTGGGGTGGGGAGTCAAGGAATAGAGTGACAAGGAGGTCGAACATTAATCTTCACTTTCGGCATAATATTGAGAATATTAACATTAGCCATCTTTATTTTTATCGTTTTTCTATATTATAAATAATTAAAAGATGCTCAAACACTCTTGTTAAAAGGAGATAGCAATTTGAAGCTTATGGTGTCTTAAGATTACTTTCGATTAACCATTTCTACTATATAAATAGTTCAAGCCATTAAAAATATATTTATTTTAATTTTTTTTAGGGAAAGCCATTGAAAATAAGCTTTTATTTTTCTCACCATATCTATTTCTCACGCGCTCTATAATTTTTACAAAAATGCCCATGAAATTTTGGATTCTAAAATCCGAACACATCCAAACTAAGTTCGGATTTTAAAATCTGAAATATGCTTATGTATAATGAGCAATCATAATCTCTCCCATTTCAGCAGTTTTGAATTTTGCTTTTAAAAACAACCAAAAAACAAAGTAAAAAAATAATAAAAACCTGTCAAATAAAATCATAAAAATACCACCAAAAAAATTCTAAAAATCAAATAAAACTAATGCAGTTTTTTTTTTATTTTTCTAAGAATATGAAAAATAAAAAAAATGAAAAATGGATCTAAACGATGAAATTTTGGATTTTGTGGGGCGGAGTCTCATAAGGGAGTGATGATCCTTGATTTTTTTCTTATTTTCTAGGAAAGTATCGGAGCAATCTGATCAAGTAGTCCGAAAACCGGAATTTTTTACTAAGAACATCTAACAATGACCTAAAACAGAAGAATGAGAGTTAGGAAGATTAACATGATCATTAAACTAGTTATCCATGTTACAAACAGACTCAGAATTTGTGCTGATACGGTTCGGATTATATAATCTGAACTGTTTTTCCCTTGAAAAATGGTGTTTAGGGGGTGTTCGGATTCTATGATCCGAAAAAATGAAGGAACGGGCCCTATTTTTTGAGGTTTTTGGATTATAAAATCTGAATTGGTGAAAAACTCATTTTTTCACCGTATAACAAAGGAAAAACTAATTTCGGATTCTAAAATCCGAAAATCACATAGGCATTTTCGTAAAAAAAACCTAGGGTGTGCGAGAATGTGATAGGGTGGGAAAAGTAAATCCCTTAAAAATATATGTATTTAGAGGCAGACTTATTGTTTAGAATCAAAACTAATCGTAGTTTATAAACCACCCACTCAATATATGTAGGCTTTTACTTTTCCCATTCTATGACATTTTCGTGCGCCCTATTTTTTTCTCAAAATACCCTTCGTTCGGATTTTATAATCCGAACTCAGTTTGGATTATAAAATCCGAAACATTCTTAAGTTGTTGGAACATGGAGCACCTTGGAGATGTTTGTGTAATCTCTGTGAAACTACATTTCAGATTTTATAATATACAAAACACTTTTAGACCCTTGGGATTTTATAATCCGAAATATGTCAAACACCCCATAAAAGCATAACTTTGGCGTAAAAAAGGTAAAAAAAATGACTAGTTCGGATTATATAATCCGGATTGTCATAAAACATTTCGGATTATATAATCTGAAATGTATCAATAGAGAAACAAAGACATTGTTTTTTCCTCTGATACATACAAATTATATAATCATGTGAAATAAACATGCATTCTTGAATAAATAACAAAACTGTTGTAATGGAAACGATAAGAAACAACACAATTTTCAAACATTAAATTTAAAACTGAAATTATCCATAGGTTACAAACCAAGTGTTCAGACATAAAATTCAAAATTAATGATTATCCAAAGGTTACAACACCATAAAACTAAAACTAAGCCCCACCACCCCCACCCCCAACAACACGCCTACGACGATAAACTTGCCCTCCATGAACCTCCTCCAGGGTTGCTTCCAAATGACGCCATTGATCATACCCTTGCTCCACCACACCACTGGCCATGACGGCATAGACATGGTCTCTGATACGACCCAACCTTTTGGTCAGCACCAAGTACCCATCCTCTCTGTCCTCCTCATCAGCAATCTCATCAAGGGCCTCCTACTCAGGTGGCCTCGAGACCTGAACAGCCTCGTCCGAAAGAATGATGTGTGGATGTGAGATGAAATAAAACCATCTGATGTATCCCTGTGACGTCTCCACATCAGTTCTAGGAGCGAGCCCTAAGTCCTGAGTTGTCAGCATATGATCATGATAGTATGCATAATGGTAGCTGATCTCAGATAAGGTCGCCTGGGGAGATGCACTGTCACATGGATGTCTGGGGATGGTCTGGACGCGCCCAAACTGACGAAACACCCGCTTCGGCAGATATCTCACCCTACGATTACCGTATCTGAGTCATCCAGAGTAAAGGCTGACCTGCTCGATGGGGCATGCCTCACATTGTGCCTCATACGGGTACATGATAACACCTTAGATCCAGCTGATCCAGATGCATTCTATACTGGTTTGGTGAAGACAGGCCCCTGAGCAGTATATACATCAATGCACGTGGATGTTGATGGTCCAGATATCCACCTCATGCATCCCTGACACCCATACCCCTGAAGTGCTGAAAGACCCAAGCCTGCAACAAAATAAAAAACATATAAATATACAAACAATGAAGACATACAGATGAATAAATATGCAGTCCATTATTATTAATTTATTTATACCTACAACAAAGAGAAGTATCATGCAAGATGTCTGGTCTTATAATGGGAGGCATTGTTAAGCTCCTTGTACAGGTGTGCAAGGGCAGAAGCTCCACATGCATAATCAGAGAGAAGCTCCAAGTCTCCGAAGTACCTCATATAAGCAACATCCACATAGCGGGCAATCTTGTCAATGAAGAGCGTGATACCCACCAAGTAGAGCAAATATAGGCGGAGAGACTGGTCCTGCTTCTGCTGTATCTCAACCAATTGACAGCATGGTAGGCCTCATATACCTCCCGAATACGCTCCTTGAAAGTATCCTTCAAGAAGCTAAATCGTGCATGTCCACCTTTTGTCTTGTCTACCTCGGTCCATGCCTCGCCCGCATCAACCCCCAACAACTCCATCATCAACTCAACAACATTAACCCTTGACATACTTTCGTGGGACAAGAGCATACCCTCGATGCGGAGATGCAACAAACAGGACACATCATCGAGTGTCATTGTCATCTCCCCAAACAGAAGATGGAAGCTCGATGTCTCCTCGTGCCATCTCTCTACAAATGCAGAACAAAGCCCGTGGTCAATTTGGCTGTAGCTGGTATCCTGCAGCCACTTAAGACCGATGGCTCTCAGGCCATCCTTAAACCACTGTGCTGCCATCTGAGCCTTGTTTGGTTTATGTATCGCCTCTATCTTCTTCCCGTTGTTTACACATTTCAAATTGTCATGCCACTGCAAAAATTATAAACAAAAAACCTTCATAAGTTTAACAGTAATCAGAATAACACATGACAAAAATTAACAACAGTTTACAATCATTAAAACAACATAGAAATTCAATTTTCATTAAATAAAAGGTGTAGTGTCTTACCACTCCATCAGCCGTCATCTTGGCCACGTGAACAGGGTACTTCGTCAGCACAGTCAAGTCGTTTGGGCCACCAGGATAGTCATCAAGCTCCTCTGGCTCTGGCTGCACACGCTCCTGCTGCTCATCATCATCCACCTCATGATACTCTGGATCACCCTTCATCTTATCCTCCATCTCTATTTGGGGCTCGTATTGTGGCTCCGAATAGTTCCCCTGAGATGTTCCCTCACCATCAGCACCAGCACGGCGTGCCCTTCCCCTGCCCCTGCCATGCCTGGGCTCTCCCCCCTTCGCTTGCAACCTCTCCCTACGCTCTCTCATAACAGAAGCATGCATTGTTGTTCTTTCACCTCTGGTTCGTTCAACAGGATCCATACATGTAACATGCATAATCAGATAACACACAATCAACATAAATCTAAGAAACTGTCAAAATATCTGCTATAGGTACACTTCAGATTATAAAATTTGAACTTCAAAAATACTGTTTCAATTTTATAATCCAAACAGGTTCAATGCTCAGAAGAAGAAAAAATCGAACTCAAAGGCTTACGTGCAGAGGGAATGAGACCTAACCTTCACTTTGGTGTTTGATAAAGCTTCAAATGTGATGATTTTGAGCAAAAAAAACTCCAAGATTGGACCAATTTGTGGGTTTCGGAGTTTGGGATAAGGGATAGAGAGAAAGCTGTAAAAGTGAAACTATAAAATGGGGGAAGTTGTTGTTCTTGCCTATATATATATATCGAAATGTTTCAGAATATATATTCCGAACTGGTTTTCGGATTTTAAAATCCGAGGGACAATTTTGAAAAAAAAAATAGGGCGTGGGAGAACCTCATAAGGTGGGAAAAGTAATGGTCATATATGTGTTTAGAGGCAGACTTATTGTTTGCGATCCATTAAAACATCTTTTGGGCTCTCATACGACCAAAACCACACAATACAAAAAAAAGGTTTTTACTTTTCCCACCCTATGACATTCTCATGTGCCCTATTTTTTTCCCAAAATGCCCTTTGTCCGGATTTTATAATCCGGACACTGTTTGGATTATAAAATCGGAAACATTCTTAAACTATTGGAACATAGAGCACCCTGGAGAAGTTTGTGAAATCTATGTGAAACTACAGTTCGTATTTTATAATACAAAATCATTTTAGACCTTTCATATTATATATTCTGAATCATGCCTAACACCCCGTAAAGGCCTAACTTTGACGTAAAAAAGGTAAAAAAAATGACTAGTTCGGATTAAATAATATGGAATGTCATTAAACATTAATCCATATTATATAATCTGAAGTGTATCATAGTGCAGAAATAGAAGCTGTGTTTCAGAAACAGAAGCTGTGTTTTTTTCCCAGATTATGTATTCTTGTGAAATAAACATGTATTCTTGAATAAATAACAAAAATGCTGTAATTGAAACGATAAAATTCAATTTTTCAGACATAAATACTAAAAGTATCCATAATTTACAAACCAATCCAATTGTTCAGACATAAAATTCAAAAATAATGATTATGTTGAATGAACAAAAGTAAGTATTAGTTTTTATATCGTTCCACAGGGATTAATGTGATATCATAAACCGTTCAACTTCGATTATCGTTTTAAGTTAGGGTTTAACCATTTGTTTTACTACACTACTCATCATTTTAAAACATAATAAATAAATAGTAGAGTCATAGGACATAGAAGGTGTTAGGATTAACTTTCATCAATCAAACATCGTTTATATCCGATTGATTACAAATACGAATTCTAGCGTTTTCTTATATATGACATTATTACGTATTGCTCAATAACATCATTGATTTCCCAAATGAAGTCGTGATATCGATTGTATCGTTTAATCGATGATTTCTCAATCTATTAAACGATCCAAAAGCATTATGATCCAATACTATAATGTAATTATCAAAACCAAATCCCATTTCTAGAATTTCTTATCTTGATAGAAAATCATTCTAAACCTAGATTCAAAAGTCTTTTTCAACAACATTTAAATCAAACATAAGATTGAAAAGCAAGAAGAAATTCAATGGTATATAAAAATTGCTAGAATCATATATTGAATAATCAAAAGTTTACAACATGAGTGATTGATTACCTATCAATCCCAACAAAGGAGATTGGTTGATCATTGTCATGACAACACTTGCAAAATAAGAAAGGAAGATGAAGATTTAGTAGAGCTTGATGTCTCAAAGCTTCTAAAATGTCTTCTTCAATCCAAAGTTACTTGCTATTTTGAAGTTTTCCTCCTTCTATGCCTAATCTCTCTTTCTTAGGAATAAGCTCTTAAATTTCGTGTAAAATTGTAAGCAATACAATAGTAACTTTTTTAACCTAAAAGCTGTAAATAGCTTAAATACTAAACTGATAATTACACTTTCGCTCAGCGATACGTATCATCGCTCAGCGAACAATTCAAAACAGCCAATAGAGATATGCCACGTCATCTTCTACAGTTAGACCGCCTTGATGATGTCGCTGAGCGATCAAAATATCGCTGGGCGAAAACAGCTTCCCCTGTTCCAGAAAATTCCTGTCTTGAATCGCCAAGCTTTCGCTTCAGGATCGCTAGGCGAAAGTGTTCGTTACTGTTCCAGCTGAACTCTCTGCTTACCTTCGCCAACCTTTCGCCTCTCCGTCGCTTAGCGAATCTGGCAGTTACTGTTCCAACTGAACTCTCTGCCTACCTTCGCCAACCTTTCGCTTTCAGATCGCTAGGCGAACTATCTTGTTGACTTCGCTCAGCAATCGCCCTAGGATCGCTAGGCGATTGTCTTCATGCTTCTCTTCAATAATTCTTTTGATGTTCAGGTCCTGGCTTGCTTTTTCCTACACAAATGGGGAAGAATGAGATATATAAAGAATAATTGGCATTTATTCATAAATTCCATGCTTTTCCTAAGATAACTTGCATAACAAGTAATTAAAAGACATTATAAAAGACATGGATTTATTCATATTTTGCCACTTATCAAATACTCCCCAACTTAGTTCTTTGTTTGTCCTCAAACAAAAGATTCAAAATAATTGGAAAAACAAGGCTTTGGACAAAGTTAAGCATGAAGCAAAAATTTCCAAAATGGAAGAAAAGATTTTTCAGGTGAATGATTCAACTATGATAGCGCGAGTAATAGTAAAATTTCTCATTCCACTAAATACATACCATGATTGTGACACAGTCCTAAGCACAAAGTTTATATCTCACAATTCTTGGCAAACAAAATATTTAAATTTGAACCAACCTAACACACTTCTATATAAAAGTAGATAAACATGATGAACATTTGTAAGGGTTATGAACACTCATCCAATAAACATGATAACATACAATCAAATTATGTGTCCATCTAATTATCATTTCTAAAAGCATAAATGGCATTGATCAAAAGGTCTTTCAAGGTTGTAATTGGGCTAGGTTACAAAAGAATTGTCATATGTGGGATATTTGAATTCAAATGGCCAAGCAAAAGGAACATTCAATCTAATTACACTTCCTTCTTTCTCCAATACAACACTTGGTGAATTTCTTACTTTTCTATTCTTGATTGATTCTTGACAACTTTTTCTTTGAAATCTTGCAAACCTTTTCATTTTTCTCTTTTCTTTTTCTTGGTTTGCTTTTCTTTCTTTCTTTTTTTTTTTTTTTTTTTTTTTCTTTTCAAGATTGTCAAGATCAAATATTACATTCACCATACATTGACTTAAATAAAACCTTCCTTTCTCCCCAACTTATTCCAATGATACCCTAATCGAATGTTCCTTTGTTATTATGGCAAAGGTCAATAAAAACGACGGATAAGGGTTCAAAAGAAAACAACAATCAGAATTTAATAAAGAGTTAACTGTGACTGAATTTTTTTACAAACTCCGGCAATTTAATTAAGCAGATGAGCTTATTAAATTGACAGTCCACAGTTAACAATTCTGATTCCATTAAGCTCAGATGGGTTAACAGATACTCACACATCTCACAGGGTAGGTTCATTTGGTCAAGTATTTCTCTCAATTTCAAAAAATTGCCTTGATCATTTCAATGCTTTTACACAATTTAAAACAACAACAAATTTAACATAAAATAACTGAGTTAAAACATGATATTGGTCTCCTGCATATATACATTGGTTGAGGATTCCTCACATTTTTGGCTAGTTCTAAATTGGTTCAAACGTAAATATGTGCTTACTTAAAACTGAGTAACATAAAAATTGTGTGCAAGAACTCATTTCACAATCAAGTATATACCTAGAAAAACAAGAAACGAGTACCTTAGCTGCGCGCTTTCTCACTAACTTTTTATCATTATCACTCACCTGATCTTTTGCTCATAGCTTTGGCTTAGTTCAAGCATTTAGCATTGAGTATTTGAACAGGGTTCACACAATTGAAAATTAACTATACTAACTAAAACATGATACTAAAATAAATAACTATAACACACAATATTAACATAAAACAAAAACTTAAACAACTTGTACCAAAAGTACATAATATTCAAAGTACAGAATTGAAATACGGAATTAAAAGTACGGAAGCAAAGTACAAAACAAAATGCAGAAACAAAGTACGGGAATTCAGTTATACAAGCCATGATATTGTTCCAACAATCAAAAAAAAAATAAATGACTGAAAGCTTTAAATGGAATTTTTCACTGTAGGTGCGTGCTTTCAAGTCCTTGTCTTGCTCCCAGCTCAATCCTCCATCTCCTCATCACTCGCAGTCTCCTCATCCGAACCCTCAGCTGCTACAACATCATCATCAGCACCAGCAACTGCATCATCATCATCAGCAACTGCAGCTCCACTGCCCCCTCCATAATAGAATGGCCTGTCCCCAGGGTAGTTCACATAGGAGCGATACTGATCCGGGGTCATCACCTGCTGAGCAGAGTCTGCTGGAGCACCCCAATGCTGCTGCATACGGTAGAGCGACTCCTGGATACCCAGCTGACCTCTGTAATGTGCCTCCATAGCATCCCAAGTGAAACTCTGATACCTAGGATCCCACTGGTGAATCTGAGGCTGCTGTGGCTGTGTAGGTGGCTGGTCCTGTGCTTGTGATGGTTCAGGCTGATCTTGGGTTTGGTGGTGGGTTCTTCTGACTGGCCTCCCCTCATTGTGTCGGGCAATATAAGCATCATCCACCGGGTTTACTATCTTCTCATGAATCTGTGGTGGGAGGACGATGCGTGCTGTCTGGCACAGGCCCATAATCAGTCCGGGGAAGGCAAGTGGACACTTAGCAGTTGTAATGCCACTCATTGCAACTGTCTTAAGTTCCTTTGCAATGATTCTGGCAACATCCACTTTCTTCCCAGCTAAGATACAGTAAATGAGGGGGGTGACATCCAAAGTGGTTGAGGACATATGGCTTTTGGGACGGATGTTATGTAAAATGAGGTTGAGGATCACCTGAGCTGGCATTGTCATGTCCTGCTTCAATGCCCTAAAAGGTCTCCCAGATGCATTCAAATCATAGTCTTTGCCTTCCTTAAAGATAGCCTTCTTAATCTCTTCGTGGTCCCAGTTGCCACGAGCTTGCTGAGTGTGGTACTCACACAAGTATTCTGATTCAGCAGGAGTAAAGGGGTTTCCCAAGTAAGCATTGATGGCTGGGCGGTGAAACTTCACGACATGTCCTCGGACAAAGGTCTGGAACTCAAAAGGGTCCTCAGGGTTGTCAGGGATTGCATTCGCATAGAACTCCCTGACAATATCGGCGTTGATATTTGTCGGAGGACTTACCAAAATCTCCCACTTCCTACTCTCAAAAATCCCCAAAATGCCTGTGTATTTGCCTTGAGGACTGATTATGAACTCTTTCTCATGCAAGAACTTCCTCTGAAGCAGCTCCTGGTACCTTGCTGCGTGGTGTGCGCTCCGGAAGCGACTTGCATCAAATGGAGCGGATGCACGAGAAGATCCTTCTCCCGCTTTCCTTTTGCTTCCGGTGGATTTGGATTTAGGTGCCATGCTGCAAAATAAACAGGAAAAACACACAGAACACAAATATTGATAGAGGTTAGTATAAAATCAATTTGAAAAACTCAGATCAAAAATTAGAAAATTTTAAAAAATTCTGGGTAAAATCGCTTAGCGACTCAGACAATCGCTAGGCGAAAAATGTTCATCATTTCTTGGTTTTCCAGATGAACATTCGCCTAGGTGATCATACTTTCGCCTAGCGAAAATACGCAGAAAATGAAAAATTTTTCTGAAAATCTGCCTGAACTACCTCTAATTACTTCTAATCACAACCTAACACACCCAATACTATTAGAAATGAGATATAATAACAACTATGGCATACAAACATCTTAAACCCAAGTTTATTTCAAATTTACACAAAATGGGTATTTTTCAAAAAGTGATTCAAAAATTCGATTTTTGCATGGCATTGATGTTGTTATTCTAGTTCATATCTAATCTATATAAATTTCTAACCTAACCAGCATAATAAACACCAAAAATCACAACAACAGCAACCTATTCTAATAAATCCAGAAAATAACCCAAATTCGAAATTTTAAAAGAAATGAAATTAGCAAGCAAACCTGATGATTAAATGCACACAGAAATGTAAGAATGAAATGCAGGTGCTGAAATCTGGCCTTGCTTGGCTTTGGGGTTGATTTTTGTTTTGTGGAATTTGAAAGGTTATGTTGTGTTTTTGTGAGAAATGAAGGAAGAAAAGTTAAAACCGGTTTTGGTGTGGTACTGGGTGGTTGGGAACGGTTGTGTGGCATTAATGGTGGAGAGAGGGTTGTCTGGTATTGGAAACAGGAACTGTCTGCCTTCGCATTTTCGCTGAGCGATAGTTCCATCGCTAAGCGAAATTACTTTGGTCAAACTGGTCAAACTGACCTATAATTATCGCCTAGCGAGCATGTTTTTCGCTGAGCGATCCATGACAGGTAAAATTTTTCAGGTTCTGAATTTGGACTGGTTTCTGATTTTGAATGAAAAATGACCTAAACTAAAATGCAAAGCAGTAAAATACTTACAAAATTGGGGTGCCTCCCAACAAGCTCTTGTTTAACGTCATTAGATCGACGCCTGATTCGCTTAAGTGTAAGAATCAATGAGAGAAATTGTTGTCGTGTGCCGAACAACTTCTCCTCCAAAATATGGCTTCAGCCTTTGTCCATTCACTGTCCATGTCGACTTGGTGATAGGATCCTCTAGTTCCACAGCTCCATAAGGCTTTACTTCCTTTATCATGAACGGACCGGACCACTTGGACTTCAATTTACCCGGAAATAAACGTAGTCTTGCATTGAACAGCAACACCATCTGACCAGGCTTGAATTCCCTCTTCATGATCTTCTTGTCATGATACCGTTTAACCTTTTCCTTATAGAGCTTGCTAGACTGATAGGCTTGGTCACGCATTTCCTCCAATTCATGCATTTGAAGCTTTCTCTTCTCCCCAGCTTGCTCTTGATCAAAGTTCAAAAACTTGAGCGCCCAAAACGCTTTGTGCTCCAACTCGACCGGCAAGTGGCACGCTTTCCCATACACCAACTGGAATGGTGTGAAACCCGTAGGAGCTTTGTATGCGGTCCTATAGGCCCACAACGCTTCGTCCAGTTTCATCGCCCAATCCTTTCTTGAAGATGACACGGTCTTCTCAAGTATCCGTTTGATTTCACGGTTGGATACCTCGGCTTGACCGTTCGTCTGTGGATGGTATGGTGAAGCTACCTTGTGCTTTACTCCATAGTGCTCAAGTGCTTTTGCTAACTGTTGATTGCAGAAGTGTGAACCTCCATCACTTATTAGCACTCTTGGAGTTCCAAATCGGGAGAAGATGTTTCTTTTCAGAAACTTGACCACCGTTTTGCTGTCGGCTTTCTGAGATGCTATTGCTTCAACCCACTTTGACACATAGTCGACAGCCACCAGAATATACTCGTTGTTCAAAGAAGATGGAAATGGCCCTACAAAGTCAATACCCCAACAGTCGAAGACTTCGACTTCAAGGATACTTTGTAGAGGCATTTCATTCCTCTTTGAAATCCCTCCGGTCTTCTGGCAACTCTTGCATTCTTTCACATGTTCATAACAGTCTTTGAACAACGAGGGCCAATAAAAGCCAGCTTGAAGAACTTTAGCTCCAGTTCTTTCTCCACTGTAGTGACCACCATATGGCGAGTTGTGACAATGCCACATGATGTCTTTGGCTTCTTCTCTAGCAACACATCTTCTTATTAAGTGGTCTACTCCAATCTTGAATAAGTATGGGTCATCCCAAATGAATTGAGTGGCGTCTCTCAACAACCTCTTCTTCATTTGCCATGTGTAATCCTCCGGAATGAACCCCGTTGCTTTGTAATTGGCCATGTCCGCGAACCATGGTCTTTCTTGCACCATAAGCAACTGTTCATCCGGGAACTCTTCAAGGATGTCCCTTTCATTCTTCGTTATCTCTTTGTTCACCAATCTGGACAGATGATCAGCTACTAGGTTCTCAGTCCCCTTCTTGTCCTTAATCTCCAAATCAAACTCTTGGAGTAACAACATCCAACGGATGAGTCTCGGCTTTGAGTCGGGTTTGGTAATCAAGTACTTGATAGCTGCATGGTCAGTCCAAATAACAATTTTCGAACCTATGAGATACGAACGAAATTTTTCTAATGCGAACACTATGGCAAGTAATTCTTTTTCAGTGGTAGCATAATTGACTTGCGCGTCATTTAAAACTTTACTTGCGTAGTGTATAGCATGAAAAATTTTGTTTTTGCGTTGACCTAACACCGCGCCTACCGCATAATCACTAGCATCGCACATAAGTTCAAAATCGTATATCCAGTTTGGTGCGGTGATTATGGGTGCGGATGTTAAGCTATCCTTTAAACTATTAAATGCATTTAAACAATCAATATCAAAATCAAAAGACTTATCTTTGTTGAGCAAGTTGCTCAATGGCTTTGCGATTTTTGAGAAGTCTTTGATGAATCTCCGATAGAACCCGGCATGGCCTAGGAAGCTTCGGATTCCTTTGACATTGACTGGTGGTGGAAGTTTTCCTATCACGTCGACCTTAGCTTTATCAACTTCGATACCCTTGGAGGAGATCTTGTGACCAAGGACAATACCCTCGGTTACCATGAAGTGACACTTCTCCCAATTGAGCACCAAGTTGGCGAAAACGACGTGGACTGTTAGTACATGGAACTGCAGAACCTCCTGAACCATCTCCTGGTGCAGCCATTTGTAACTCTTGGCTTGGATTAGGACTTGATGAATGACTAGAAACAGAACTCTCCTCTTGTTGCCTCCTCTTAGCTTGTTGCTTCTTTCTCCGATTCTTGCTATTGGCTCTACGAGCTGTTCTTTCAATCTCGGAATCAAAAAGAAGTTGGTCCTCCGAAACTTGACCTCGCATAAACGATTTCAATAATCTGACCACAAAGAATTAGCAAACAAGATGGATAAGAAGTATTAGTTATATACATAAAAGAATTTTGTGCAAAATTGCTTAAAACCATAATTAAAGTTGCAATGATTATAACATCAAAAACTTTAATCCCCGGCAACGGCGCCATTTTGTTGAATGAACAAAAGTAAGTATTAGTTTTTATATCGTTCCACAGGGATTAATGTGATATCATAAACCGTTCAACTTCGATTATCGTTTTAAGTTAGGGTTTAACCATTTGTTTTACTACACTACTCATCATTTTAAAACATAATAAATAAATAGTAGAGTCATAGGACATAGAAGGTGTTAGGATTAACTTTCATCAATCAAACATCGTTTATATCCGATTGATTACAAATACGAATTCTAGCGTTTTCTTATATATGACATTATTACGTATTGCTCAATAACATCATTGATTTCCCAAATGAAGTCGTGATATCGATTGTATCGTTTAATCGATGATTTCTCAATCTATTAAACGATCCAAAAGCATTATGATCCAATACTATAATGTAATTATCAAAACCAAATCCCATTTCTAGAATTTCTTATCTTGATAGAAAATCATTCTAAACCTAGATTCAAAAATCTTTTTCAACAACATTTAAATCAAACATAAGATTGAAAAGCAAGAAGAAATTCAATGGTATATAAAAATTGCTAGAATCATATATTGAATAATCAAAAGTTTACAACATGAGTGATTGATTACCTATCAATCCCAACAAAGGAGATTGGTTGATCATTGTCATGACAACACTTGCAAAATAAGAAAGGAAGATGAAGATTTAGTAGAGCTTGATGTCTCAAAGCTTCTAAAATGTCTTCTTCAATCCAAAGTTACTTGCTATTTTGAAGTTTTCCTCCTTCTATGCCTAATCTCTCTTTCTTAGGAATAAGCTCTTAAATTTCGTGTAAAATTGTAAGCAATACAATAGTAACTTTTTTAACCTAAAAGCTGTAAATAGCTTAAATACTAAACTGATAATTACACTTTCGCTCAGCGATGCGTATCATCGCTCAGCGAACAATTCAAAACAGCCAATAGAGATATGCCACGTCATCTTCTACAGTTAGACCGCCTTGATGATGTCGCTGAGCGATCAAAATATCGCTGGGCGAAAACAGCTTCCCCTGTTCCAGAAAATTCCTGTCTTGAATCGCCAAGCTTTCGCTTCAGGATCGCTAGGCGAAAGTGTTCGTTACTGTTCCAGCTGAACTCTCTGCTTACCTTCGCCAACCTTTCGCCTCTCCGTCGCTTAGCGAATCTGGCAGTTACTGTTCCAACTGAACTCTCTGCCTACCTTCGCCAACCTTTCGCTTTCAGATCGCTAGGCGAACTATCTTGTTGACTTCGCTCAGCAATCGCCCTAGGATCGCTAGGCGATTGTCTTCATGCTTCTCTTCAATAATTCTTTTGATGTTCAGGTCCTGGCTTGCTTTTTCCTACACAAATGGGGAAGAATGAGATATATAAAGAATAATTGACATTTATTCATAAATTCCATGCTTTTCCTAAGATAACTTGCATAACAAGTAATTAAAAGACATTATAAAAGACATGGATTTATTCATATTTTGCCACTTATCAAATACTCCCCAACTTAGTTCTTTGTTTGTCCTCAAACAAAAGATTCAAAATAATTGGAAAAACAAGGCTTTGGACAAAGTTAAGCATGAAGCAAAAATTTCCAAAATGGAAGAAAAGATTTTTCAGGTGAATGATTCAACTATGATAGCGCGAGTAATAGTAAAATTTCTCATTCCACTAAATACATACCATGATTGTGACACAGTCCTAAGCACAAAGTTTATATCTCACAATTCTTGGCAAACAAAATATTTAAATTTGAACCAACCTAACGCACTTCTATATAAAAGTAGATAAACATGATGAACATTTGTAAGGGTTATGAACACTCATCCAATAAACATGATAACATACAATCAAATTATGTGTCCATCTAATTATCATTTCTAAAAGCATAAATGGCATTGATCAAAAGGTCTTTCAAGGTTGTAATTGGGCTAGGTTACAAAAGAATTGTCATATGTGGGATATTTGAATTCAAATGGCCAAGCAAAAGGAACATTCAATCTAATTACACTTCCTTCTTTCTCCAATACAACACTTGGTGAATTTCTTACTTTTCTATTCTTGATTGATTCTTGACAACTTTTTCTTTGAAATCTTGCAAACCTTTTCATTTTTCTCTTTTCTTTTTCTTGGTTTGCTTTTCTTTCTTTTTTTTTTTTTTTTTTTTTTCTTTTCAAGATTGTCAAGATCAAATATTACATTCACCATACATTGACTTAAATAAAACCTTCCTTTCTCCCCAACTTATTCCAATGATACCCTAATCGAATGTTCCTTTGTTATTATGGCAAAGGTCAATAAAAACGACGGATAAGGGTTCAAAAGAAAACAACAATCAGAATTTAATAAAGAGTTAACTGTGACTGAATTTTTTTACAAACTCCGGCAATTTAATTAAGCAGATGAGCTTATTAAATTGACAGTCCACAGTTAACAATTCTGATTCCATTAAGCTCAGATGGGTTAACAGATACTCACACATCTCACAGGGTAGGTTCATTTGGTCAAGTATTTCTCTCAATTTCAAAAAATTGCCTTGATCATTTCAATGCTTTTACACAATTTAAAACAACAACAGATTTAACATAAAATAACTGAGTTAAAACATGATATTGGTCTCCTGCATATATACATTGGTTGAGGATTCCTCACATTTTTGGCTAGTTCTAAATTGGTTCAAACGTAAATATGTGCTTACTTAAAACTGAGTAACATAAAAATTGTGTGCAAGAACTCATTTCACAATCAAGTATATACCTAGAAAAACAAGAAACGAGTACCTTAGCTGCGTGCATTCTCACTAACTTTTTATCATTATCACTCACCTGATCTTTTGCTCATAGCTTTGGCTTAGTTCAAGCATTTAGCATTGAGTATTTGAACAGGGTTCACACAATTGAAAATTAACTATACTAACTAAAACATGATACTAAAATAAATAACTATAACACACAATATTAACATAAAACAAAAACTTAAACAACTTGTACCAAAAGTACATAATATTCAAAGTACAGAATTGAAATACGGAATTAAAAGTACGGAAGCAAAGTACAAAACAAAATGCAGAAACAAAGTACGGGAATTCAGTTATACAAGCCATGATATTGTTCCAACAATCAAAAAAAAAATAAATGACTGAAAGCTTTAAATGGAATTTTTCACTGTAGGTGCGTGCTTTCAAGTCCTTGTCTTGCTCCCAGCTCAATCCTCCATCTCCTCATCACTCGCAGTCTCCTCATCCGAACCCTCAGCTGCTACAACATCATCATCAGCACCAGCAACTGCATCATCATCATCAGCAACTGCAGCTCCACTGCCCCCTCCATAATAGAATGGCCTGTCCCCAGGGTAGTTCACATAGGAGCGATACTGATCCGGGGTCATCACCTGCTGAGCAGAGTCTGCTGGAGCACCCCAATGCTGCTGCATACGGTAGAGCGACTCCTGGATACCCAGCTGACCTCTGTAATGTGCCTCCATAGCATCCCAAGTGAAACTCTGATACCTAGGATCCCACTGGTGAATCTGAGGCTGCTGTGGCTGTGTAGGTGGCTGGTCCTGTGCTTGTGATGGTTCAGGCTGATCTTGGGTTTGGTGGTGGGTTCTTCTGACTGGCCTCCCCTCATTGTGTCGGGCAATATAAGCATCATCCACCGGGTTTACTATCTTCTCATGAATCTGTGGTGGGAGGACGATGCGTGCTGTCTGGCACAGGCCCATAATCAGTCCGGGGAAGGCAAGTGGACACTTAGCAGTTGTAATGCCACTCATTGCAACTGTCTTAAGTTCCTTTGCAATGATTCTGGCAACATCCACTTTCTTCCCAGCTAAGATACAGTAAATGAGGGGGGTGACATCCAAAGTGGTTGAGGACATATGGCTTTTGGGACGGATGTTATGTAAAATGAGGTTGAGGATCACCTGAGCTGGCATTGTCATGTCCTGCTTCAATGCCCTAAAAGGTCTCCCAGATGCATTCAAATCATAGTCTTTGCCTTCCTTAAAGATAGCCTTCTTAATCTCTTCGTGGTCCCAGTTGCCACGAGCTTGCTGAGTGTGGTACTCACACAAGTATTCTGATTCAGCAGGAGTAAAGGGGTTTCCCAAGTAAGCATTGATGGCTGGGCGGTGAAACTTCACGACATGTCCTCGGACAAAGGTCTGGAACTCAAAAGGGTCCTCAGGGTTGTCAGGGATTGCATTCGCATAGAACTCCCTGACAATATCGGCGTTGATATTTGTCGGAGGACTTACCAAAATCTCCCACTTCCTACTCTCAAAAATCCCCAAAATGCCTGTGTATTTGCCTTGAGGACTGATTATGAACTCTTTCTCATGCAAGAACTTCCTCTGAAGCAGCTCCTGGTACCTTGCTGCGTGGTGTGCGCTCCGGAAGCGACTTGCATCAAATGGAGCGGATGCACGAGAAGATCCTTCTCCCGCTTTCCTTTTGCTTCCGGTGGATTTGGATTTAGGTGCCATGCTGCAAAATAAACAGGAAAAACACACAGAACACAAATATTGATAGAGGTTAGTATAAAATCAATTTGAAAAACTCAGATCAAAAATTAGAAAATTTTAAAAAATTCTGGGTAAAATCGCTTAGCGACTCAGACAATCGCTAGGCGAAAAATGTTCATCATTTCTTGGTTTTCCAGATGAACATTCGCCTAGGTGATCATACTTTCGCCTAGCGAAAATACGCAGAAAATGAAAAATTTTTCTGAAAATCTGCCTGAACTACCTCTAATTACTTCTAATCACAACCTAACACACCCAATACTATTAGAAATGAGATATAATAACAACTATGGCATACAAACATCTTAAACCCAAGTTTATTTCAAATTTACACAAAATGGGTATTTTTCAAAAAGTGATTCAAAAATTCGATTTTTGCATGGCATTGATGTTGTTATTCTAGTTCATATCTAATCTATATAAATTTCTAACCTAACCAGCATAATAAACACCAAAAATCACAACAACAGCAACCTATTCTAATAAATCCAGAAAATAACCCAAATTCGAAATTTTAAAAGAAATGAAATTAGCAAGCAAACCTGATGATTAAATGCACACAGAAATGTAAGAATGAAATGCAGGTGCTGAAATCTGGCCTTGCTTGGCTTTGGGGTTGATTTTTGTTTTGTGGAATTTGAAAGGTTATGTTGTGTTTTTGTGAGAAATGAAGGAAGAAAAGTTAAAACCGGTTTTGGTGTGGTACTGGGTGGTTGGGAACGGTTGTGTGGCATTAATGGTGGAGAGAGGGTTGTCTGGTATTGGAAACAGGAACTGTCTGCCTTCGCATTTTCGCTGAGCGATAGTTCCATCGCTAAGCGAAATTACTTTGGTCAAACTGGTCAAACTGACCTATAATTATCGCCTAGCGAGCATGTTTTTCGCTGAGCGATCCATGACAGGTAAAATTTTTCAGGTTCTGAATTTGGACTGGTTTCTGATTTTGAATGAAAAATGACCTAAACTAAAATGCAAAGCAGTAAAATACTTACAAAATTGGGGTGCCTCCCAACAAGCTCTTGTTTAACGTCATTAGATCGACGCCTGATTCGCTTAAGTGTAAGAATCAATGAGAGAAATTGTTGTCGTGTGCCGAACAACTTCTCCTCCAAAATATGGCTTCAGCCTTTGTCCATTCACTGTCCATGTCGACTTGGTGATAGGATCCTCTAGTTCCACAGCTCCATAAGGCTTTACTTCCTTTATCATGAACGGACCGGACCACTTGGACTTCAATTTACCCGGAAATAAACGTAGTCTTGCATTGAACAGCAACACCATCTGACCAGGCTTGAATTCCCTCTTCATGATCTTCTTGTCATGATACCGTTTAACCTTTTCCTTATAGAGCTTGCTAGACTGATAGGCTTGGTCACGCATTTCCTCCAATTCATGCATTTGAAGCTTTCTCTTCTCCCCAGCTTGCTCTTGATCAAAGTTCAAAAACTTGAGCGCCCAAAACGCTTTGTGCTCCAACTCGACCGGCAAGTGGCACGCTTTCCCATACACCAACTGGAATGGTGTGAAACCCGTAGGAGCTTTGTATGCGGTCCTATAGGCCCACAACGCTTCGTCCAGTTTCATCGCCCAATCCTTTCTTGAAGATGACACGGTCTTCTCAAGTATCCGTTTGATTTCACGGTTGGATACCTCGGCTTGACCGTTCGTCTGTGGATGGTATGGTGAAGCTACCTTGTGCTTTACTCCATAGTGCTCAAGTGCTTTTGCTAACTGTTGATTGCAGAAGTGTGAACCTCCATCACTTATTAGCACTCTTGGAGTTCCAAATCGGGAGAAGATGTTTCTTTTCAGAAACTTGACCACCGTTTTGCTGTCGGCTTTCTGAGATGCTATTGCTTCAACCCACTTTGACACATAGTCGACAGCCACCAGAATATACTCGTTGTTCAAAGAAGATGGAAATGGCCCTACAAAGTCAATACCCCAACAGTCGAAGACTTCGACTTCAAGGATACTTTGTAGAGGCATTTCATTCCTCTTTGAAATCCCTCCGGTCTTCTGGCAACTCTTGCATTCTTTCACATGTTCATAACAGTCTTTGAACAACGAGGGCCAATAAAAGCCAGCTTGAAGAACTTTAGCTCCAGTTCTTTCTCCACTGTAGTGACCACCATATGGCGAGTTGTGACAATGCCACATGATGTCTTTGGCTTCTTCTCTAGCAACACATCTTCTTATTAAGTGGTCTACTCCAATCTTGAATAAGTATGGGTCATCCCAAATGAATTGAGTGGCGTCTCTCAACAACCTCTTCTTCATTTGCCATGTGTAATCCTCCGGAATGAACCCCGTTGCTTTGTAATTGGCCATGTCCGCGAACCATGGTCTTTCTTGCACCATAAGCAACTGTTCATCCGGGAACTCTTCAAGGATGTCCCTTTCATTCTTCGTTATCTCTTTGTTCACCAATCTGGACAGATGATCAGCTACTAGGTTCTCAGTCCCCTTCTTGTCCTTAATCTCCAAATCAAACTCTTGGAGTAACAACATCCAACGGATGAGTCTCGGCTTTGAGTCGGGTTTGGTAATCAAGTACTTGATAGCTGCATGGTCAGTCCAAATAACAATTTTCGAACCTATGAGATACGAACGAAATTTTTCTAATGCGAACACTATGGCAAGTAATTCTTTTTCAGTGGTAGCATAATTGACTTGCGCGTCATTTAAAACTTTACTTGCGTAGTGTATAGCATGAAAAATTTTGTTTTTGCGTTGACCTAACACCGCGCCTACCGCATAATCACTAGCATCGCACATAAGTTCAAAATCGTATATCCAGTTTGGTGCGGTGATTATGGGTGCGGATGTTAAGCTATCCTTTAAACTATTAAATGCATTTAAACAATCAATATCAAAATCAAAAGACTTATCTTTGTTGAGCAAGTTGCTCAATGGCTTTGCGATTTTTGAGAAGTCTTTGATGAATCTCCGATAGAACCCGGCATGGCCTAGGAAGCTTCGGATTCCTTTGACATTGACTGGTGGTGGAAGTTTTCCTATCACGTCGACCTTAGCTTTATCAACTTCGATACCCTTGGAGGAGATCTTGTGACCAAGGACAATACCCTCGGTTACCATGAAGTGACACTTCTCCCAATTGAGCACCAAGTTGGCGAAAACGACGTGGACTGTTAGTACATGGAACTGCAGAACCTCCTGAACCATCTCCTGGTGCAGCCATTTGTAACTCTTGGCTTGGATTAGGACTTGATGAATGACTAGAAACAGAACTCTCCTCTTGTTGCCTCCTCTTAGCTTGTTGCTTCTTTCTCCGATTCTTGCTATTGGCTCTACGAGCTGTTCTTTCAATCTCGGAATCAAAAAGAAGTTGGTCCTCCGAAACTTGACCTCGCATAAACGATTTCAATAATCTGACCACAAAGAATTAGCAAACAAGATGGATAAGAAGTATTAGTTATATACATAAAAGAATTTTGTGCAAAATTGCTTAAAACCATAATTAAAGTTGCAATGATTATAACATCAAAAACTTTAATCCCCGGCAACGGCGCCATTTTGTTGAATGAACAAAAGTAAGTATTAGTTTTTATATCGTTCCACAGGGATTAATGTGATATCATAAACCGTTCAACTTCGATTATCGTTTTAAGTTAGGGTTTAACCATTTGTTTTACTACACTACTCATCATTTTAAAACATAATAAATAAATAGTAGAGTCATAGGACATAGAAGGTGTTAGGATTAACTTTCATCAATCAAACATCGTTTATATCCGATTGATTACAAATACGAATTCTAGCGTTTTCTTATATATGACATTATTACGTATTGCTCAATAACATCATTGATTTCCCAAATGAAGTCGTGATATCGATTGTATCGTTTAATCGATGATTTCTCAATCTATTAAACGATCCAAAAGCATTATGATCCAATACTATAATGTAATTATCAAAACCAAATCCCATTTCTAGAATTTCTTATCTTGATAGAAAATCATTCTAAACCTAGATTCAAAAATCTTTTTCAACAACATTTAAATCAAACATAAGATTGAAAAGCAAGAAGAAATTCAATGGTATATAAAAATTGCTAGAATCATATATTGAATAATCAAAAGTTTACAACATGAGTGATTGATTACCTATCAATCCCAACAAAGGAGATTGGTTGATCATTGTCATGACAACACTTGCAAAATAAGAAAGGAAGATGAAGATTTAGTAGAGCTTGATGTCTCAAAGCTTCTAAAATGTCTTCTTCAATCCAAAGTTACTTGCTATTTTGAAGTTTTCCTCCTTCTATGCCTAATCTCTCTTTCTTAGGAATAAGCTCTTAAATTTCGTGTAAAATTGTAAGCAATACAATAGTAACTTTTTTAACCTAAAAGCTGTAAATAGCTTAAATACTAAACTGATAATTACACTTTCGCTCAGCGATGCGTATCATCGCTCAGCGAACAATTCAAAACAGCCAATAGAGATATGCCACGTCATCTTCTACAGTTAGACCGCCTTGATGATGTCGCTGAGCGATCAAAATATCGCTGGGCGAAAACAGCTTCCCCTGTTCCAGAAAATTCCTGTCTTGAATCGCCAAGCTTTCGCTTCAGGATCGCTAGGCGAAAGTGTTCGTTACTGTTCCAGCTGAACTCTCTGCTTACCTTCGCCAACCTTTCGCCTCTCCGTCGCTTAGCGAATCTGGCAGTTACTGTTCCAACTGAACTCTCTGCCTACCTTCGCCAACCTTTCGCTTTCAGATCGCTAGGCGAACTATCTTGTTGACTTCGCTCAGCAATCGCCCTAGGATCGCTAGGCGATTGTCTTCATGCTTCTCTTCAATAATTCTTTTGATGTTCAGGTCCTGGCTTGCTTTTTCCTACACAAATGGGGAAGAATGAGATATATAAAGAATAATTGGCATTTATTCATAAATTCCATGCTTTTCCTAAGATAACTTGCATAACAAGTAATTAAAAGACATTATAAAAGACATGGATTTATTCATATTTTGCCACTTATCAGATTACAACACCAAAAAATTAAAACCATGTAAAACTAATCCACGCGACCCCTACCCCAAACAGCACGCCTACGACAATAAACTTGCCCTCCATGAACCTCCGTCAGGATAACCTCAAAATGGCGCCACTTATCAGTCCCCTGCTGCACAACACCACTGCCCATGATGGCATATACATGGTCTCTGATGCGACCCAACCTTTTGGTCAGCGCCAGGTACCCCTACTCTCTATCATGCTCAACAACAATCTCATCAAGGGTCTCCTGCTCGGGTGGCCTCGGGACCTGAACAACATCGCCTTGAATAATGACGAGTGGATGTGAGATGGTATAAAACCATCTGATATATCCCTGTGAAGTCTCCACGCCAGTCATAAAAGTGAGCCCCATGTCTCGGGGTGTCAGCATGTGATCAAGGTAATGCGCATATCTATGGCTGATCTCTGTCAAGGTCGTCTAGGGAGATGCATTGTCGTATGAATGTCTGGGATGGTCTGCTGATACCCAAAATAGCGTAGCACCCGCTCCTGCAGATATCTCACCTTACGAGAACTGTATCTCAGCCATCCAGAGTAAAGGCTGACATGCTCGAAGGGACATACCTCACGGTGTGCCTCGTAAGGGCACATGAAAACACCCGACAGATCCAGCAGATCCAGATGTGTCATGTACTCGTCTGGTGAAGACAGACCCCTCAACGGCAGATACAACATAGCACGTAGGTATGCCTCCTCATAATGACCTCATGCATCCCTGGCACCCATGCCCCTGAAATGCTGAAACACCCAAGCCTGGAACAAAATCAACAACATATAAATATACAAACAATTGAAGACAAAGAAATGAATAAATATACAAACATATTTATTTATACCTGCAACAAAGTTAAGTAGCCTACAAGATGTCTGGTCTTGTGATGGCAGACATTGTTCAGCTCCATGTACAGGTGTGCAAGGGCAGCATCTCCCAATGCATAATCAGAGACCAGCTCCAAGTCTCTAAAGTACCTCAAGTAGGCAAAATCCACAGAGCGGGCACTCTTGTTAGTGAAGAGCGTGATACCCACTAGGTAGAGCAAATATATGCGGAGAGACTGGTCCCGCTTCTACTGCATCTCAACCAAATTACCAGCATGGAAGGCATCATGTGCCTCCTGAAGACGGTCCTTGAAAGCATCCTTCAAGAATCTAAACCGTGCATGGCTCCCTTTTGTCTTCTCTACCTCCGCACATGCCTCCCCCCCATCAATCCCCAACAACTCTATCATCATCCCAACAGCATCAGCCCTGCTCAAACTCTTGTGGGAAAAGAGCATACCCTCAATGGGGAGATGCAGCAAACATGACACATCATCAAGTGTCACTGTCATCTCCCCAAATGGAAGATGGAAGCTTGAGGTCTCCTCGTGCCATCTCTCCACAAATTTCGAACATAGGTCGTGGTCGATCTGACTGTAGCTCGTATCCTGCAGCCACTGAAGACCGGTGGCTCTCAGCCTATCTTTAAACCATTGCGCTGCCATCCACGCCTTCTTTGGTCTGTGAATTGCTTCAATCTTCTTCCCGTTATTCATATACATCAAGTTGTCACGCCACTGCAAAAATTAAAAACAACAAATTAACAACAATTTCCAATCAGAATAATACATGACAATAAATTAACAACAGTTTACAAATTAACAACAACACAGTTTCACTGTAACCAGAATAATACATGACAATAATCAACAACAGTTTACAATCACTATTAAAACAACATAGAAATTCAATTTTCATTAAGCTAAAAGGTGTAGTGTCTTACCACTCTGTCAACCGCCATCCTAGCCACATGAACATGGTACTTCGTCAGCACCGTCAAGTCGTGTGGCCCACCAGGATAGTCGTCAAGCTCTTCTAACTCTGGCACATGGTCCTTCTACTCCCCATCATCGTCCACCTCCACCTCCTGGTCATCCTCCACCTGCATCTCCATCTCTACCTGAGGCTCGTACTGCGGCTCAGCATAGTTCCCCTCGGAGCTTCCCTCACCATCAGCACCGGCACGGCGTGCCCTTCCCCTATCCCTGTCCCTGACACGCCTGGGCTCTCCCCCCTCCGCTTGCATCCTCTCCATACGCTCCCTCCTAACAGAAGCATGCATAGTTGTTCTTTGACTCCTGGTGCGATCAACTTGTTGGTCCATATCTGTAACATGCATAAAAGAGTTAAGTACTATCAACAGAAATACATAAAAGTAAAAAAATCTTCATACTGGTACAGTTCAGATTATAAAATTGAAACTGCAACAATCCAGTTTCAATTTTAAAATCCGAACTGCTTCAGTACCCAGAAAAAAAATCGAACTGAAAGGATTGCATGCAGAGGGAATGAGACCTAACCTTCAGTTTGGTGTTTGATAAACCTTGAAATGTGATGATTTTGAGCAAAAAAAAAGGCAAGATTCGACCGATCTGTTGATTTTCAGATTTTGGGATAAGAAGAGAGAGAATGGGAAAGTGAAAAGTTAAACTATAAAAATGGCGGAAGTTGCTGCTCTTGCATATATATATATATATATATATATATATATATATATATATATATATATATCGAATTGGTTCAGATTTTATAATTGAAACCGGTGTCTGGATTATATAATCTGAGGAGCATTTTAGAAAGAAAAAAAATAGGGCGTGTGAGAACCTCATAAGTTGAGAAAAGTAATAGAAAAAAAATGATGCAAATGACTTGAGGACAGAACAAGTTTTCATTGACTGTTTACCTTCTTATAGCATGATAAAGATCATTTGAGTCCAACTTGATAACAATAATTTAGAAAGACCAATTAACATAAACAAGCACCAAATTATGTGGGCTATCCATTTTTTTAAATTTATTTTGAATTTTAATGGAATATGTTGGATATTTGGTTGTTAGCTTCATGTTTGCTAAAATCAAATATGCAAGCAATATGTGCGTCTTTCAGAAGCTGATCCTCATTTGTGAACAGTACTTCAGAAGCTGAACAGTACTTCAGAAGCTGGGACTTCAGACGCTGAACCTTCAGAAGCTGATGTTCAGACGCTGAACAGTACTTCAGATGCTGAACTTCAGAAGCAACCTTCAGAATCTGTATGTTCAGAAGCAGACCTTCAGAAGCACTTCTTCAGAAGTACCTTCAGAAGCTGGTTTTCTGCGTTCTGTGTTCGCGTCTTGGAGTGTTTATTTTCTCATGTGATTTGTTGAAGATTTAATTGAAGAATTCTCCAAGCTGCGTTTCTAGAAGGAAGAATAATTTCGCAAGATATTTTCTGAAGATTGGATTCAATTATTTGTGAATATATTTTCAAAGAAATCTTTGAAAAATATATTTCTGGAAAATAAATTGCTTCTATATGTTTCTAAAGTATTTTGGAAATATATCTTTGAAGGATTTGACTCAAGTTTATGTTGCTGCTGAAGCTATAAATAGAGGGCGCTGTCATTGAAGAAAATGATCTCAACCAAAGCTATCATTGAAAGAGTCTTAGGTTTTGAGTCTGTTAGTTGTTGTGAGCTGTATGCTCTGTTTTTCTGTACACCACTCAATTGTTTAGAGTTGGTTTAGTTTATTGAGTTGTAATCACTTGAAGCTTTTAAGCAAGAGTGACTGATTATGTTTTGAAGAGTGTCTTCATCTTTGATTTGTTAGAGTCTGATAATCACTGGGGCAGTGATTGACTGAGGGAAGTAAGAGGGGTCTTATATCTAGGAGTTCCTAGGTAGAAATACCACGGGTAGTGATTAAGTGAGAAGACTGTGAAACAAGGGTTGTTTACATAGTAGTTCGAATTGATACTATTTTAGTGGATTTCCTTCCTGGCTTGGTAGCCTCCAGACGTAGGTGTGTTTGTCACTGAACTGGGTTAACAAATCATCTGTGTTTTTACTTTCTGTCTGTTTTATTTCTGCTTCTGAACAACTGTTTTTGCGTACTTTGTTCTACTTTGTTTTACGGTTCAGAATCAGGCCTTGCCAGAATTACAGAATAAGTTCAGATGGTTTGCCATTTTAATGGCTAGTAGAAATTTATTCTCATTTTCTTGACAAAAAAATAAAATTTATTCTAATTTTTTTGGTTATTACTAGGTTAAGATTAATGCACATGTTGTTTTTTTTGTTTTTTTACAATAATGCACAGGCTGGTATGAATGCACTTCTGTAACATGATAGTGGATGTCCAATTAATTTTTATAGAATAACAATTAATATTGGAAATTCAAAACACAAGTGCAGTGCAGACCGTGAATTGGATCCATGGCCAATTATCAATTTTGATATTTCTATCAATTGAGGTAGGATTTGTGTATCAATTTTTTTTATATCATTATTACTTGTGTACGGACGGGTCGTCATGCCATCTGTCCCTTTTTTGTCGCGCTAATGTGTGTATATTTAAGCAATATATATTTTTAAAACATTTAGATTAATATTATTTTAATTAAAATATAAATAAACAAGTCATGGGAGAGCGCTATGAAGAAACACTGAAAACATTATCTTCTCTACCTCCAAAACCACCGGATATAGGAGGAGATGGTAACGATCATCAAAAGGTCTTGTTTGGAGATAAACTTCTCGACGAAAACACAGTTAGTCAAAAAAGGGAATATGTGGACTTGATTGAGAAACAACTCTTTCGTATCAGCCTGGAGGAAGGAGATCGCCTTAGACCAAAGTGTTACCTACATGAAGAGGTGATCAACGAGTTATGCATTACATGTAAGGATGCTGTTATAATTAAACTCTTGGGAAAAAGCATTGGTTATGTTACAATGAAGGAGCGTGTCAAAGGTCTTTAGAAACTTACAGGAAACTTCGATATGGTTGATATTGGACATGGTGAAATTTGATATGAAAGATGATCGACAGAAGGTTCTAACCGGTGGCCAATGGATGATATTTGATCACTATCTGACAGTACGTTCATGGGTGCAAGATTTCATCTCCTCAGAGGTCAAGATTGACAAAACCTTGGTGTGGATCCGGATTCCTTGTCTTGGGATAGAGTATTACGATGAAAATGTCCTCATGGCTTTAGCATCTGCAGTTGGTAGACCAGTGAGGGTAGACATAAAAACGATGGATGCATCAAGAGGATATAAGCATGCCTCTAATGGCTTCTTTGTCAAAGATCAAGGTTATTACTCGTGATGTTACCCAAACTTTCAACGGTATGCATAAGGAGATTACTAGCATTCAACCTCAACTTATTTCTTGGCAAAGAGGTCATCCTGACTCATATATTCTTAATGTGGATGGTAGTGCTCAAACCAACCTGGGGATGGCAGGATTTGGTGGCTTAATTAGAGACTTCGATGGACAATTTATATGTGGCTTCATGGTAATATTGGCTACTCAAATATTCTTCATGCCGAAATCTTGGTATTAATGCATGGGATTCAAATTTGTTGGGACGAAGGTATGTGAGACATTATTTGTTACACTGATTGCATGCATACTATTCAGCTAGTGCAGCGTGCTGATGTTTCCACTCACCACTATGGAAATGAGATAGCTATTATTAGAAAGTACATGGCTAAAGATTGAACTTTTCAACTATGTCACACTCTCAGGGAGGGTAATATGTGTGCTGACTTCTTAGCCAAGCTTGGAACAAGGTCTACGAGTGATCTATTGATTGTGCTTAATCCTCCAACTGAGCTTCATTTATTGCTTACGACAGACAATATGGGTGTTGCTTATCATCGCGGCTAGTAGTCTCTTTTATTTTTGTTTTTGCTTTGCCTTTTTCTCATGTAATAAAAAAAATTAAAATTATTTTAATTAAAATTATAGGTATAGATAATTGTGACTTTCAAATTCTAACAAACTATGTTTATAATCTTTTAGCAACAATATAACAAATCTAATATAAATTATTATCTATTTCAATATCACCAACAATATCACATTGTTATAGACAAATTTATTTAAGGGTATAATTAAAATAATGAAAAATTCACCCTAAAATTCCCTATTTCCTCTATATTTTGTTATAGATAATATATCACAAACCTAATAATATTTGGATATTGTTTTCCCACACTCCAAACTTCTCATGCGCATAATGTTTTTTTACAGAACCTCCATCTATTTCAACAGTTGCAAATTTTGCTTTTAAAAGCCAAAAAAAGTAAAAAAATGAAAAAAAAATATCACAAAAAATTCTAAAAATCAAATAATGCTAATGATTTTTTTTTTTTGGATTTTTCTAAGAATATGAAAATAAAAAAAAATAAAAACGAGTCTAAATAATGGAATTTAGATTTTGAGGGGCGGAGTCCCTTCTAGGGGGGTGTTGTTCCTTTTTTTTTGGCTTAATTGAACCTTTGGTCCCCTAACTTATTAGTTGTTTTCATTTTAGTCCCATAACTCTAAATTTTTCCCGTTTGGTCCCTCAAATATACCTCCGTCAATCAAATTGGTCATCTCTGTTAGTTTTTTAATGCCTAATATTTCAGATATGATTTCAGTCATTAGATCGCAGGTCTATTGTATGTAACAGTGAACCGCCAACACCAATTTTTTTTGTTTTTCTTCATCTTCTCCCCCTCATGTTCTTCTTCATCATAAAAATAAATAAATCCAGCCATTTCTTTTCAATTGCTTATTTTTTTATTCTCCCTAACCTTGCATCTCTTCTCATTCATAACACAATATTCATCCCTTTTCATTCATAACACAATATTCATGCATCACTATTCAGAGCAATTCCCTCTCCATCTTTTTTTTTTAGATGGATCTATCAATTTCTATTGCTTTAGCACTTCAAATAAGAAACAAAATACCAAACTATAACCAAATAAGAAACAAAATGTCTGGTGAAAAAGTAAGACAAGAAATAAACTACTCTGTCATAACCAATATATAACTCCAACATTAAGAAACTGAAATACCAAACTGAATCCTTCCAACTTTGTTTTTAATCATTGAAATGAAATCACACTCCATCTTCGTGTTAACCAGAAGGCACTGATGCCAACTTTTCCCTACTAGAAGCAATAACCTCAGCTATATCTTTGCCCTTAATTTCAGACAAAAACAACTCAATCCTATCATCTTCACGTTTTTCTTCAATTTGGGGGTTTAGGGAGAAGGAATCGATTAGAGGAATTGAGGGTTTTTGGAATGGAGGGGCGTGTGGTGGTGGTGGTGGCGGCGGCGACAGAGGGTGATGGAGAGAAGTGAATATGAGAGAGTGAGAGGAAGAAAGATGGACAGAGGTGAGGGAGACAGAACGAGAGGGAGAATTTGGGGAAGAAGACGACGGTGGGGGTGGATGACGAGGGCGGCGATCGTGGTGGAGGGTTTGAGAGGAGTGAGAGATATCTGTCCAGAGAGAAGAGATGAGAGGGATGATGGTGTGATGCGAAATTACTATCATATCCCTGTCACATGTGGGTGTATAATAAGATATAATAAAGCTCCAAAATCTAGCCGTCCCTTTTTTGAAAAAAAGATCAAAGGGCTGAAAGTAAAAAATTAATAAGGTCTACGGTGGACCACCTATAATGTTGGTCCACCTAATACATTTGGGGTTAAAGTTGACTGACATGGACCAATTTGACTGACGGAGGTATATTTGAGGGACCAAACGGGAAAAATTTAGAGTTATGGGATCAAAATGAAAACAACAAATAAGTTAGGGGACCAAAGGTTCAATTAAGCCTTTCCTTTCTTATGATTTTCTTGGCAAGTTTTGGAGCAATCTGATCAAATAACATGCAAACTAGATTTTCAACTAGGACACGGCGAGAGACGCTAATAATAACCTAAAACACAAGGATGGGGATTAAGATGAAAAACATACTCAATCTTTGTGTATGATACTGTTCAGATTATATAATCTGAATCTGTTTCCGGCAAAATATTTTTAAAAGGAAAAAAAGTACGCACGAAAAGAGAATAGGTGGGAAAAGTAAATCTCATAAAAAAAAAAGAAGTGGATTGTATTGTAAATGAAGGCCCCATACAGTTCCTCATAAAAGGCCCACCATTTCAGTATCACAAGTCGCCGGAAATACTGTCTCATTCATTGCCTGCCGCCCTTGTATCAGAACAGACAGAATAAACCACCACTTGCCGGAAGACGTAGCCGCCGCGTTAGTCGTCGTGAGAAGCTGAAACAAACGCCAGAAATTGTAAGAAACTCAACTCCTTCCCTTCTATGTATCATTCGCAATACTCAGAAGGTGGCAGTATAATACACGAACTGGTTGGGGTTTCTCTGCCATTGCTATTATGCAGTGAAAGATTAACTTCTTCAATTTCTATTTCGCTTCTTTTAGTTGTTAAGGATTTTTTTGAGGATGGGTAAGAAAAACTATTCTTTTTTGAAACGCTGATTCTGAAGAAAGACGGCGTGGTTAGAAGATGGTAGGATTTTGCTAATCGTGTCAATACGATGTCGTTTTCGCTTCTTTATTGTATTATTACAATTAAATTATGCCATGACTAACTTCTAAGTTCAATTGTTTACATTGATACTTGTGCGTTAAGGGAAAAAAAATCTGTAAGCAATGTTTTTGTGCCATCAATTTTTTTCAGGGGTGTGTGTGTGAGCATTTAAAGAGGTTTATAGAGCAACTTTCTAATTCTAAAGCAACCTTGAAATTATTTCTAGTAAATTTTGATTCTGGAGGACCAAAAACAAAACATAAGAGGACTCGGGTGTTTCTCAGAAATCAATTTCACAAACGCTGTCTGTCTATTCCATCTCTGCTTCCTTAAACCTCACTCTAAACCCTAAAATTTTTTCAACTGATTTTCGCAACTGTTCCAACATAGAACACTGTGAGTCCTTGCACACGCTTTATTTTTCTTGACGGCTTTGTATTTTCGCGTTAATTCATGTTTTTGTTGTTACGAAGAAACAAGCTTTGTTTTGAAATTTTAAGCTTATATTGAGCTTTTAGCTACTTTTTTATTTGTTCTGAATGGGTTTCTTTGTTGAAGATAATGGGTTATATTCTATTTTGAATCTTAACTATTATTTATTTCAATTGGATTTTTTTCATTGTTCCTGGACTCGGATCCCTTAAGCAACAGAAATGGTTTCTGTCAATTGGAATACTCACAATTTTTTCTCAATTGTTGCATCTTAACCGTCAAATATGAGAGAGAAAATGAGAAATCAAATTTTAAAGAAATGAGAGATTGAATTTGATGTTTGAGATGCAACAATTGAGAAAAATTGTGAGGATTCTAATTGAGAGAATCCATTACCCTTAAGCAAGGTCTCGATCCTTTTCGATGGAAAATATGTGGTTGGAAAGGGAGATTCCACTAAAGGTGGTAAGCTAGGTTTTCCGGCCAAGAGTAATGCCGGTGGGTACTTCACACTGATAACATGGTTAAAAAAATGAAGTTCATACTTTGTGTTTTCTTTTTCCTTTAATTATTTGTGTTAATTGTAAACCTAATGCATTCAGGAAAATAGATGTGTCTTTTTGTGCGCTGTATCCGTATATTGGTTTATTTGACTCATGTGTCTTAATATTATTTTGTTTTGAATGTGATGATGCCTATTCTCCACCTACTGGCTGGGGAATATTTTTTGCTTCCATGTTTTTATTTTTCTGTTTATTCTGTGTAATGTAAAGAAGAAAAATCATAGTTTTGTAAGGTAGATTGCATTATTTTGTTGTAAAATGATTTGTTTTAGTTTATTTGATATTTGTATAGATTGAAATGGAGGTGCCTTTGATTAAATCTGTAAGCAATGGTAATAAAAAATCTGTGATACTGTAATAGGGGATTCGTCGGTGAAATAATGTATTTAAGCAATGTTTTTTTGTTATTTATTTTGATGTATATCTGCTGTTTGTTCAAATGTCTGAATGAATCTCAAACCTATAAGAGGGAAAATAGGGATATATTGGTGAAATAATGAAATTAAGCATTGTTTTTTGTTGTGTATTTTGATGTATATCAAGTGTTTGTTCAAATGTCTGAATGAATCTCACTCATATTTTTCTTTTTGATATAGTCTGTTTGTTATATTCCCATGTTTTTGCTATATAGGGCCAAATGATTCTGCTGATTGTGTGTGGTGTGTTGGCAAGGTGGAGACGTCAATCCATGTATTTTTACATTGTGAAATGGCCTATAATGTCTGGTTTGAAGGTTTAGTCTGATAGGAGTTTTTATGGGCATGTCTTGTTTGAGCGCTACTAGCTCGTCATGTATACAACTTTATGTTTTTTCGTGCGCTCCATTCACGGCTTGTGTTTGATGTTGCTTAATAATATTTGCAGTTAAAAAAAAGTTCTTCCCACCCCTTATTCCTCTCTGTGTTTATAAACGTTAAATTTTAGCCACACCAATATCAAATGTCTAGTTCTGCCCCTGCATGAAGGTATAACTCAATTACATTTTATACTTGAACTTTCTTTGAAGGATTGCAATTTTAATCGAAAATTGAAAATGATCTTCATTTTCATCAGTATATCAATATTAATGAAGTGGTAATGGAGAATATGAGGGCAAGGCTCATAGAGATTTAGTACAGGAGCATTAGCTTAAAAATTGTACTTTTAATTGGAATCATTTTTTGAAATTGTCATCCATTGTTATGTTTGATCTTTACCATGTCTATGTATTTTACCATCTCATGTTAAATACTATTACATATGCTTGCACTTATATGACTCCGTATAGTTGACCATTGTATTTTCAGAATTATAAATGACAAATCAATATTAGGAATATAGTGCTCCTATTGCACTCAATAGAATTTTATCGGCCTATTTTTTTCTGAAGATATTGTAATAGGTAATAGCCCTCAAATATTTGTCAAATTGACAATATTTCAGACTATCATGGTAAATGTGAGAGTTTTTGAAGTGTTAGGAACTTCTATTCCAACTTGCATAAAGTCTGCTTTATTTTTAATATCATGTATTGTTTCAATCTTTTCTAGGTAAATTTAGTATGGCTGACTTTTGATTGTATCCTCATACTTATTTTATTTTTCAAATAAATTTGAAGGAAATAAGTGTAAAACGGCCAACCAGCCCAGGGTGTGAGCTAGCCCATTGAATTGGTCTATAGGCTGGCCAGTTTATTTCATAGTAATTATATATTTTTTTAAAAAGTTGTGTCTATAAGCTGGCCCTTGCCCACATTGTTTTTGGACTGTGAGCTTTTCTATGGGTGGATTTTCTTGGCCGGTTGATTGAGCTGGGTTAAATTTACAGTTCTGTTTAATTCACGACATCATTTTATGATGAAATAATTCTATGGTTCTTTTTAATTATGCATTATTACTGGCATTATTTGTGTAAATTATGTTATTTGACTGTGTTGTATCTGTGTTTGCTGATGGTGATTGTTGTTTTGTTTTGTCTCCCATAGAAGAAGATGCCTCTTGGGCTAATTTTAGGAATAGGGAGGGCATATCGATTGAAGCGAGCATCAACACTTGATATTCTATCACCAAAACGTGCTCCTCGAGGGTTTTACAAGGGAAAGAACTGCAAGCCCACTGGTTTCTTCACTCGCAAAGGTTTGTTTTCTTTAATGGAAGTTGTGGTTTCATCTGTTTTTAGTTGCTTTAGGAGCATTTAAAATTGAAGTATAGAATGCACTTTTGTACTAGTCCAACATTTTATCACTATCTTGGACTGAACTCCATGGATTATTTGATTCCATTACATATTTTATTCGGGAACAAATGGGGCAGATTTGTTCATATGTTGATTATGCATACTGGTTAGTGGTTAACAATTATTGTTGTTGTTGTTGTTGTTGTTGTTATTATTATTATTATTATTAATATTCTTGTTGTTATTGTTGTTGTTGCTGTTGTTGTTGTTATTATTATTATTATTACTACTATCCTCCTCCTCCTCACAAGTACAGAATCAAAATGTTGAGTGCTTTCAGGAAGGGACTTTGTCTTCATTGACAATGTTTGCTGATTAAATTAGCCAAATTACTGGCTTCAGTTTAAAAACTTTGGCTCTAGAGATTGTTGAGATCTGGATCTGTTAGCTTCGATATTTTTAATTGTTGTAGTCATAAGGTTGAGGGGTCCACTGTATGATATAAGTTATCCAACAAAAGTTAAAAAGATAAAATTTTAGAAAACTCTAAAATTCTTGGTGGTGTTATTATTTATAATCATCGAAATCCCCAATGCAAGGATGCGGAGTTGCATTGCATCAATGAATGACTCCATAGTTTCTAATCGAAATAGAGTTTCAATTTATATTTATCTAAAATGTTCACTGGAGAAGCTGTTACCTGTCAGTACCATTCTGCAGATTAATGTACTTCTATTGAGCTACAACTTATCTTCTTTTATCTCTTTGTTAGTCAAAGGAAAAGCTATGTGGACCTGTTTCTTTAGTGGAGGAAAACCTAGTAACCAATGAACTGTTGCTGAAGTGGCCAAAGCTCAAACATAAGAGGCCTAAATAATATTGCGTAACGTTATCTCCAAAATCGTCCAAAAACTGTAGTTACTTATTTTAATCTAAAGAAAGAAATATAATCTGAATGTACTTGGCTATTTGCAGACATTTACTACTCAAGCTCATGATGGTTGCATTTGATTTGATCTTACTTTGAATAGATAAATTCAATATAGCATGAACTATAGATATTTCATGCACTGACAAGCATAACTTACGATCTTTAGGTATATGTAATGAGATGAATCATTCTAGGTTGTATAGTCACATTTGAGTATAGATTATGTCAAATATATTTTTTTTCTACATTTTGATTCAATTTGAAATGCACAAGTCATTGCACTTGCACTTATAATCGTAACACTTGCATGCTTTAGTTTCCTTTATAAGAAGCGATTTTCCATTGGTCATTAAGTTGATTTGGCTATAATTTTCATTGGGTGAGTAATAAAAAGCATAATCCAATTCTTGTATAAGGTTTCTATTGAAGAACAATTCTTACATATGATGGGGTGCTCATCACTTTTTGCATTACATATCACGTGAAAGGTGTAATAATACTTTAATACCATGAAAACTAAAACATGAAATGTTAACACTTTGGAATTTGATTATTATTAGTCCTTTTTTTGAAAATTTAAGATTTGGATAATAGTCTATACAGTTATATATTACATCAATTTTTTGTTTTATTTTGTTATTTTGGACTACTGATTTAAATAAAGGTGGTAAGTTATATTAAGTAGTGCTAAATTAGAGAGTAATATGCTAGTTCAATAAATTAGTGTGGAAAGCACCGGACCAGAGCTAAAATGCTTTTAACCCCTTTTCAATGATTTGTAAATTTGGCTGGTTTTAATTTTCTGTTACTAGTTGATTTTGACTTATGAGGGCTAAAGATGCCTACTTATGTTTCACTTTGTCTTTATGAGGGCTGGTAGTCCTTATGCTGCTTCTCATGTTCTGGATGTCCATAGTAAATGTGACTTTATAAAACACTAGAATGATTATTTAGGCTTATTTAGAAAACTCAGCAGCATTGCTTTTCTATGATGTTTTGTTTAACCATGAAGCACATTTTAGGTTTTGTAATAAAATAGTTTGCTAAGCTATATGCTGATTGTGTTAATGTATTTTGTAATATTAATTGGGATGTAATCCTGCATATTATTTCAGGTGGGTATGTGGTGGTGAAGGAAAAGTTACCAAACTATGTAGTTCCTGATTTGACTGGTTTTAAGGTTTGTATCTTCCACTCATCTAATTGTATGACTATGTTGCCTTATCTTCTTTCTACTTGTTTATGGTGTCAAAATTTACATGGATAACCATTGGTATTCAGTTCTTCTGCTTCCTTGATAATATAGTTTGACATTGTTCCTTTAATTCCTCTCCCTCTTGTTTGAATTCTAACTTTGTTTTAGCTCATTTATGGTTTCTATATTTATCTTTAGCTTCCTTATTTTGACAGAGGAAATAGCAAGAACCTAGATGTTCGATTCTCATCATGTTATTTTGTTTCATTGCATTGTATTAACTTTTTTTTTTCTTATATAGTGCTTGTATTTGCTTCTGTAGGCATAGTCTAGCTTAAAATGTCTGCTATAGTGATATGAAAATTTAGTCATTGTCCTTAGCTGCAGTATCCTATTGTTTATGAGGCAAAGAAAGGGTTCATCTCAATGAAAATTACTACGAGCTTTGAACGATATAATTTCTTTTAGGAATGATTCGGGGTTGAGAAATTCTGTGAGTTTGGAGGGGTGGGGAGGAAAGGGTTTTGGGAGTTAAGAAAAGAAAGCCTTTGGGAGTTTGGAGGGGAAGGTTCCGAGGAAAGAAGGAAAAGTGAAAGGGAGGGGAGTTTCTCGTCTTGTTTGGGAGAAAATTTTCAAAGGAGGAGATGGGATTGCTTATAATTGATATTTTTTTGTTTATGAGAATTATAAAAAGATAAAAATGATTTGGTGTATTTGGCCAAGTCTTCCAAAACTCTTCAGTACATTTTTTGAGTTCTTCCATATAGGAGAGTTTAGTTTTATGGTGAAAAATAAACTCTCGCACACAAGGTGGAGGATTATCGTTCGTTCTATTTCCCTTTTCCTCTTCATTTTCTCCCAAGTCCTTCCCTTTACATCCTAACTCAAACAATAAGATTAAAACTGTAATGATTATAGTTTATATCATTCACTATTACTGATTCATGCTATTTGTCTTTTATGCAGCTCAAACCATATGTATCCCAATGCCCCATAGAGGCGAAGACCTCCGAGGCTTCTCAAACGGCTAAATAACCAAATTCAGTAGTTTAGAGTACTTCATTAGCTGCACATCTTTTCTCCATGAATAATCTTGACTGTCACAGACATCTGATACTATCGATATAAACTTATCAATTCCATATCTGTAACATGATGAATGATTTGGAGTATTCTAATGTTAGTTTTCAATCATTTATGTTAGCAAATCACCCCTCCCCTAATTTGGTGGTTTGGGATGGCACATTCTTTATTTTTCTTCCTGTGGTAGACATTACAACTTTAAGAGTTATCCCAACACGTTTATCTTAGTAGAGCTATTCTGAATTAGTAGAACTTCACTAATTCAACCTTTAAAAGGCATCATATTTATTTTTGATAAAACACATTTCATATATGAATTGTGTTCTTTTTTTGGTTGATAAAAATCTTTATATAAAAAAAAAAGAACACAATTCACATAAATTCCACATTTATAGCTATGTAATCGTATAATTGACAATTTATTTACAGTTAAGCATTTAGTAGAAGCGCTTATAGTTATGCATCTGCATATAAATTTTGCTTAAAAAAATTCAATTGATGCTCTCAAATGAAAATGATTTCCAAATTTCATAAAAAGAATTAAATGTTTATCGTGAGATATTGAGAGTTACTAAAACTTCTTAATTACTTGATCCCTACTTTTCTCTAACAAAAGACATCCGGGTCCTCTCATGTATACTGTCTCCTGCATTTTGTCCTAAGGCAGTCTTAGCAGTTGGGTTAATCCAACAGCTAGGAAACAAAAAGCTAATGTAATTAAGAAAAGGACCACCAACACCAACATCACTTCTCCACTGTCTCAGTCCATTCCAAACCCGCCACTGACAACGACCCCGTAGCTTACAAAATTTGTTCGACGACAGCGCCGGTGATTATGAGATCATCGATCATGTGTTCGATGGAAACCTGAATTTCATTTGGTTCAAGCAAGATGAAACACATCTTGTGAAGATGAATGGTTTTTTGGGTGACTGAACTTACAAATTTGTTGACTATGTGAAGATTGATACCATCGATTTGTGCAAAAATTGATTGAGCATTTTGCTTGATGGAAAATTTGATTGATTTAGTTACTATCTAGAATAGAAGTGAAGAAGAGGAGATATTGCAACATGATCAGGTGTATTTCTAATTCTTTTGATTTGTAGAAAAGGGAGTTAAATTTTGCTTGTTTGTTGAAAAGTTAAATTAAAAAGTTTGGAAGTTGGAGCATCTCTCTCTCTCTCTCTCTCTCTCTCTCTCTCTCTCTCTCTCTCTCTCTCTCTCTCTCTCTCTCTCTCTCTCTCTCTCTCTCTCTCTCTCTCTCTCTCTCTCTCTCTCTCTCTCTCTCTCTCTCTCTCTCTCTCTCTCCTACCGTGCTTATTTTATTAAGTTATTTCAATTATCTACTTCTCCAATGTTGATAATAATATCATACATTTACGACAAATTATTACTTCAAACACTCTTTTAAATACGCACTATTTTTTGTAACTTTTCTTCTAAAAAGGGACCGGGGGGAGTACTTTTAACACTTGGTAAAAGAGCAGAGTGATGTCAAAAACTTAACTAGCATAAGCTCTTCATCTTTCAAAAAACTTTTTCAAAATACATGGTAGAATTGTTTTGCAGTACAATGAAAATTTATCATAGTTATGCTTTCCATCACACAATAGATTATATCAATAGAAAATTATTGTTAAAACTGAATGGGATTTGAATCTGAGAACAAATCTGAAATTATTTAAAGTAAAAAAACCTACAAATTTGATTTGGTTCTTCCGAAATTTTAACGCCATTTGAGATGCGAAAAAGAAGAGGTGAACAAGATGTAAAAGCAAGATGAGAAAAAATATCACAAGAAAAAAGATTAAGAATCATTTCGAACGAGATGAGATACAAAAACAAGAGCAAAACTGAACAGAAGATGTGAACAAGATGCGAATCTTGTTCGGAAATTGAGAAAGCGAGATAGAAATTAAGAACAGGGTGTATTCAATGAGTGCAAGACTTAAAAACTAATATTCTTGCAACAATTTATTAAAAAAGAACGTTACCTTAAACTTATGTTAGCAACATTTAAAAATATGTTGCCCATCAAATTTTACCAAAAGGTCTAAATGTATTAGTGACATGCTAACACTCTCATAAACCTCTTTTCTAGTTCAATAATGTTGTCATTACAATTTCAACAGAAAAGAAAATGATGCTGTTAATATCATAATCATAATATAAGCAGAACAAGAATAATAGAACAAAAAAATGTTTGATGCGCGCATAATTTATTCTTAAGACAAGAAATCCATTGCACCTAATAAGCATCATCAATTTTTTTCTGGAGATTGAACCTATTTTTAATTTCGGGTCGGACATCATCAACTCCGACCAAACTGTTCAAGAAAGGAAGCAATAAAAGCAATTCTTCATCGGAAGGATCAGCAAACCAAGTCTTAATTGGTATTCCATTCTCCACTTGGAACCCAAATGAATGTGGGGAGCTGTCAATCATTATAACACGGGCTAAATCACGACCGAGTATTGTTAAATCTTTAACGTATTTCCCGTCCACATAAACACAGGATTCACGGAATAGACGATGATCAAATATCTTCCGGCTTGTGTCAAGCTTATTTAGGAGTTTGTCAGCATAAATACTTTGAGCAGCAGTAAATATAATAATCTCAAAAAGACCAGAAACTTCGTCAAGGAATTTTTTTAGGTGAGGACGACAGCGTACATGGACATTGTGCTTCTCCTTCTCAGAATCAAAATTCATAGTAAAAGTGAAGTCATGGTCTTCCTTAGGTTTTGCTAGTGTAGAATGCACCAAAGTTTCATCCAAGTCCAGAACAAGAGTAGTAGGAGGGCAGCGTCGAGTCTGCCTAGGTAGCAACATCTGTCTAAAAGTGGGAACAACCTTTGACAACTCTGGTAAGGTCTTTATGAATAAGTAAGGGTCAAAATCATACCCTAAACAAGGAGAGAACATAGTTGCCGGAGTTACAGCTTGCTGGTTACCCTCGATATCCATCGAACCACCCACAGCTGCTTCAATTCCCAGATTTAGAGGTCTTTGATCTTCATCTTTATCCTCAAAAGTGCAAGAAGATTTATTATTTTTTCTTCCCGAAGATGTAATTAAATCAGCTACGAGGCCATTTTCAGAGGCCTTCGTATGTGCTCTTGAAACGTTCGAAGAACTGCATTCTCGACTACGGTTTCTCCTAGACATTTTCTGAGAATTGTAAAATAATTCTCACTTAAGAGTTATGCTCCACGACCTGCTTAACTTTTGTGGGCCTAATAAAGCAGCAAATAATTATCCTGATGTGGAAATCAAAATCAGTAAGCTCTTGCAGCAACAATCACATTCAGACCAGCACATATGGAAAGTTTAACAAGATTGATAGAATATATTGAGAAAATATTATCGAATTCATTGATTACATGTATATATACAATGTGAAAACCATATAATTGAAGGGAAAATTCATCTAAGAAACTAACTGATCTATAACTATCCTTAACCAATCATTACTAACTAAAAGTTAGTTATTAGCTAGAATAGCGGTCGCGGTCTCGTATAGGATTTCGCGATTTCGGCTGTTGCGGATGATGTGTTATGGATTGCGATTGTCATGGTGTGAATTAATCACAACATCGTACTACTCTTAAATAATATATAATAACTTAAATAACTTAAACTAGAGATACATTTGAAATTTTGAATTAATCACAACATCACACTACTCTCTTCATCAATTTAGTCCCTAAACTAGTTGACTAAGAGACAAAATTGATGGATGAAGTTATAGTTTAGAAACTTTTGGTCGATTTTAATAGTTTAATGACTAAATTGATTGTTCATTCAACAAAAACTCATCTTTCTATCAACCTTTGGCCTAAAGGTTTGATATGTTTGTTACATATTTGGGTTGGGTCAGTCACAAATCTTAATCATCCACGTAGTTCTTGGACTAAAATTGAAGAGTTTAGAATTCAAGCTTGGTATTTTAAATTTTGGAATAAAGAAAAAGATCAAAATTTGCTTGTTTGATGCACCGTTTGATTTCGATTCAATGATCGTAAGGCATGATATCTATATCTATTTGTTGAAAATCGCTCTTCTCCCTTTAAAAATTACTCATACCCTTGACCCAACAGGAGTTAACTCACGCTCGACATTTTTCAGCGGTACTTAACTCACGCCGACACTTTTTACATCGGTTCAATCACTTTTTAAGTCAAGCCAACCGATCTTAAAAGTGTATCACGTTGAAAAATATCGAACGTGAGTTAACTCCCGCTGGGTCAAGAGTGGACAATTTTGAAAGGAAGAAGAACAATTTTCCTATTTATTACCAAGCCATGGAAAAATATTGAGGGACAATTATTTCATTAAACCGTTCCTACATGATTTTGCTATCAACACTACTTACACTTAGAGAAGGTTTTGTTTTTTTTTTTAAGTGGTGTTTTTTCTTCCTTAAAAAAACACTACCTTGTGCAAAATAAAAATAAAAATAAACAATCAATTTAGTCACTAAACTATTACTCCATCTACAATTTGTTCGGTCACTAAATCAACTAAAAGGTCTCTAAACTATACTCTCGTTCATCAATTTAGTCCCTAAACTAGTTGATTAAGGGACAAAATTGATGATTGAAATTATAGTTTAAAAACTTTTAGTCGATTTTAATAGTTTATGGAGTAAATTAATTGTTTATTGACTAAATTGATTGTTTATTCAACAAAAACTAATCTTTCTATCAAGTTTTGGCCAAAGGTTTAAACTGGTCCTACACGATTTTGCTATCAACACAACTTAAAGAAGGTTTTATTGTTTTTTTCTTTTAAGTAATGTGTTTTTTTCCTTCAAAAAAAATAAAAAACACTACTAAAAGAAGAAAAAAAATTAAAACCTTGTGCAAAAAGATTAACAAGAATAAGAACGTACATGAAACCATGGAAAAATATTGAGCGACAACTATTTCATTAAACTGTGTGTTCCTACATGATTTTGCTATCATCACTACTTAAATAAAAGAAAAAAAAACGTCTAAAAACAAATTAAAATATAGTGCAAAAAAAAAAAAAAAACATTGAATCAAGAAGAATAAGAACGTACCTGCAGAAGAAAAGGAAGAGAGAATGAACTATGTGGTGGAATTTATTCGAGTGTAGTATTTATATATATAACATATTTTACTAAAAACCACTTAAATCCATCATACAGATACTCTATCAAAATTTATTTTATTTATGAGACTTTTTATAAAGGGTAAAAAATCTCATTTGAATATCACTTTGATTTTGTTGCACCCTTTAAAAGATCTTGTTTATAATTTTATCAAAAAAATAAATAAAAATTTTCAGAGGTTTTATAAAAAAACACTTGACTATATTTTTATTCGAACCAAACTTTTACGTGTATTTCTGTTTTTTTTTTTTTTTTTTTACAAAACGTGTATTTCTGTTGTAATAAAATTAATGAGTGCTGAAATTTCTATATCTTAATTTGTCCAAATTTCATCATCCTTGATATTCTTTCCTTTTATTTTTCAAGTCATTTTAATTTTGAAGTCAATCTTTTTCCAAATTTAGTACTAAAATATCTTGATCATTCGGAATCTATTAGACCCTTGTTTCCTTTTTTGTTTGCGTGATCTTTTCGAAAATATTCAATATATTTGCAACTTTTTTATAAATACTGATGCATCGTTTGACCTGACTTTTTTTATAGTCCAAAAGCTACGTTAAAACAAAGTTAAAATTAAGAGCTTTAAGAAAGAAGTTAAAGTTGTTTGGTTACTTTATTAGTTTTTTAGTTTTAAAGCTATTTTTAAGTTAAAAGTTGTTTGGCAAAATATTGTACAAATATATAATAAATAAAAAAATGTTAAAATATTTTTTGAACGGAAAAAATGTTTAAAATATTTTTTTAGTAAGTACTTAATAGATATTGTGTTTGGCCTACCTTCTCCTTAAAATTGTAGAGAAGTAGAAAAAAAAGTCGGTCAAACGGTACCTGCGATTGTTTAATTTTTTTTAAATAAGATGCACATTAATTTTATATACTGTGAAAATAAATAACAGTGGTAATTAATTCAACTTCAATTGTTCCGTAAGCGCAACTCAATTGTTAGTTGTAAGCACAATTTTATGGAGTGGTTGGGCTTGAAACCACGAACTTCTCATTTCTCCACATTTAAAGTGTTTGAACCTCAACCACCATGCTACCTGACGAAAAAGTATCAACTTCAATTATCTTGTAAGTACAATCTAGTTGGTAGCTACAAGGACGTTGATATGCAGGAATCGAGAATTTGAACCTTAAATTCCCCCTCCTCCTATGAGTCTAACTATTTAACGTGTTCGCGGTGTGGTTTGAATTATTTTTAAAGCAAAATATCATCGGAACCAAAAATAAATTCATATGCGTTCTGTTCATTTTTGGATGATTCCCGTAAAAAAAATCGATTCAATCATATTCAATTAAATACAGTTTAATTTAATTTATATCAATTTTTGGATATTCAAATTTCAACTGTGTAAAATAAAACTGGTAATAATTGAATCAAAATAGGCATTAACATACTCATTTTTCCGCTATTATTGACAAGAAAAGATAAAATGGGAAAATGATAGTTAAATGAAAGGTTAAGGGGAAGAAAAATGTTATACCAAAACGCAATCTTTTACTACGTATAAGGTTGAAATACAATTTTTTTAGTCTCAAATATATTGTTCCTATTATTGTTGATTGTTTCTCCTTTTATAGCATATTGTTCATATTTTAATGAGATTTAACTAATTTTTTAATTGATAATTTAAATAATATTGAAAAACGAGAAAATAGTTTAAATAAATGGTAAAAATGGAAGAAAAAAAAATCCAATCTAAAATGGTGTATCCCCTTTATTTATAATATATAGTTATATAGATTAATAATACAAAGGTATGGTAAAGTCACAGCTTTCATAAAAAATACACCCTCATGTCACTATTATAATAAAAAATAGTAACTTTTTAGGTCTATTTAATAGTTGATGTATATGGTCTATAGTATAAACCAAATACATCATTTATTCAGTGAACTTAAAATGTGTTTGTTTGTTTATAATCGTGATCGGATAGTGTATAACAAATGATATGCTAAAAAGTAACAATTATGAATTACAATTTTCGATTATGTTTGAAACATATGAAATAGTACAAAAATTAGATTAAATTTAACTTTTAAGTATCATTGAAAAAAATTAAAACCAACAATTAATATATTAATGCAATACCTCTAAAAAAATATGCAATAAATCATACTAATAATCAAAAAAGTATGAATATGTATATACGCGGTTTGGTTTTAAAAATTAGTGATATCTCATACTAGGAAAATTCACGATTTCTGAAAAGCATATCTAAACACATTGAATAAAATCCTTTTTTATACGGTTTTTGATTTTTTTTGGATCGGTTTGCAATTTTATTTTAGATCGATTTGGATGTGAACACCACCTATTGAAGATTTATTTTAGGAGAGAGATAATTTGCTAGAGAGAGAAAGTCTGGAGAAAAAAATTGTTCATCGTCAACCTAGATTGAAACCCTAAACCGCCTTCATCTTTTCTCACCCTGCATCCATGGAAAGCTTCAGGATTCCTTGGAAATGCCTCGAACATGACTCTAAACCATCTAAACCAATCATCAATCAACCTATACCCCAAAAAACCTTCGCTCAGGCTTTATCTAATATTGAAGGAAAATCGACATACAAAAGGCAGCGGAAGTTTAAAATTTTCGATTTCCTTTCCTTGGTTCATTACGAATATGACATGAATCAGTGATGGAATTGTTACCTCTTGTAGTGCAGAAACAATTTCGTTGATCACAGCTAAGCAAGCAAGCGAAGCCTCTACTCGTCCACACGAACGGTTTCGTCTGGTTCCCGGTGCTAGCCAAGCGATCAGAGGTTAGGGAGAGAAGTGAGGTTTCGGTTTTGCCTTTAGGGTTACACGAAAAATTACCTTGCTGATTTCAGCACTAGAGCTCTATTTATAGAGCTCCTTGCTGCACGAAATCAGCCATCATTGTTGAGCTTCCATAAGCCCATTAACCCATCAGCTTCTGCTAACTAAGTAGCGTCAATTGCTAAACGTACCCCATCATATAAGTATTACTTATATTTCTCCTTTTTACCGTTCTATTGTGTGTGACCCTATAGGTTCTTGCAACGTTGGTAATAATATTAAATCCTATATTTAATATTATAAACAGTGAGCGGTATCTAGCAACACATCACTGCTACCCAAGTGACAAGAATGTCAAGTGATCTGACGAAACCTTTCCATGATAATATCTATGTGTACGATTACTCCTTTGTCCTGATATCTTTATTGAACACAAGACATAGTTTGCGTCACCCTTGTTTAGCTCAATATTTATATTTCTTGATCCCGAAATATACTGAATAACGAATAAGTCCAATATCTCATATTGACTTAATTCGGCATGGCCATGCATTTTTCCAGTCATATTTCATCAAGAGGCCTAAAGATATATCTCCTGTTATGAAGGAGGGACAAATCCCATCTAGGACACTCATGTCCCTCAACATGATTCGTCGAGTGCCCATTAACCAACGTAATAGTTATCTTGTTACAGATAACGTTTGAATGGCAATAAAACACTTGAGTCCACATCTAGGGATCACAGTGGTTTCAGGTCTAAGAGTGATATACACTATTATCATTGTGAGAATAACTTATGACGATTTCATAACATACTATGTAGTGTTCTCACGATGGGTCAATCCAGTATATATATTACTCCTAATACTTATACCTATGTATAGACTTAATATCTTATATTCATGACCCATGAGATATGGTCATCAGTCTACATACATAATAGTCTCCATGCTTTATTATTATCCCAATTCATATTAAAGCTTGACTACGGATACCTTTAAGAATAATGTTCTTTCTGTTGATGTAATCTCATGATTAAGTCACACTTAATATTCCATCACATGAACCAACTATTCTAGGGACTTTATTTATCTCATAACAAGTGTAATAAAGAACGCCATATTTTATTTAATAATAAAAGTCATGATACATATGAAAAGTTTAACATAAACTATTGGCCTCTAGGGCTTACACCAACAAATATTTGTGAAATTCCTGAATCGCAGCCTCCTCAAGCAGTTCTTAAAGGAGATGAGCTTGCAATACAGATACCAGAAGAAGAGTATGAAGCTGGGATCACTGCATGCAAGCACAACCTACATGGCAGGGTAAAATGGCCAAAGGGTTCCACGCTCTTAACTGTTGTTGCCTTGAAAGCTAAGCTATCACAATTTTGGAAGGATTTCTCAAAGTGGGGGATCACCTCTATTGGTAAGGGATTCTTTGCGTGTTCTTTTGCTTCAGTAGAAGATATTAGAAGGGTCAGATCCCTAGCTTCATGGAATCTGAACCCGGGAGAACTTAAGCTATTTGCATGGTCCAAAGATTTTAACTCTAGAAACCAACATAACTCATGTACTCAAGTCTGGGTTAAAATCAATGGATTATCACAAGAATACTGGAGAAAGAATATTCTTTTTTCAATAGTTAGTGGAGCAGGTTCGCCTATTTGAACTGACTATGCTACTGCGAAACCCATGTTTGAGAGAACATTTGCACAATATGCTAGGGTTTTGGTGGAAATAGATTTGACTCAAGCTCTGAGATACAAAATACTGGTGGAAAGAAAAGGTTATGTGTTTTATGTTGACCTAGATTATGAAAATTGAAATTCTGGCAGGTACTGGTTCTGAACTAAAAAAACAGAGTCTGAAAAACAATAGTTCAGAAGCAAAAAATAAAACAGACAAAAGATAAAGAACACAGTTATTTGTTAACCCAGTTCGGTGCAAACTTCACCTACATCTGGAGGATACCAATCCAGGAAGGAAATCCACTAAGTAGTATTAATTCTAAGACTCAAGTCATAGCCCCTGTTTTTTCCTGCCTTATCACTTAATCACTACCCGTATAGACTTCTACCTAGGAACTCCTAGATATAAGAACCCATTTACTTCCCAATCAAGTAATCACAGCCCGGTGATTATCAGACACTTAAAAACAAACCGACGAAGTCACACTTCAAAACATCAAAGACATCACTTGTGCTTAAAAGCTTTAAGTGAATTACAACTCAAAACAAACTAAACCAACTCTAACAGATGAGTGGTGTACAAAATAGAGCAATAGCTCACAGACTCAAAAACACTAAGACTCTTATAATGATTACTGTTTTTGATACATTTAACAATTCTTCAATAGCAACGTCCTCCTTAAATAGTCTTCAGCTGCACACATAATTCTGAACAATATAATCTTCAAAGATATAATTCTGAAATTCTTTAGAAGCTCATAGAAGGAAATATATTTCTGAAATATATTTTGCAAAGATTCCTTTGAAAATATATTCATGAATAAAAGAAACCAACCTTCAATAAAGATCTTCATACGAATTAAACAACCTTCTAGAAACATCAGCCTGGATATATCTTCAACCAAATCTTCGAAAGATACTGTGAGAAAATTAACAGAATGAATGCAGAAAAACAGCTTCTGAAATTCAGCTTCTGAAGGTCAACAAAAGTCAACATCTGAACAGCAGCTTCTGAAGGTCAACAATAGTCAACGTCTGAACAGTGCGTCTGATGACCAGTTCAGCGTCTGATGAACAGTACCAGCGTCTGAAGACCAGTTCTGTGTCTAATGAACAGTGCCAGCTTCTGAAATCCAAATTCCAGCTTCTGAAGACACAAATTAGCTTCTGAAGACGCGTTGCTTGCACATTTTGATTTTACCAAACATGTAGCCAACCTTCAAATATCCAACAATCTCCCCTTTTTGCAAATTTTTGGCTAAAATCAAATTGTCCACAAAGACAAGTTCTTCACTCAACAAAAGTATTCAACCATGAAGAACTACACATATATAAACATAGCACCAGAGTCAGCAGCGGATAAAATGCTATGTTAACACATAAAAACTCCCCCTGCAACATATATCAGCAGTTTCTGAGGTACAACTTCTCCCCCTGAAACACATATTCAGGACTCCCCCTGAAACAGACAATCAGAAGCTCCAACTCCCCTTGAACTGTTGAATAGCTTCTGAAAAAGACACATTATTTATCTCCCTCTTTTTAGCCAAACAATGTTGACAAAATAACCAGCAATCACCAGGAGAACACAGAACAACACACAAAGAATCAGCATGAAAAACATCAGCACATAACCCATCACAACACCAACATCAGGAACAGAACCATACATCATCCACACACAGAAGAACAAAACAAAACTGCAGAGTACAACATAATAGCATACCAGAAGCACAAACAGAAATCCAAGACATCAGTCACAAACTTGACAGTCTTGAGACTCAACATCAGAAGTTGCTTAGTCTTCATTAGACACAACATCAAATGCTGGTCAGTTAATGTGTGCTTCAGGCACATTCAGAACCTTCTTCCCAGCAATATGTTTCTGAAGAACAACAATTCTCTTCTGAACACAGGACATGGTATCATGCTTAATAACATCTTCAGACTTACTATGATCTACTTCCTTTCCTTTTAGAGTTTTCTAAACAGGGACAGGAACCAAAACCTTGCTCCAGACTTTAGATGGTCCAGCAATAGAAATCTTCTTTGCTGCAGGAGTGGGCCTGCTGTCAGTAGCAACAGCCTTTCCTTTCCTATCTTTCAGATTCTGGGCAACACTTTCACATTTTGGTCTCTAAACCTTCTTGACGTTGCTTTTGTTCTCAGCTTGTTCCACTTTTCTGTGTTGAGAATGCTTGGGGTATCCACGCAGCTTGTAACAAAAGGCTTAATGTGTCCCTTTTTACCACAGTGATGACATACCCAAGGATGAGAAGCCTTTTTGTCTTTAGATTCCTGAGGTTTTTTCTTAGGTTTGCTCATCAGTGGAACATAAGTATCAATAGCAGGTATGAACCTCTTAGCAGGATTTTGCTGTTTGATGTTCAGATTCTTATCAACAAATCCTATGCCATTTGGTTTTCCTTGATTCTGATTCTCCAAAATCTCTTCCAGCACACCAGTAGCAGAGTTCATCATTCTAACTTGCTTCTTCATATGATCAAGTTAAGAATTCAGTTGAGTTACCTCATTATTGAGAACAAAAATTTTCTCTAGATGTTCTCTTCTTTCAGACTGAAGTTGACTGATAGTTCTCTTTTGTTCTTCCATCAGTTTGCACATTTCTTTAAATTGAACATGCACCTTCTTGCAAAACTCAGCAGGATTTTCATAAGACAGTTCTTCATCACTGCATTCAGCATCAGATGATTCTTTAGACTCTGATGATGTTTCTAAACCCATAACTTCATCATCAGTCATGCATCTTCCAGTAAAGGCAGCAACATTCCTGGCTGATTTATTCCCCACTTCTCCTTCTGAGTCATCTTCATCGAACCAAGACACATCCAGACTTTTCTTCTGTTTCTTGAGGTAAGTAGGACATTTTGACTTGACATGACCATATCCCTCACACTCATAGCACTGAACTCCCTTTGATTGATTGCTCTTCTCATCAGTTCTTGACTTCTGCTTCAGAAACTTCTTAAATTGTTTACTCAGCATCACAAGAGCTTCTGATGGGCTTTCATCATCCACACTTTCAGCATCTACTACAAAAGCAACACCTTTCCCCTTCTTATCAGTTCTGGCTATTTCAAAGTTCTGAAAGGAGCCTATCAATTCTTCAACCTTCATGTTGGAGATGTCTTGTGCTTCTTCAATTGCAGTCACCTTCATATCAAACCTCTTAGGTAGGGATCTGAGAATTTTCCTTACAAGCTTCTCATCTGATACTTTTTCTCCAAGTGATTCAAAAGAGTTAGCCATGTCCAGAACATTCATGTAAAAGTATTGTATGTTCTCATCTTCCAACATTCTAAGATTTTCAAACTTTGTGGTCAGAAGCTGAAGTCCGGACAGTTTTACCTTGGATGTGCCTTCATGAGTAGTTTTAAGAATTTCCCAAGCATCCTTAGCCACAGTACACTGCTTGATCAATCTGAACATATTCTTGTCCACTCCATTGAATATAGCATTCAAAGCTTTGGAGTTTGCAAGAGATAAAGCATCTTCATCATTGGACCAATCTTCCTCTGGTTTCAATACAGCTGTCCTCTTACCATCTTTGTCAGTCACAACAGGATGTTCCCAACCTTTTAAAACTGCTTTTCAGGTTTTGCTATCTATTGATTTCAGGAAAACACTCATGCGTGATTTCCAATAATCATAGTTGGAACCATCCAACAGAGGTGGCCTGTTAACAAATCCTCCTTCTTTCTCATAAAGCCAGAAAATATCTTCCCTGGAGCTCACCCAAATACAGGCAGGGTGCCTGCTCTGATGCCAATTGAAATTCTTGAAGGTACTGGTTCTGAACTAAAAAATAGAGTCTGAAAAACAATAGTCAGAAGCAGAAAATAAAACAGACAGAAGATAAAGAACACAATTATGAAGATAAAGAACACAATTATTTGTTAACCCAATTCGGTGCAAACTTCACCTACATCTGGAGGATACCAATCCAGGAAGGAAATCCACTAAGTAGTATTAATTCTAAGACTCAAGTCATAGCCCCTGTTTTTCCAGCCTTATCACTTAATCACTACCCGTATAGACTTCTACCTAGGAACTCCTAGATATAAGAACCCACTTACTTCCCAATCAAGTAATCACAGCCCAGTGATTATCAGACACTTAAAAACAAACCGACGAAGTCACACTTCAAAACATCAAAGACATCACTTGTGCTTAAAAGCTTTAAGTGAATTACAACTCAAAACAAACTAAACCAACTCTAACAGATGAGTGGTGTACAAAACAGAGCAATAGCTCACAGACTCAAAAACACTAAGACTCTTATAATGATTACTGTTTTTGATACATTCAACAATTCTTCAATAGCAACGTCCTCCTTAAATAGTCTTCAGCTACACACATAATTCTGAACAATATAATCTTCAAAGATATAATTCTAAAATTCTTTAGAAGCTCATAGAAGGAAATATATTTCTGAAATATATTTTACAAAGATTCCTTTGAAAATATATTCATGAATAAAAGAAACCAATCTTCAATAAAGATCTTCATACGAATTAAACAGCCTTCTAGAAACATCAGCCTGGATATATCTTCAACCAAATCTTCGAAAGATACTGTGAGAAAATTAACAGAATGAATGCAGAAAAACAGCTTCTGAAGGTCAACAAAAGTCAACGTCTGAACAGCAGCTTCTGAAGGTCAACAATAGTTAACGTCTGAACAGTGCGTCTGATGACCAGTTCAGCGTCTGATGAACAGTACCAGCGTCTGAAGACCAGTTCTGCGTCTGATGAACAATGCCAGCTTCTGAAATCCAAATTCCAGCTTCTGAAGACACAAATTAGCTTCTGAAGATTCGTTGCTTGCACATTTTGATTTTACCAAACATGTAGCCAACCTTTAAATATCCAACAAAAATGTTCCAGATTATTGCAATTATTATAGAACTATTTTCTAACCTAAAAATATTGTCTCTACCTCTAGACCCTTGGAACTACTTCACATTGATTTGTTTGGACCAGTTGGAATAACATCAATCAGTGGGAAGAAATATGGTTTAGTCATAGTTGATGACTATATCAGATGGACTTGGGTAAAATTTCTCAGAACTAAGAATGAAGTATATGATGCGTTCAACATCTTCTCCACTCAAGTACAAGCTGAGAAAAAACTAAAAATTCTTAAGGTCAGAAGTGATCATTGAGGAGAGTTTGAGAATGAGCCATTTGAAAATTTGTGTGAAACACATGGAATTTTCCATGAGTTCTTGTTTCCTAGAACTCCACAACAAAATGGGGTTGTAGAAAGAAAGAACAGATCTCTACAAGAAATGGCTAGAACAATACTTCTTGAAACTGACATGGTTAAGTACTTCTGGGCAAAAGCTGTAAACACAGAATGTTGTGTACATAACATAATCTATATAAGACATATTTTGAACAAAACAAAATATGAGTTATTCAAGGGAAGAAAACCAAGTATTGCATACTTTCACCAATTTGGATGTACATGTTATATTATGAATAATAAAGTCTATCTGACTAAATTTGATGCCAAGACTCAGAAGTGTATCTTTTTAGGATACTTTGAAAGGTCAAAAGCATACAGAGTGTATAATTCTGAAACCAATGTGATAGAAGAATCAATACACATCATATTTGAAGACAAAGAGCATGAGAATAAAATATCAGAGCTGGTTCAAAGTTTTGCATAAATACAGGTATCAGAAGACTTACCAGAATCTACTCAAGTGTCTGAACCTACCACAAATGTCCCAGAATCTGTTGACACATCTGAAGTACCGGAGACTGTTGCAATCCCTGAAGCAAATCCAGATGGTGAAGAGTCTGAAGAAGAAGCCCATGATGATCCAGAAGAAGTACCCCAATCCATAAGAACCTTCAAATACAAGTCATCACATCCAGAGGAGCTCATAATTGGAAGCAAAGACAGTCCTCTAAGAACAAGATCAACATTCAGAAATGAATCTATGATAGGAATAATCTCTCTAGTTGAGCCTACCTCAATTGATGAAGCACTTGCAGATGATGGATGGATTGTGGCCATGCAAGAAGAGTTGAATCAGTTCCAAAGGAATGATGTTTGGGATCTAGTTGTCAAACCACCTCAGAAGAACATCATTGGAACAAAGTGGGTCTTCAAGATTAAACTCAACAAACAAGGAGAAGTAATCAGGAACAAAGCTAGATTGGTAGCACAAGGATACAGTCAACAGAAAGGGATTGATTACACAAAAACCTTTGCACCTATTGCTAGATTGGAAGCAATAAGATTATTTTTGTCTTCTGTTGTCAATCATGGTATCATCCTATATCAGATGGATGTTAAGAGTGCCTTTATAAATGGTGTTATTTCTAAAGAAGCTATGTTAAACAACCTCCTAGGTTTGAAGATTTTAAACACCCAGATTATGTTTTCAAACTCAAGAAATCACTATATGGTCTGAAACAAGCTCCCAGAGCATGGTATGATAGACTAAGTAATTTCTTGCTTGAAAAAGGCTTGAATAGAGGACATGTTGATACCACTCTCTTAAGAAAAACATTAAAGAAAGACATTCTAATCGTTCAGATATATGTTGATGATATTATCTTTGACTCTACTAATGCTGCTCTTTGTAAGGAGTTTTCTAAAACTATGCGGGCAGAATTTGAAATGAGTATGATGGGAGAATTAAAGTTCTTTCTTGGTATTCAAATCAACCAATGCAAGGATGGAGTCTATGTTCATCAATCCAAATATGCAAAGGAGCTTCTGAAGAAGTTCAACCTTGAATATTGTAAACTGATGGCTACTCTAATGCATCCAAACAGCAACATGGGCAAATAAGAATCAAGCAGCAAGGTAGATCAAAAGTTAAACAAAGGTATGATAGGTTCCTTAATTTATCTAACAGCTTCTAGGTCAGATATTTTATTCAGTGTCTATCTGTGTGCAAGATTTCAGTCAGATCCTAGAGAATCTCATTTAACAGCTGTTAAAAGAATCTTCGGGTATCTAAAAGGAACAACTAATCTTGGAATTCAGTATAAGAAATCTCAAGATTATAAGCTAGTTGGATTCTGTGATGTTGACTATGCTGGGGATAGAATTGAAAGAAAATCCACGAGTGGAAATTGTCAATTCCTTGGTGAAAACTTGATATCTTGGGCTAGTAAGAGACAAAGCACTATTGCACTGTCCACATCAGAAGCAGAATACATATCGGCAGCAAGTTGTTGCACACAACTGCTATGGATGAAACATCAGTTGTAAGACTATCAGATCAGTGAGAGTAATATACCAGTTTACGGTTTTCGCGGTGATTTTAGGATATCAAGCTATTGGTTAGCGTTGACTCACAAAATTAAGTTCACCACCGAGCTTTTATTTTTTCCAAGGAAAAGGGGAAAAGTTCGTATAAACCCTAAATTTTAGAAATCAAGGTCCGGGATCAAAATCACGTAGTTCGGGGTAAAATCAAAGTTCGTAGCAACCTAAACGTAGCAACCTAAACGTCTATAGTACTCTATAGGAACCTCTCGTTTTTATTTATCTTTATGCTAAATTGATTATTTGCATGTAAAGAAATGCTTAAGTGTGAAAAGACTAAAGTGATGAGTGAAAAGAAAGAAAGATGTTTTTGTTATTTTGTTGATTTGGAAAGACAAAGTCTTTTGCCTACGTACCCGAGCGGGATCAAAATCACGTAGTTCGGGGTAAAAAGCCGAGTGATTTGTTTGATTAATTTTAAAATTTGAAAATGTTGTTAAAGATAAGATGAGCCAAAGTGGCAAAAGAGTGAAGTTGATTGATTTTAAATGTAGAAAGTAAAGTCGAATATGGTTAAGATTGATTAAAGTTTGACTAAAAGAAAGCTGCTTGGTTTGAAATCCAAGGTTTGTTAATAAAACATATTTTTGATGAAGTTTTTAAATATTTGAATGTTTTTTATTTTTATGATTTTTACTTGGAGTTAAAAAAAAAGGTTAACTGTGATAAAATAAACTAGATGCGAGGGATTTCATAATGACGTTGGATCAAAATGAAATTCCCATTTTCCTTGTGTAACACCCCAACTTTTTATTTTAAGTAATCCAATAAAATTTAATAGGTGTGTGTGGTGAATATTATTATTAACGTTGTTCTAGTTGAAATGTGATGTAAATGTTGAGATGGTTGAATTAATTTGTGATACGAGAATTTAAAATAGAAAAGAGTAGGAGATGTAGAAAATAGGTTTTTAATAAGTGGGGGAGGGGAAAAAAAATGGTGAATAGAAGAGAAAAACTATAGGAAGAGCGGCTAGCAAAAAAAAATACAAATAAGGGTTTGGGAAATTAGAAGGGAGTTTTTGGGCAAAATGTGGAATAGAGAAAAAGAAAGCCGCAGACAGAGAGAGAAGGAACCTAGCTTCAGGAAGGCAAGCCAAACCGGAGACTTGAGGAATCGAGGTAAGGGGGGAGTTTTATTCACAGTAAGGGTTGTGTGAGCATATGGGGAGTGAAAGATTTCTGTTTATTTTCATGATCTTTGATAATTTCAGGCTAAAGTTGTCGTAGTATTTTTTTCTTAATTCCAAATTTCAGTCTCCCATTATTTTCCCTTTTGAATCACGATGCCATTGATGTTGCTGTCTATTTTGGTTCTGCTTGTTTGATTAATTTGTTGCGATTGTGCCAGTTGAGCCGTATCATTATATATATCCATAATTGCTGCGCGATTGAATTAGGATTGAATTATAATTGAGTCGTGATTGAATTATAACGGAGCCGTCTCATTATATATATATACAATTGTGCCGTTATGTTTGAGTTATGCTACATACCTACATGCTGGAAATTTATATGCTGGAAAGTTATATGGTATGATTTAATTGATGAAGACCTAACTTTAATTGAGGGATTTTGTGAAATAAGTATAAATCGATTGTGTATAAGTTCTTTAAGCTAATTCTACTGTTCTGAGTTATTTAGATATGCATAGTTATAGCTCTTGTATGCATATATTCCCACGTCCTTCGACTTACTACCTTCTTCTCTGAGTTATTGTTTTGATAAATGGTTTGATTTATTATTTGTATATTAGACCAAATTAATAAATTGCTAGTATGATTCTAGAAAGATACTGATTTATATAGTTTACGAGGTACATATATATATGTGTATATATATACATGTATGATTTAGTACTACCCCTTATCTACTTTTATACCGATTTATATTTTGTGTATGTACATACATGTTAATTGAAGAACTGATGCTATTTTATCTCAAATAATAGATTCTATTTTCAAAGTGATTTTATAGATATGACTGTTATCATGAAATCATTACTACTATTTTTTTTAAATGTGCTTGAGATGAATTTCATGCTCCTTATGGATGTGTCTTGAATACCATAGTTACTTCTTAAGATGAAATATTAGAAGATGTGTAATTGATATTTTATTTAACGATGTGTCAATAATAAAATATTTGACGGTGCCTATGTTTACTGATGATGAGGATGATGATGAGTGAGAATAATAATGATGTGAGTGATGATGTATATTTATGAAGACGATGTTTTCTTATGAAGATGATGTGAATGACGACGATATGTTTTGTCCCGGTGTCGTGCATATTAGGAAGAGTTTGCATCAATGGTTGTAAGTTGTTTTTGGTGTGTTAATATTTACATACTTGATGAGTCTGTCCTCATGCATACATATAGGGTCGTGTCTAGGAAATTATGAAGATGCAATGACGATGAAAATCCAGTAACATATCTCTGGCAAATTATGACGACGATAGGTGTGGTACCACATTCATGTAGGTCTTAGGAAAGTGTCCATATGCATATTAATTGATGATGCTTGTTCTTGGTGTTTAGGAAAGAGTAATAAACGTGAGCCTATGAGATGTAGAATCTAATGAAGAATGAAATATTGTTGATGTTCTATGACGGTGGATGCGATAACTAATGTTCCTATTATTACACATGATTTTCTAAAGTTATGTATGGTTGTATTTTCTCACCCCTTTCTTGTTGTTGTGTGGTTTTGGTGGCTGTACTCTTGGGGTACAGACACTCAAGTTGAGGAAGACTAGTTGCGGGACGATTCAGCAAGTGGCGGCGGAGGCATATTTTGTTTTCTCTCTTCTAGTAGTAGTCGAATAAGTATGTAGTCGATACGAGCTCTGATATGTAACACTAGGGTCGGGTTGGCTATTCGATTTTACATTTTGATGTTTGAAGTATTTTTAAGTTCATGAATTAATTATGGATGTTGAGACTTGATTTTTGTTATAATAAGAATGCTGAATTTTTCCGCTGCAATGTTTTTGACTTTGTTTTAGGAAACGATAATAAATAAGGATGCGTAACACCTAATCTCATTTATTTATATTTGTGGTATTTATTAAATTATAGTCGGGGTCTTAGGGTGTTACATAGTTGGTATCAGAGCAGGTCGGTCCATTCGGCCTAGGATTTTAACAATGTTTTAGCCCTAATAGGCAACTTGTGTGCAGAGCACTATAGATGTCTATTTACAAATCCCTTGCCTGACTTTGACGATGCAGTTAAAGAATGGCTGGAAGGAACGATCATGCAATTGCTAACGCTATGGCAGCAATGGCGCAGACTATGGCACAAGCTAACGCTGCCATTCTGGGACAACAGAACCAACAAGGGGGAGCTGAGGAGCTTCGGCTGGACAGGTTTATGAGAAACAATCCACCGACCTTCAAGGGAAGGTATGATCCTGATGGGGCACAATCATGGTTACAAGGAGTAGAGAGAATCTTCCGAGCAATGGTGTGTACTAATGAACAGAAGGTCAGACTGGCAACACATATGCTTGCAGAAGAGGCTGAGTTCTGGTGGGAAAACACCCGTCAGAGGCTTGATGCTGCGGGTACAGCAGTGACCTGGGGAGTCTTTAGAGAAGAGTTTTTGGGAAAATATTTTCCTGCTGATGTTCGTAACCAAAAGGAAATCGAATTCCTCGAACTAAAACAGGGAAGTATGTCTGTAGCGGATTATGCGGCGAAATTTGAGGAGCTGTCCAGGTATTGCCCTCATTACAATGCAGTGGGGGCGAAAGTTTCTACGTGCTTAAAGTTTGAGAATGGGTTGCATCCAGAAATCAAGCAATTTATTGGCTACCAAGAGATTCGTAACTTTTCTACGTTGGTCAATAAGTGTAGGATTTATGAAGGAGATAGCAAGGCAAGAACCAATCATTACAAAGCGGCGAGTGAGAAGAAAGGGAGGGACCAGGGTCGCAATAAGCCTTATAGCATTCCAGTTGATAAAGAAAAGCAGAAAAAAGTGTTGGTGAGAAAGAAGCTAGTGGGGGAGATGTTCGTCCTCCGCTGAGATGTTTCAACTGCGGGGTTTTGGGTCATCGGGCAATTGATTGTCAGAGTGCAAAGCCTAAGTGTTTCAACTGTGGAGAAGCAGGTCACCGTTCGAATGAGTGTAAGAATGCTGTTAAATGTTTCAACTGTGGCGAGACCGGGCATATCAGTACACGCTGCCAAATGCCGAAGCAGGAACAGAATAGAGGAAAGGTGTTTGCCTTGAGTGGAGAAGATGTTCCCAGTTCCGACAACTTGATTCGAGGTACTTGTTTCATTAACAATGCTCCTTTGATTGCTATTATTGACACTGGGGCTACGCATTCTTTTATTTCCCTTGATTGTGCAAAGCGGTTGAATCTTGTAATGACACCGATGTCGGGTAGTATGGTTATCGATACCCTAGCCAGTGGTTCCGTGACCACGACATTAGTTTGTCGAAATTGTCCCTTATCTATTTATGGGAAACATTTTAGGATGGATTTGGTTTGTTTAACCCTGAGTCAGTTAGATGTGATTTTGGGAATGAATTGGTTGGAATTCAATCGGGTATACATCAATTGTTTTTCTAAGACTGTGCTTTTCCCCGAGCCTGAAGAGGAGAAGAATTCTAGATTTGTGACTGCAGTACAAGTGGAAAGGTCTTTGAGAGAGGGTGCGCAGGTGTTCGTGCTACTTGCTTCTTTAAAGTTGGAAGGTGGGCCGAGAAATTCTATCCAACCGATAGTGTGTGATTTTCCAGACGTATTTCCGGAGGACATTTGTGATTTACCACCAGAGAGAGAGGTGGATTTCACCATAGATTTGGTTCCTGGAACTAGCCCTGTGTCAATTGCACCCTATCGAATGTCCGCTTCCGAGTTGAGCGAATTGAAGAAACAGCTGGAGGAATTACTAGAGAAGAAGTTTATCCAGCCTAGTGTTTCACCTTGGGGTGCGCCCGTGTTACTTGTTAAGAAGAAAGATGGCAGTATGAGGTTGTGTGTGGATTACCGTCAATTGAACAAAGTTACTATTAAAAATAAGTACCCACTACCCAGGATTGATGACCTTATGGACCAGCTGACCGGTGCTTGTGTGTTCAGTAAAATTGATTTGAGATCAGGATATCATCAAATTCGAGTGAAGGCAGAAGATGTACCCAAGACCGCTTTCCGAACTCGGTATGCCCATTATGAATTTTCTGTGATTCCATTTGGAGTATCTAACACCCCCGGAGTGTTCATGGAGTATATGAATAGAATTTTTCACCCTTACTTGGATCGATTTGTAGTAGTGTTTATAGATGACATTTTGGTGTATTCCAAGACGGAAGAGGAGCATGCAGAACATTTGAGAATTGTGTTGCAAACCTTAAAAGAGAATAAGTTATATGCTAAAATGTCAAAGTGTGAATTTTGGTTACGCGAAGTGAGTTTCCTAGGTCATGTAATCTCTAGTAAGGGAATAGCGGTTGATCCATCCAAAGTAGACGCCGTGTTACAATGGGAAGCCCCTAAATCGGTTACGGAAATAAGAAGCTTTTTGGGCTTGGCTGGTTATTATCGTAGGTTTATCGAAGGATTTTCAAAGTTGGCATTACCTTTGACACGATTGACTCGAAAAGGCGAGGCTTATGTGTGGGATCACCAATGTGAGGAAAGTTTCCAGGAACTTAAGAAGAGGTTGACGTCAGCACCAGTATTAATCCTACCGCAACCGAGTAAGTCATTTGTGGTCTACTGTGATGCATCTAATAGAGGTTTGGGTGGTGTACTTATGCAGGAAGGACGGGTTGTGGCATATGCGTCAAGACAATTGAAAATTCATGAAAAGAATTATCCGACTCATGATTTGGAGTTAGCAGCGGTGGTATTTGTGCTTAAGGTGTGGAGGCATTACTTGTATGGATCAAGGTTTGAGGTGTTTAGTGATCATAAGATCTTAAAATACTTGTTTGACCAAAAAGAGTTGAATATGCGGCAACGAAGGTGGTTGGAATTCTTGAAAGATTATGATTTTGAGCTGAATTACCATCCAGGAAAAGCTAATGTAGTCGCAGATGCTTTGAGTAGGAAGGTCATACACATGTCAGCACTCATGGTCAAGGAGATGGAGTTGATTGAACAGTTTAGAGACATTAGTTTGGTTTGTGAAGTGACGCCGGGAAGTGTAAGGTTGGGTATGCTGAAACTGACAAGTACGGTGGTGGAAGAGATTAAAGAGGGGCAGAAGTCCGACTAGGAATTGGTGAATCACTTAACGCTAATCAACCAAGGAAAGGAGACGAATTTCAGAATGGATGAGAACGGGGTTATGAAATTTAAGGTAAGAATTTGTGTGCCCGATATACCAGAATTGAAACAGAGTATTCTAGAGGAAGGTCATAGGAGTGGGCTGAGTATACACCCAGGGGCTACAAAAATGTATCAGGATCTTAAGAAAATGTTTTGGTGGCCAGGCATGAAGAAGGAGGTGGCTGAATTTGTGTACTCGTGCTTAGTTTGTCAGAAATCAAAAATTGAACATCAGAAACCGTCCGGGTTGCTGCAACCGTTGAACATTCCAGAGTGGAAGCGGGATAGCATTTCTATGGATTTTGTAACAAGCCTGCCGAAGACCTCGAAAGGGAGTGATACCATATGGGTTGTAGTGGATCGATTGAGCAAGTCGGCCCATTTCATACCAATAAGGTTAAATTACCCATTGCAGAAACTAGCAGAGATTTATATTGAGCAAATAGTTAAGTTACATGGCGTCCCTTCAAGCATCATTTCAGATAGAGACCCGAGGTTTACCTCAAGATTCTGGGAGAGTTTACAGAAGGCTCTGGGGACTAAATTGAAGTTAAGTTCCGCATACCACCCACAGACGGACGGCCAGACAGAGAGGACGATCCAGTCCTTAGAAGACTTGTTGAGAACTTGTGTTTTAGAACAAGGAGGGAGTTGGGATGCTTACCTACCACTGATTGAGTTCACCTACAATAATAGTTACCATTCTAGCATCGGAATGGCGCCTTTTGAGGCCCTGTACGGGAGGAGGTGTCGAACCCCGTTGTGTTGGTATGAGATGGGAGAGAGCGCAGTATTAGGACCAGAGATTGTACAGCAGACAACAGAGAAGATTAAAATGATTCAAGAAAAGATGAAAGCTACGCAAAGTAGGCAGAAGAGCTATCATGACAAGCGGAGGAAACCGTTGGAGTTTCAAGAAGGGGATCATGTGTTTCTGAAGGTCACACCGGTGACGGATGTTGGTCGTGCGTTAAAGTCTAAGAAGCTTACGCCTCGGTTTATTGGTCCATATCAGATTACAAAGAGAGTTGGAGTAGTAGCCTATCAAATTGCCTTGCCACCCGCACTCTCAAACCTTCACAGTGTGTTTCATGTGTCTCAACTTCGAAAGTACGTTCCCGATCCGTCTCACGTAATTCAGATGGATGAAGTGCAAGTGAAGGAGAATTTGACCATTGAGACCTCACCATTAAAAATCGAAGACCGAGAGGTGAAGAAATTAAGGGGCAAGGAGATCGCGTTGGTCAAGGTAACGTGGGGAGGACCTGCTGGAGAGAGTATCACGTGGGAGCTGGAGAGTAAGATGAAGGAATCTTATCCAGAGTTATTTATCTCAGGTAATTTTCGAGGACGAAAATCTGTTAAGTGGGGGAGAGTTGTAACACCCCAACTTTTTATTTTAAGTAATCCAATAAAATTTAATAGGTGTGTGTGGTGAATATTATTATTAATGTTGTTCTAGTTGAAATGTGATGTAAATGTTGAGGTGGTTGAATTAATTTGTGATACGAGAATTTAAAATAGAAAAGAGTAAGAGGTGTAGAAAATAGGTTTTTAATAAGTGGGGGAGGGGAAAAAAAATGGTGAATAGAAGAGAAAAACTATAGGAAGAGCGGCTAGCCAAAAAAAATACAAATAAGGGTTTGGGAAATTAGAAGGGAGTTTTTGGGCAAAACGTGGAATAGAGAAAAAGAAAGCCGCAGACAGAGAGAGAAGGAACCTAGCTTCAGGAAGGCAAGCCAAACCGGAGACTTGAGGAATCGAGGTAAGGGGGGAGTTTTATTCACGGTAAGGGTTGTGTGAGCATATGGAGAGTGAAAGATTTCTGTTTATTTTCATGATCTTTGATAATTTCAGGCTAAAGTTGTCGTAGTATTTTTTTCTTAATTCCAAATTTCAGTCTCCCATTATTTTCCCTTTTGAATCACGATGCCATTGATGTTGCTGTCTCTTTTGGTTCTGCTTGTTTGATTAATTTGTTGCGATTGTTCCAGTTGAGCCGTATCATTATATATATCCATAATTGCTGCGCGATTGAATTAGGATTGAATTATAATTGAGTCGTGATTGAATTATAACTGAGCCGTATCATTATATATATACAATTGTGCCGTTATGTTTGAGTTATGCTACATACCTACATGCTGGAAATTTATATGCTGGAAAGTTATATGGTATGATTTAATTGATGAAGACCTAACTTTAATTGAGGGATTTTGTGAAATAAGTATAAATCGATTGTGTATAAGTTCTTTAAGCTAATTCTACTGTTCTGAGTTATTTAGATATGCATAGTTATAGCTCTTGTATGCATATATTCCCACGTCCTTCGACTTACTACCTTCTTCTCTGAGTTATTGTTTTGATAAATGGTTTGATTTATTATTTGTATATTAGACCAAATTAATAAATTGCTAGTATGATTCTAGAAAGATACTGATTTATATAGTTTACGAGGTACATATATATATATGTGTATATATACATGTATGATTTAGTACTACCCCTTATCTACTTTTGTACCGATTTATATTTTGTGTATGTACATACATGTTAATTGAAGAACTGATGCTATTTTATCTCAAATAATAGATTCTATTTTCAAAGTGATTTTATAGATATGACTGTTATCATGAAATCATTACTACTATTTTTTTTAAATGTGCTTGAGATGAATTTCATGCTCCTTATGGATGTGTCTTGAATACCATAGTTACTTCTTAAGATGAAATATTAGAAGATGTGTAATTGATATTTTATTTAACGATGTGTCAATAATAAAATATTTGACGGTGCCTATGTTTACTGATGATGAGGATGATGATGAGTGAGAATAATAATGATGTGAGTGATGATGTATATTTATGAAGACGATGTTTTCTTATGAAGATGATGTGAATGACGACGATATGTTTTGTCCCGGTGTCGTGCATATTAGGAAGAGTTTGCATCAATGGTTGTAAGTTGTTTTTGGTGTGTTAATATTTACATACTTGATGAGTCTGTCCTCATGCATACATATAGGGTCGTGTCTAGGAAATTATGAAGATGCAATGACGATGAAAGTCCAGTAACATATCTCTGGCAAATTATGACGACGATAGGTGTGGTACCACATTCATGTAGGTCTTAGGAAAGTGTCCATATGCATATTAATTGATGATGCTTGTTCTTGGTGTTTAGGAAAGAGTAATAAACGTGAGCCGATGAGATGTAGAATCTAATGAAGAATGAAATATTGTTGATGTTCTATTATTACACATGATTTTCTAAAGTTATGTATGGTTGTATTTTCTCACCCTTTTCTTGTTGTTGTGTGGTTTTGGTGGCTGTACTCTTGGGGTACAGACACTCAGGTTGAGGAAGACTAGTTGCGGGACGATTCAGCAAGTGGCGGCGGAGGCATATTTTGTTTTCTCTCTTCTAGTAGTAGTCGAATAAGTATGTAGTCGATACGAGCTCTGATATGTAACACTAGGGTCGGGTTGGCTATTCGATTTTACATTTTGATGTTTGAAGTATTTTTAAGTTCATGAATTAATTATGGATGTTGAGACTTGATTTTTGTTATAATAAGAATGCTGAATTTTTCCGCTGCAATGTTTATGACTTTGTTTTACGAAACGATAATAAATAAGGATGCGTAACACCTAATCTCATTTATTTATATTTGTGGTATTTATTAAATTATAGTCGGGGTCTTAGGGTGTTACACCTTGGATTAAGGACTAAACTATACGGCATGAAAATGCAATGCATATTCTCATTTATATTTTACATTTATCCTAAAATACATTCTAATGGCATAAGTAAATAAATAAAATGACAAATGAAAATAAAATGACAGATAGCACAAAAATGCATGAGGTGATGTGAGATGAAAATAAATAAGATGCTAAAAATAAAAGAACAATAAAAATAAAAATGCAGAGAAAAATAAAAGAAAAAAAACAGGGAGGTGTAAAAAATAAAATGGGGGGGGGGGGGGGGGCTTCAGGAAGTAAGAAAAAGATCAGATAAGAAGTAAACATGCCCAAATACGTTGGGCCAGCAAGGGTTAGATCTGGGCCATCTAATGATCCAAAGTCTGATTGTTCAGACTCTGATGATCCAGCGTCTGAACGTTCAGACTCTGATGATCCAGCATCTGATCGTTCAGACTCTGATGATCCGGCATCTGATCGTTCATACTCTGATGATCTAGCGTCTGATCGTTCAGACTCTGATGATCCAGCGTCTGATCGTTCAGACTCTGATGATCCAGAGTCTGATGATCATACAGAGGCTGATCGTTCAGAGCTTCCTTGAATAGCTTTAAAACTCCACCATTTTTCAAAAAAAAGTTTTTCTTGCTCTTCTCCTCACCCTCTTTTCAAATCTACTATTTAAAAAAAATTCAAAAAAAAACTTTTTAAACACCTAGATCTATGTTTTAAAAATCTGGAAATCTACCTTTTTTCTTTTTGGTTCGGATTGGGGTGTTTGTGTGTTGTTTACAAAATTTTGATTCTGGCTTGCTGGGTTTGGCTTTGGTTTATGAAGTTTTGATTCTGTTTTGCTGGGTTTGGCTTTGGTTTATGAAGTTTTGATTCTGTTTTGCTGGGTTTGGCTTTGGTTTATGAAGTTTTGATTCTGTTTTGTTGGGTTAGTGATGATGTATTTATGGCTGTTTTGGTTCAGGTTCGGGAAGTGGTTCTGTTTTGGTTCAGGTTTGAGGAAAAGAGGAAGTGCTTCTGTTTGTTCAGGGAGGAGGACAGTTATGTTGGTTGTTGTGTTTGTATTTGGTAAAGGAAAAAATGAAAGAGTTTTTTTTGTAGAGATTTTGCTGTTTCTGCGCTTTTGATTCTGATCTTCCCCCCTTTTTTCTCTGATTTTTGTCCCTGTTATATAGGCAGTTTTGGAGTACTTTTGTAATCATGAGATTGATTGAATGATGGGTTTTTGGCCAAAATTTTGGTTCAAATAGCTTGAAAAGGGGAGGAAGTGACCTTGCCTCTGATTTTGGTGAAGATTTGGGTCTGAATTTTGGAAAAGGATGATGAAAGAAGACAAGAAACAGGGGCGTTGCAGTTTGCAATGAACAACATTTTTGACTTTTTTTTAAAAAAAACAAAGAAAATAATTTTTTTTAAAATGTTGACGGTGTAAAGCTCGACATATGCAACAACTGATGGGGAGTAAACACTTCCTGGGGAGAGCGTGCTAATCCAAAAACCTTGGCAGAAGGACTGGTGCTTCTGTGGTCATGCTTATCTTTTGTTTTTTCTTTTTCTTTTTTTTTTGAATCCCTAACTTTTGCCTGAACCGCCCTTTCGGGTTTTCAGTCCACCGGGAATATATTATTTGTATGCCCCTAATTTTTGCCTGGACCGCTTTTTCAGGTTTTTGATCCACCGGGACGCTCATTTTTGCCTAAGTCGCCCTTTCGGGTTTTCGACTTACCGAGCTCTTTTTTTTTCTCTTTTCTTTTCATTTTTTTAAGCAATTGTATGTGTTCAACCTGCAGAGTTTATCCGTTCTTAGGACAGATGTTGACGCACCCTTCACTTATTCATGAATTCAAAGAAAATGTGTTTGTTGTTTGTGCTTTCCAAAAGACATGAAAAATATTTATGATTTTGATAAAAAAAATATTTTGCTTCAAGTACTACCATCAAAAATAGAAGAAGTTTTATAAACAGAATAAATGGGAATTCCAAATGAAAGGCAACATGCTCAAATTTATTTAATAGAGTGGTGACCCGCCAATGGCGTGACTCCACGGATCTCACAAAGTTTGGAAAATGGTAAATATAAGGGGAAGGTATATTTAACACAATAACTGCTATTCTCCCTGACAACTTTGAATTCCACTGTCTGGATGCTTCAGATTCAGAGTCTCTTTGACAGCTAATGTGCCCCAAGTGAATCATGGCCAACCTGGTGCAGTTACTTTGTCTTTTGATTCCTTAATTTTTGAACAGATCGCCCTTTCGGGGGTTTCGACCTATCAGGATGATGGTTTTTCTGTTTTATGTTTCTAATTTTTGCCTGGACCGCCCTTTCGGGTTTTCAGTCCACCGAGACGCTCATTTTTGCCTAAGCCGCCCTTTCCGGTTTTCGACTTACCGAACTGTTCTTTTATTTTTTTAGACAAAGTATTTCTTGACTGCATTGGTGTTCACAGGACGGGGAAGCTCATCATCATCCATAGTTGAAAGAGTCATTGCACCACCGGAGAAAACTCTCTTGACGACATACGGGCCTTCATAGTTAGGCGTCCATTTGCCCCTGGAATCGGGTCAAAAAGATAAGATCTTTTTGAGCACGAGATCTCCTTCTTTGAATTCGCGGGGACGAACTTTCTTGTCAAAAGCTTGTTTCATCCTCTTTTGATACAGCTGTCCATGACACAAGGCAGTCGTGCATTTCTCTTCAATTAAGTTCAGCTGATCACATCTGTTTTGGCACCATTCAGCCTCAGACTTCAATTAAGTTCAGCTGATCACATCTGTTTTGGCACCATTCAGCCTCAGACAACTTGGCTTCCATCAGAACTCTCATTGATGGGATCTCGACTTCTATGGGGAGTACTGCTTCCATGCCATATACCAAAGAGAAAGGGGTTGCCCCTGTTGAGGTGCGCATTGAAGTACAATACCCATGCAAAGCGAATTGTAACATTTCAAGCCAGTCTTTGTAAGTGACTACCATTTTCTGAACAATCTTGTTGATATTCTTATTTACAGCTTCGACTGCACCATTCATCTGAGGTCTGTAAGGAGAAGAATTATGGTGCTTAATCTTGAAGTCGTTACACAAATCTTTCATCATCTTGTTATTCAAATTTGTTCCATTGTCCGTGATTATTCTATTAGGAACACCGTAGCGACAAATAATCTGATTCCTGATAACCGGACCACTACTTGCTTGGTTACATTGGCATAAGATGTTGCGTCGACCAACTTGGTGAAGTAATCAATGGCCACTAGAATGAAACGATGTCTTTTTGAAGCCTTTGGTTCGATCCTACCAATCATATCGATGCCCCACATAGAGAACAGCCTTGGAGAGGAAAGAACATTGAGGGAAGTTGGCGGTAAATGAATTTTATCGGCATAGATCTGACACTTGTGACATTTCTTGGCATGTTTGTAACAATCAGATTCCATCGTCATCCAGTAATAACCCACTCTTAGCATTTTCTTAGCCATTGCGTGCCCATTGGAGTGAGTTTCGAAGGAGCCTTCATGTATCTCATGCATCAATAACTCTGCCTCATGTTTGTCCACACATCTGAGCAAAACCATATCGAAGTTTCTTTTGTACAATACGTCTCCGTTCAGGAAGAAACTACTGGATAATCTTCTTAAGGTCTTCTTGTCTTTGTTGGATGCTCCGAGGGGGTACTCTTGACTTTGAAGGAAACACTTGATATCATGAAACCATGGCTTGTTGTCAACAACTTCCTCGGCTACGAATACATGAGCAGGCCTCTCAAGGCGTTGGATGCTGATTGTTGGCATGTCATTCCGGTGGTTCACCTTGTACATAGAAGATAAAGTAGCTAGAGCATCTGCCATCTGATTCTCGTTATGAGGGATGTGGTGCAACTCAACTTTGTTGAAGAAAGTCAGCAACCGTCTTGCATAGTCTTTGTAAGGAATCAAGCTGGGGTGGCGAGTTTCCCATTCTCCTTTGATCTGGTTGATTACAAGAGTCGAATCCCCATATATGTCGAGATTCTTAATCCTTAGATCAATAGCCTCTTCGATACCCATGATGCACGCTTCATACTCAGCAATGTTGTTTGTACACTCAAATAGCAGCCTGGCAGAAAAAGGAATGTGAGTGCCTTTAGGAGTGATGATGACTGCCTAATTCCGTTGCCATAGACATTAACGGCCCCATCAAATATCAAACCCCATCTGGATTCAGGATCTGGACCTTCTTCAGGTAATGGTTCATCGCAATCCTTCATCTTCAAATACATGATCTCCTCGTCGGGGAAATCGAACTTAATGGGCTGATAGTCTTCAACTGGTTGGTGAGCCAATTGATCAGCGAGGACACTGCCTTTGATTGCTTTTTGTGTGCGGTATTCGATGTCATATTCGGACAGTAACATCTGCCACCGGGCAATTCTTCCTGTCAGAGCAGGTTTCTCAAAGATGTACTTGATCGGATCCATTTTAGATATTAACCAAGTGGTGTGATTAACCATATAATGACGGAGGCGTTTGGCGGCCCAAGCTATAGCACAACAAGTCTTCTCAAGCATGGAATATCGAGATTCACAATCTGTAAACTTTTTTCTCAAGTAATAAATTGCATGCTCCTTTCTTCCGGTCTCATCTTGCTGTCCAAGCACACAACCCATAGAATCTTCTAGCACGGTCAGGTACATGATTAGAGGTCTTCCTTCAACTGGAGGGATAAGAATCGGAGGTTATAGCAAATACTCTTTAATGCTGTCGAAGGCTCTCTGGCAATCTTCCGTCCAAACAATCCCTTGATCTTTACGGAGTAGTTTGAATATTGGTCCACAAGTGGCGGTCATATGAGAGATGAATCTGGAGATGTAGTTCAGACGCCCAAGAAACCCTCTTACTTGTTTTTGTCTTCGGATCAGGCATTTCTCTGATAGCTCTAACTTTATCTGGATCTACCTCAATACCCTTGTGACTAACAATGAAACCCAAAAACTTCTCGGATCTGACACCAAAAGTACACTTGTTAGGGTTCAAACGAAGATGATATTTTCTCAGACGTTGGAAAATCTTCAGCAAATACTCAACGTGTTCCTCTTCAGTTCTAGACTTGACGATCATATCATGTACATAAACCTCAATTTCTTTGTGCATCATATCGTGGAAGAGAGTAGTCATGCCCATTTGATAAGTAGCATCTGCATTTATCAGACCAAATGGCATTACTTTGTAGCAAAAAGTGCCCCAAGGCGTGATGAAAGATGTCTTCTCTCTGTCTTCAGGTGCCATCTTGATTTGATGGTAACCGGAGAAACCATCCATGAAAGAGAAGACTTTGGACTTGGCGGTACTATCAACCAACACATCAATATGGGGTAAAGGAAAATCATCCTTTGGACTTGAAATTCTGGCCAGGCAATAAACAGAGTTACCAGGTTCTGAACTAAACAGGTTCTGAACAATATGCAGGGCACAACAACTTGCTAAAACAGAGCACACACAAACACAATGCAAAGCAAGAAAATAAAGTGCAGGAAAGTAAAAAGGCACACAAGGTTTGTTAACCCAGTTCGGAGTAAACACCTCCTACTCTGGGGGATACCAATCCAGGAAGGAAATCCACTATAGGATTTAACCCTTAAGACTCAAGACACTGACTCCCAGTTCCCAGCCTAAGCAATTAAACTCCTCCTAGTTTGATTTCTACCCAACTCTGAGTAATAGAATCCACTATCTTCCTATTCAAGCAACTGCAACCCAGTTACTGAAACCCTTAACCAAAATCACTCTGTTTTTAAGAAAACTTCAAAAACACAAAGACTTCATTCGTACCTAAAGGCTTAGAATGAATTACAACTCTATAAAACTCTAAACCAACTCAATTTGAGTGGTGCACAAATAACCCTAAGGTTTTAAACACAAAGACTCAATTCTCTGATCTAAAACTCTAAAAACGTAAGTCCTGAATAGCAGTAGCCCTCCTCTTTTTATAGCCTTCAGTCTTGCAGCATAAATAACAAACTAATCTTCAGAATTGATTTGTTACTGAAATAAGAATAATCCAATAGAGTAACAAATAAAACTGCACAAAATCTTTGAAAGATCATAACAGGAAAATACGAAGATCATGAAACTGAACCAAATCTTCAATGATATCTTCTCCAATTTAATCAGCATTCTAGAAGTAATTATACAAAGATAATTCCTTGCTAAATCTCCCAAGATACGCGCAAAAACTAATCTGAAAACCCAGCTTCTGATGTGGTCAACAAAAGTCAACGCTGGCTTCAGAACCTGAAATCAGCTTCTGAACTGCTACAGTGCATTCAGCTTCTGATGACATTTTCAGCTTCTGAATGGCTTCAAAACACAAAACTTGCAACTGAAGAAATGTTTCAAATATGGAGATGCTTCTATTCAATACTTTGGTTTTGCCAAAACATGCAGCCAACACCAAAAGACTCAACAATCTCCCCCTTTGGCAAATTTTTGGCTAAAACCATCCAAGTTCTTCAATCTCCCTTATAATCAACTCAGCAATGAAGAACTCCACAATTATTAATCATAACATAAACATAAGCAGCGGACACAGCTATGATTATCACAAACTAGCTTCAGTTCTACACAACATAACAGCTACTGAAGCACACATATGCTACTGATCAACTCCTGATCATCACAAACATGGTATCAGAGCTACTAATCAACTCCCGCTGAAGCTTCACAAACATATAAACAATCACTCCAGCTTTACAACACTCCCCCTTACTACTGAACTGCAGTGACAAATAGTATCAGAGCATACTTCAGGACATATTTGATCTTCAGGACCACTCTTCAGGAACACATCATCACTCAGGATAACAACTATCATGTACTCCCCCTGAGACACATATTCCCCCTTGATCATATCTGGACATATCTTGTTGCTGTAAAGGTTCTTCAGAAGCATAATGCTTGGTATCAGAGTAAAACTAGTCACCTTCTGAATCATTGGCACACATTCTGAACAACTCTTGTCTGAACTTAAACATAGATTTTTCTCCCCCTTTTTAGCCACAAAATTATGACAAACTTCAGACTTCAAATAGGGATTAAAATCAAAATAAGTAACACAGATCCTTGAAAATATATCAGACTCAGACTCAGGTTCAGGACCACACTCAGCATAAGCACAACTGGCAGGTACTCTATCTTCCTCACATCCAGTTTGCAGTAATTGCTACAAGTCTTCATGTAAACACACACCTAACTTGCTCCTTAAGTTTTCAAACTGTTTAGCATCCAAGGCCTTTGTGAAAATGTCAGCAACTTGTTCTTCAGTAGCTACATGTTCCAGCTGAATAACTTTATCCTCCACAAGGTTTCTGATAAAATGGTGTCTGATATCAATGTGTTTAGTTCTGCTGTGCTGTATTGAATTCTTAGAGATGTTGATTGCACTCAAATTGTCACAGAACAATGTCATAACACCTTGTTTCAAGTTGTACTCCTCCAACATCTGTTTCATCCAAACCAGTTGTGAACAACTACTCCCAGCAGCAATATACTCAGCTTCAGCAGTTGACAATGAAACACAGTTTTGTTTCTTGCTGAACCAAGATATTAAGTTATTTCCTAAAAAGAAACAACCTCCTGAGGTGCTCTTTCTGTCATCAGCACTTCCAGCCCAGTCAGCATCACAATATCCCATCAGTTCAGAATTTGAACTATGTGAATACATGATTCCATAGTCACTTGTGCTATTCACATACTTCAGAATCCTCTTCACCTGAGTCAGATGACTCATCTTAGGATCAGCTTGATATCTTGCACACACTCCAACAGCATAAGTGATATCAGGTCTGCTTGCAGTTAAATACAATAAGCTCCCTATCATGCTTCTGTACTGACTTTGATCTACTGATACTCCTTGTTCATCTTTGGTTAGCTTCAGATGAGTAGCAGCTGGTGTCTTCTTATGAGCAGCAGATTCCATTCCAAACTTCTTAACAATGTTCTTGGCATATTTACTCTGTGAAATGAAGATTGTATCTTCCATTTGCTTAACTTGTAATCCAAGAAAATATGTCAGACCACCAACCAAACTCATTTCAAATTCTGATTGCATTTGCTGAACAAACAGTTTGACCATCTTCTGAGACATCCCTCCAAACACTATATCATCCACATAAATCTGAGCTATCATCAGACTCCCATTTTCATCTTTCACAAACAAAGTCTTATCAGAACCTCCTTTTCAGTAACCTTGAGCCACAAGAAACTGAGTCAGCCTGTCATACCATGCTCTTGGTGCTTGTTTCAATCCATACAAGGCTTTCTTCAACTTGAACACATGATCAGGAAACTTAGGATCCACAAAACCCTTAGGTTGTTCAACATACACTTCTTCTTGCAGATATCCATTCAGAAATGCACTCTTTACATCCATCTGGAATAGCTTGAACTTGAGAATGCAGGATACACCCAACAGTAGTCTTATAGACTCTAGTCTGGCCATAGGTGCAAAGGTCTCATCAAAATCAAGTCCCTCAACTTGAGTATAACCCTGAGCAACCAACCTTGCCTTGTTTCTGACTACAGTACCATTTTCATATGTTTTATTCTTGAATATCCACTTAGTCCCAATCACATTCAGCCCTTCAGGTCTTGGAACAAGATCCCACACTTCACTTCTTTTGAATTGATTCAACTCATCTTGCATTGCTTCAATCCAAAATTCATCAGTTAGGGCTTCTTTAACATTTTTGGGCTCAAACTTTGACACAAATCATGAATCAGTAGCAGCAGCATCTGATCTCCTGGTTCTGACACCTTGATCTAAGCTTCCAATGATTAAGTCTTTAGGATGATCCTTCTGAACTCTAATGGATGGCCCTTTACCATTAGGAACTTGATCTGTTTGATCTTCTGCTTCTTTAGACTCTGAATGCTTTTCTGCTTCTGAGGTTTGTTCTTCTGATACTTCAGACTCTAGAACAACTTCAGGTTCATTCTTTTCATTCTCAGCAGACAGATCATCAATCACAACATTTATGGATTCCATCACAACCTTGGTTCTGGAATTAAACACCCTATAAGCTCTGCTGTTCACTGAATAACCTAGGAATATGCCCTCATCAGACTTAGAATCCAGTTTTCTTCTATTTTCTCTATCAGCCAAAATATAGCATCTGCTCCCAAACACATGGAAATATTTGACTGTAGGCTTTCTCCTTTTCCATAATTCATACAGAGTTGATGCAGTACCCTTCTTTAAAGTGACTCTGTTGTGTATGTAACATGCAGTGTTCATTGCTTCAGCCCAGAACATTTATGGCAACTTCTTAGCATGCAGCATAACCCTTGCACATTCTGCTAATGTCCTATTCTTCCTCTCAACTACACCATTTTGCTGAGGTGTGAAAGGTGCAGAAAACTCATGCTTTATACCTTCAGAAGCACAGAATTCTGAAAAGCTCTTGTTTTCAAATTCTTTGCCATGATCAGTTCTGATTCTGATAATCTCACTATCCTTCTCTCTTTGTAGTTGGATGCACATCTCTTTGAAAACTTCAAAAGTGTCAGACTTTTCTCTAACAAAGCTGACCCATGTATATCTTGAGTAGTCATCTACCATTACAAAAGCATATCTTTTTCCTCCAATACTTTCTACTTGCATAGGCCCCATTAAATCCATATGAACAGGTTCTAGTACTTTGGTAGTTACCTGGTGAACTAATCTGGGATGAGACTTTCTTGTTTGTTTACCAATCTGACAATCACCACAAACACTGTCCTCATTGATCTTCAGATTAGGCACACCTCTGATAGCTTCAGTACTTAGGATTTTCTTCATGCCTTTCAAGTGCAAATGTCCTAGTTTCTGGTGCCAGAGTTTGACTTCCTCTTCTGAGCTCATAAGACAAGAAGTCAGACTTCTTTCTTCTTCAGAAACCCACAAATAACAATTGTCTTTGGATCTGCAGCCCCTCATCTGAGTTTTACCATCCTAATCAGTAACAATACACTCCTGCTTGTTGAATTTCACTTTCAAATCCTGATCACACAGCTGGCTAATACTGATCAGATTAGAGGTTAATCCTTCCACCAGTAGCACATCATTAAGTCTGGGCAAACCTTCTCTGATCAAATCTCCAATACCCAGAATCTGACCTTTTACACATCTCCAAATGTCACATAACTTCTGGAGTATGATCTGATATTGCTCAGCAGCTTCTTCACACTAGTCATGTGCCTTGAACACCCACTATCAAAATACCAGTCTTCTTTTGAAGTGGCTCTCAGTGAAGTATGAGCAATCAAGCCTACATTCTGAACTTTGGGCTTCCACACCTTCTGAACATTGTGTCTGATAGTAGCTGGTTCCACTTTTCTATACTGAAAATGTTCAGGATAGCCATAAAGTTTGAAGCAAAATGGTTTGATATGCCCTTTCTTTCCACAATGATGACAGATCCATGGATGATTTCTCCCCCTTCTGTTTCTGAAAAATTTCTGGGGTTGCTTCTGAGGTAGCATCTGACCATGCTTCTGACCTTGCATCTGAACATGCTTCTGACCTTGCATCTGAACATGCTTCTGACCTTGCATCTGGGCTACCTTTTGAGGTTTCATCTGAGATGTTCCAATCATAGGATCAACACTTTGAGTGGCAGGAACAAACTGTTTAACAGAATTTTTCTCTTTGAGCTTCGGACTCTGATCAAAATAGCCTAACCCAGTTTTTCCTTGCTTCTGGACCACCAATATTTCCTCCAACTTATCAGTAGCTGTATTCATCATCCTAACTTGCTTTTTCATATGCTCAAGTTGGGAGTTAAGTTGGTTTACTTCTTCTTTCAATTCTGAATTTTGAACCAACAGTTCACCTTTTTCAGCCTCCAGTTGAAAAATAGTCTCCTTCTGATCCAGAACTTGTTTGCAAACCTCAACACTTCTGGTATATAGCTTCCTATAGTTGTCAGCCAGTTCATCATATGAGGTTTTAGAAGCTTCAGACACAGATGAAGCTTCAGACTCTGAGTCAGTCTCTGAAAAAGTCTCAGACTCTAAAACAGCTTCCTCCTTCAAGATAGCTCCTGACCTCACTACCAGACCAGTATCACACATATCAGATTCACTAACATCATCATCTTCAGAACCATCATCAGACCATGCAACTGCTAGGTTTTTCTTCTGCTTCTTAAGAAAAGTAGGACATTCAGACTTGATATGTCCATACCCCTCACACTCATAGCATTGCACACCTTTAGCTTGATTACTTTTCTCTTCAGACTTGGTCTTTTTCGCATCAGTTTGTTGCTTCTTGTTGTTGAATCTAAAGTTCTGACCTTTGGCTTTGGCTTTTCTGTCAACATTCTTCAGAATCTTGTTGAATTGTTTTCCCAGCAACACTAGAGCTTCTGATAAGTCATCCTCATCAGACTCTTGTTGATCATCAGCTTCAGAATTCACACTAAAGGCTACACCTTTTCCTTTCTTCTCAGTCTGTTTGCAAAAGGCTGTTTCAAAATTGAGCAAAGACCCAATCAGCTCCTCAAGCTTCATAGTGGTAATTGTAGTACCCCAATTTTGTCCTAAGCCTTTTAAAACAAAAAAAATCAAAAAAATCAAAGAGGGAGAAAAAGTCAAAGTCAACAAAAGTCAACAGAAAAGTCAACATTTCAAAAATGAGGACTTCGCACTGCGAAGCTCCCTTCGCACTGCGAAGTCTGCGATTTTTCTGCAGATTTTTGGTTTCTCTGATTTAATTCCAGATTTTGTTGCATATCATTTCCATATTTATTTTAATCAGCATTCATGGCTATTTGGGCCAAGCAAAACCTGAAATGAGAGACTTGCCATTCATGCCAAGGTTGGAAGCTTTTTCTTCCAACCTAGCATGTGACAAGCAAGTGGGCTTGCCCTTGGGCAGCTCTTGTCCCTCCCAAGTGACCTGTTCACCACCCCAAGGTTGCCAGCCACCTGCTTGATGACTTTCCTCCTGCTTGTTCCCCCAAAACCAGTCAAACCAGCTGGATTTTTCACTTGAAAAAGCCATGAGTGCCTACCCTGTTTTGCAACAGCTTTTCACCCTCTCACACCAGCCAATTATAGCCTTTTGCATCCCCCAATCTCTGCACATCACAGTGCACGTTTTTATTGATCAACCATTGAGATTGCAAGGATTGATCCCCAAGCTTGGCCAATTGCAATCCAGCCCTATTTCATCATCATTGCTATCCAAAAACCTTTGAATTTGTGGCTGAAATCAGGCTGAGTCTTGACCCTTGGCACAAGGCAAGGTTGCCTCTATCCATTAGCATTTAATGCAAAGGGATTCAGCCTGATCCTAGCCCACAAATCAGTTGGATTTTGGGGATTTCTAATGATGAAATTGATTTGGTTTTGGCCTATAAATAGAGATGCAAGGCAAGGGTAAATGCATCAATACATACAACATTCTAAGAGCATTATACACACAAAGAAACACTACTCAAACAACCAGAAAACCAGCCAAACAACCAGAAAAAAACCAATCCAACACAAAGCTTTACCAAGTTCAAAGTTCATCACCAATACCAAAAATCTTTGTGAGAACCTTCAACCAATTCAAATCCATTGCAGCTGGAGCTTTGCTAAGGATCTCTGTAAGTATTCCAAGTACTGATCTTGCATTTACAATTGTGTTTGCATAGCAATTTTGGTTCAAAACCTTTTGGTTCTAAAAAACCCCTTTTGAATTTCAAAGAAATCCCAAGGTTTTCAAAACATCAAAACTGTTTTGTCCAAGCCTTTTCATCCCAAAAACTCAAAGCTTTTCACTCACCTAAAAGGTCATGAGTGTGTTCAGAAGTTGTTTCTGAACAAAAGTTCAGAAACAGCTTCTGAACTCAATTTTTCGCATTGTTCGCAGTGCGAAGTCATGGTCGCAGAGCGACCATGACAGAACTCAGAATCTGAGTTTAGGTGCCCAAATGGCCAATTTTTGAGGTTCTAGCCCAAGAGCTCAGAACCTAGGAGTTTTAAAACTCATGTTTTTCAAACCTGTTCAAGGATTTTGCACAATATTGGAAAATTCGCAAGTCCGGGTGACATTTTGTGGATAACTTGCAAAACAAGTTATGTTCCTAAACTTTCAAAACAGCTTGAACAAATAAGCTATGTTCATCATTTTAATTAAAATTTGAACAATAAATATTGTTCATGATTTTCAAAACCCAAGCGTGAACATACGCCAAATTTGTCCGCTTTTTTAAAACCGTTCGCAAAAACGAGCCGAACTTGTGCGTTTTCCATTTTGGGTTTTCAAGCCAAATGTTTTGATAAACCTTGGGATTTCTAAAAGAATTCTACCCAAAAACTTGAATGAAAAAAGGATGGTGTGACGTATGTCTCTCCATTGCCCCGATTTTACGAATGCGTGACGTATGTCTCGTCGTTCGGACAATCGTCATTCCATTTTCAAACGTATCCAACCATAACCAAACCAAATCTTGGCCCCTTGTGGTCAATCCGAACCTTTTGGTCCCCCGTGACCACTAGCTTCAAACCCTCGACTCGTTTGAGTCACTCGGTCAATGTTCGACTCATCCGAGTCCATTGTACCCGTTCTTGATCCCAGTGGATCAATCGAACAATCCCCCGACTCGTTGGAGTCCCCTCGGTCAATGATTGACTCGTTTGAGTCCATTGCACCTCTTTTGGTCCCATAGCGACCAATTCGAACCCTTTTACCCTAACGGATGTACCTTTTAACAATTCTAGCGCGATTCGTAAACAAACGCTTAATAAGTCTCCCAAGCGCGAGCATACAAGCTATACGCTTAATAAGTCTCCCGAGCGCGAGCATACAAGCTACGTTTAAATCGCAAGAATTCGGTTAAAACATCGTCCATTTAAAATTAACCAACACATGTACGTTTTTCTACCAAAGAACTACGTACGCTTTGAATTCTCCGACTACCGGGAGATACGTAGGAGCAAGATCGACATCTTGTCAAGCGCAATAATAAAAACTTTTTTTTCCTTTTGTTTGTTTTCATATCTTTTTTCCCCCCTTTATTATATTTTGACATAGATAAGCATGCGCGCAAAACATTTAAAAATAATTTAAGCTTTAGCCAAATAGAAGGTTCCCGTTGAGTACAACGGACGTGAGGGGTGCTAATACCTTCCCCTTGCGTAACCGACTCCCGAACCCGACAATGGTTACGATGACCATCCTTTCCTCATCGTCAAAGGGTTTTATTATCGTTTCCCTTTAAACAAAAAAAACTTAAGGGTTTATCAACGTTCCCTTTACACAAAAACTTTGGTGGCGACTTCACAAGGCCCTCCGAGCGTTCGAGGACGTCCTCAGAGGATTGCGCGTTTTTTAAACGAGGTGCGCACAGCTAGCGACTTCACTGGGGATCCTTTTCCCACAAGCGAGTCAAGCCTAACCTATTTGGCTTTTTAAAGCCAATTGTTTTTATTTTCTTTGCGCGCCATGTTTTTATTTTATTCATACATGTCATATCTATGCTTTATGTTTATATTTGCTTTATTTTGCTTTATATTCATATCATATATATATCAAATGCGGGGGTTACTTGAGTGATGTTACTCCACATTGTTCGGGTTAATGCCGGACGTGTGAGGCTCTCTACCCGAGCTTGAGAAAAAAACTAAGTTAGAAGGAGGTTGTGTGCGGAAGCCCGCGTTGACGTATGTCCGTGAGGTAGGATGCCCAACCCCGCTTAGAGGAGATTTTCACGTGGAATTAATTGAAGTCATGTCGACGTATGTCCATAGACAACCCTAATTCCATGTGAGATCTATGACTCTAGGGACCTCTTCTTAGGAAATTTCACCTTTTAGAGCCTACATGTGAGGATGGGGGAAATTCCGAACCTCCACACATTATCCATTCGCATTCACTCATGTTTGTTACATTATGTTATCAGGGGCAATCAACACTTATTTGTTTATTACTTGTTTTTATGCATAATCATAATTGGGGATAGGAATGGCAATGTGTTGAGGGGTAGCAAAATTTTCAAAAATTCCAATACTTCGCAGTGCGAAGGTACTTCGCAGTGCGAAGTACGCGAATTTTGTCAGCTCAGCTGACTCTTCATTTACTCCCTCTCAACCACCCATTCCCACTATCTTTTTCTTTTTTCCCCAGCTGTTTATCTTCTCTTTTTTAACTTTAAAAAAAAGAGCACATTATTTTTGCCATAACTTCAAAAAAAAAGAAGCTCCAAAAATTTAAAAAAAAGAGGCATACCCATTTTTGTTAATCCTCCCTTTTTCTTCATTAAAACTGTGTGTTTTTCCTCCAGAATCAGCAACAAGATGGCACCGAAACCAGCAGGAAAACGCTCGAGGGGTGAGGCATCGGGATCTAGACCCCAAGGGGGATTCGACGCCTCTCGCTTCCTAAGTCTCCGGAACCAAGAGAGATACGAAGAGCTTCTTGGCAGGACCTTCTGGCCTGAGAGGCAGTTTATTATAAGTGAGAGGGGCACCTGGAGAGAGTTGGCCCGGTTGATAAACCATCGCCGGTGGGGAGTTTTGGTAAATCCCCCCCTAAACCTCAATTATGACATAATCCGGGAATTTTACGCGAACGCTATTCCCGTGGATCCGGAGGGGGAGTTCACATATCAGACCATGGTGCGTGGTCGGATCATTAGATTCGATCGCGACGCCATCAATACTTACCTCCACAACCCCTTCCAATTGGAAAATGATGAGCTTTGTGCTTTTCATAAGCACCAAAACCGTGGTAATTGGAACCACGATCTCTATGCTCAGACCATTTTTCAATCCGGAAAGGGCTATGAGCTCAATGCGGCGGGGCAGCCCACAAAAGCCCTCAAGGGCAACCTCACCACCTACACCCAAGTCATTTTTCACCTCATAGTCCACAACATAAAACCCAAAAGCCATACCTCCACCACCACCTTGGATGTGACCCCCCTAATCTACTATATCCTCACCAATAAACAAGTAGATGTGGCCAGGGCAATCTGCCAGGAGATTAAGATAGTGGTCGAGAGTGGCATCAAGCCACCGGCCAAGAAGATGTGCCCGCTTGCTTTCCCGGGTCTTATCATGGGACTCTGCCAGGAAGCCCGAGTAGCCATCCCTCCTCATGTGTCCGAGACCATTAAGAACCCAATCACAGATGAGTATATCTCCAGACACTGCACAGGGAGGAGAGCGGCGAGGGCACAGCAGCCACGGCCTAGACCTCCACCAGCATCAGGGGACCATCACACTTGCACTTTCATAATGGATCAGAACGCCTCCACTCATCGATACATGACCATGATGCATGATTCCATGTATCGTCTTCAGAGGCAGCTGGGTAGGCCGACAGATCCCGATGATCAGATACCGACACCCCAGATGTTCGCGGCTCATGGTCGTTGGCCCGGGGATAGGCCAGAGTATGCAGAGGCTGGAGGCAGTGGTACAGCGGCCGGAGGCCAGGGAGGGGATGACGAGGATGATGAGGATGAGGAGACTGAGGGTGATGAGACTTTCACTCCTTGAGTGACCCCTTTTTTTTTTATTTATGCTTTCTCATGTTTTGTTGTTTATGTTTATGTCATTTTTCTCGTACACTCTTTAGGGGCTTCCTTCGTTTGGTATTTTGTAGCTATATTTGTACTCTTGTTTTGTTATTCGAGTACTTTTGCTTTTATTGCCTAGCCTTTGCATCATCATCATGCCTACTTAATTTTAATATGTGTGAATTTTTTGTTATCTATCATTGGTAATGTGAATTCGACAAATCTTTCCGCAACGGATTAAGCCAAAGTTTTTAACCATAGACGAATGGCAGTGATAAATGTGATTAATTTTCGCAAAGCTAAAATGGATGTTTCCTATTTTTTTCCCATGATTAAAACTTGAAAGGAGAATGTATATTCCATACCAAATTATACCATACAATTTACGTTATTTAATATGTTTGTTCTATGAACCATTTTAGAACCAGCCAGATGTGAGGAATCCTCAAAGTTATCATAATACATATGCAGGAGACCGACATTTTTGTTTAGCTCGATCTTTTTATGTTAAATCTGAATTTTCTTTCTTAATTGCATAAAAGTATTGACATGATCAAGGCATTTGTTTGAAAACGAGAGAAAACAATCGACCACAAATAGCCCACCCTGTGAGAAGTGAGTATTTGTTAAACCCCTTCGAGCCTAACAAATCAGAATTGTTAACTATGAACTGCCAACTTTCATAAGCTCAACTGCTTAATGAGATTGCCGGAGTTTGTAAAAAAAATATTTTCAGTTCATAGTTAAAACATCACTAAATTCTGATAATTTCCTTTCGATTTTTTGAACCCTTAAAACATCATGATTAGTGTCCCTTGCCAAAAGAGGAGGGAACATTCAATTAGGGTATCGTACTGAAACAAGTTGGGAAAAAGGGGAAGGTTGTGAAAGTCAAGCAACGTTGGATTTCTTAATTGATCTTGACGACCAAAGAAAAGAAAAAGAGAAAGAAAAGCAAACCAAGAAAAAGAAAAGAAAAAAAGAAAAAAGAAGATCGATAAAATCCAAGAGTTGTCGGGATCAAAGAGAGAGCGTTTGTAAGCCACCAAAAAATGGTGATTTGAACAAGAAAAGGTATAAGTTAGGAAGAATGTTCCCTCTCGCTTGACCGTTTGAATTCAAATTCCCTACATATGACATTTCTTTTGTAACCCAGCCAAATTACAACCCTTAAAGACCTTTTGATCAATGCTTTCGTGTTTTTAAGAAACAATAATTGGATGGACACATAACTCGATCGGAATGTTAGCAAACTTGCCGGATGAGTGTTCATTACCCGATCACAGTAATTTTCAGTCTGTTCTTTTACTTAAGTGAGTGATTAGGTTGGTTCATGGATAGACGTGTTATTAATTTGAACTGTACGATATAATTTTTGTGTGGTATTTATTTCTAATTTTTTCAGTACAATCTCGGAACAATGGGGCATTAAAATTGCATGCGAAAGTTTCATATGAACCAAAATCAAAAAGCCCGACCTCGCTCGGCAACCAAAACCAAAAAACCCGACCTCGCTCGGCAATAAAACCCAATATTCATTGGTATCCCCAGCAATAAAGCCCAATGGCACCCACAATCTTAAACCAAAAACCCGATTGTACCCAGTGCACAAATTATTCAAGGCCCAACCATGCTTGGTACTCTCCCTACAATTTACAAAGAGCCCAATTGCCGTTGACATTCCTCAAACACCCAACAAAAGGCCCAATTGGCATCAGCAATCCCAAACACGATTAAAGGAACTACACCTTTGGGGCAGGACGCCTCCCCATTAACAAAATTCTTCCCAAGCGAAGTCTTTTACTTTTGTCAAAAATTCCATCTATGATAGTGTATATATTTCCAAAAAAATTACGTGGAATCTTTTATGTTTTTGAATAAATAATAACAAGCACATTTTCTCTGAATTGTGAGTACTTAAAAAACGTGCATCAATATCTATCCATATAGCAGATAAACCTCGCGGGCCAAGCATGGTTAATTGCTAAAGGGATTTCTGGTCATTGGTGAATCAAAAAGGAATATCCCCGTCGAATCAAGAGCCTGAAGGGACGATTCAAGCGAGACTGACCAACCAGAGCACAAGCATCCCCAGCGGAACCATCAGTTATGCTCCTTAGCGGTTTAGCACGATTTACACAGCGGATTAACAATCCCCACGAGGTATTTATCCTTTATCAATTATCGCGGCCTTACCCCGTCCATATTCGAATATATCCCCTAAGACGTCATCCCCGCAAGGATTACCGATTGTTTATACCGGTCCACTTTTTACCTTGCCGGTCTAATCTCGTCCCCACGAGTTTATCAGTCGTACAAGAGGGAAAAAATTCCCCAGTAAGCACCCTAAACATCCAAACACCAAACAAGGCTGGATATCGGTCATGCTTCCAAAATGATCCTTATATCCCCATAAAGCCAAACCTTATTGACATCCCCCAGGGGAGTCTCAACCCAAAACAAAAAGTCCAATCACCATTGGCAGACCATTACAAATCCCCAGGAAAAGCCCGACCTTGCTCGACATCCATTCTGAACTCCCAACATTCAACATGCATCCCACATATCATGCATAACATAATACATGCATCATGTCAATCATCATTCATGCATGCATATACAAATCATTCATACACATGCATTTCATAAATCATGTCACGCATCCTCAACAAGGATTCTCCAGTAAGTATCACATATTCACCAGCATCCATCAACAGTTAAGTAAGTGTTCCCCCAGTGAACCTCCTTCACAAACTGTCCCCAATTCCCCATCATGAATCTTGGATTGAATCTATCTCATATCATATTGCATATCACACTGCATATCATACTGCATAACATGCATCATACAATCATGTTTTCCGGTTCAACCAGAGGCACCTATTTAGGGTAAGACCATTTCAGTTAGGTATCAACCTCTAGTGTAAGCGGCTAGATAAGATCACCTTCCTCAGTGTTCGACCTTCAGTGTTAGCGGCTGAATAAGATCACTCCCCTGTTTAGGAATCGACCTTTAGTGTTAGCGGCTGAATAAGATTACCTATCCTTAGGTATCGACCTCTAGTGTAAGCGGCTAGATAAGATCACCTTCCTCAGTGTTCGACCTTCAGTGTTAGCGGCTGAATAAGATCACTCCCCTGTTTAGGAATCGACCTTCAGTGTTAGCGGCTGAATAAGATTACCTATCCTTAAGGTATCGACCTCTAGTGTAAGCGGCTAGATAAGATCACCTTCCTCAGTGTTCGACCTTCAGTGTTAGCGGCTGAATAAGATCACTCCCCTGTTTAGGAATCGACCTTCAGTGTTAGCGGCTGAATAAGATTACCTATCCTTAGGTATCGACCTCTAGTGTAAGCGGCTAGATAAGATCACCTTCCTCAGTGTTCAACCTTCAGTGTTAGCGGCTGAATAAGATCACTCCCCCTTTAGGTATCGACCTCTAGTGTAAGCAGCTAGATAAGATCACCTTTGCCTTTAGGAATCAACCTTCAGTGTTAGCGGCTGAATAAGATTACCTATCCTTAGGTATCGACCTCTAGTGTAAGCGGCTAGATAAGATCACCTTCCTCAGTGTTTGACCTTCAGTGTTAGCGGCTGAATAAGATCACTCCCTTGTTTAGGAATCGACCTTCAGTGTTAGCGGCTGAATAAGATTACCTATCCTTAGGTATCGACCTCTAGTGTAAGCGGCTAGATAAGATCACCTTCCTCAGTGTTCGACCTTCAGTGTTAGCGGCTGAATAAGATCACTTCCCCATTAGGTATCGACCTCTAGTGTAAGCGGCTAGATAAGATCACCTTTGCCTTTAGGAGTCTACCTCCAGTGTAAGCGGCTGGATACGATTACCTTCATCCCCAGTGGATCTACCTCCAGTGTTAGCGGCTGGATACGATCAACCTTTTCAAATCATTGCATTTGCATATTTTACTGCAATCTTTTCATCCCGCGAAGGACAAAATTCGGGTCCTTCTTTTACCGAATTGATCTTCGCAAAGAGTTCATGAGATGCCCTTGGCACTCACACACTCTATGCAAAGACACAATTAAGTAGGGGCAGCTGTAGTACCCCAATTTTGTCCTAAGCCTTTTAAAACAAAAAAAATCAAAAAAATCAAAGAGGGAGAAAAAGTCAAAGTCAACAAAAGTCAACAGAAAAGTCAACATTTCAAAAATGAGGACTTCGCACTGCGAAGTCTGCGATTTTTCTGCAGATTTTTGGTTTCTCTGATTTAATTCCAGATTTTGTTGCATATCATTTCCATATTTATTTTAATCAGCATTCATGGCTATTTGGGCCAAGCAAAACCTGAAATGAGAGACTTGCCATTAATGCCAAGGTTGGAAGCTTTTTCTTCCAACCTAGCATGTGACAAGCAAGTGGGCTTGCCCTTGGGCAGCTCTTGTCCCTCCCAAGTGACCTGTTCACCACCCCAAGGTTGCCAGCCACCTGCTTGATGACTTTCCTCCTGCTTGTTCCCCCAAAACCAGTCAAACCAGCTGGATTTTTCACTTGAAAAAGCCATGAGTGCCTACCCTGTTTTGCAACAGCTTTTCACCCTCTCACACCAGCCAATTATAGCCTTTTGCATCCCCCAATCTCTGCACATCACAGTGCACGTTTTTATTGATCAACCATTGAGATTGCAAGGATTGATCCCCAAGCTTGGCCAATTGCAATCCAGCCCTATTTCATCATCATTGCTATCCAAAAACCTTTGAATTTGTGGCTGAAATCAGGCTGAGTCTTGACCCTTGGCACAAGGCAAGGTTGCCTCTATCCATTAGCATTTAATGCAAAGGGATTCAGCCTGATCCTAGCCCACAAATCAGCTGGATTTTGGGGATTTCTAATGATGAAATTGATTTGGTTTTGGCCTATAAATAGAGATGCAAGGCAAGGGTAAATGCATCAATACATACAACATTCTAAGAGCATTATACACACAAAGAAACACTACTCAAACAACCAGAAAACCAGCCAAACAACCAGAAAAAAACCAATCCAACACAAAGCTTTACCAAGTTCAAAGTTCATCACCAATACCAAAAATCTTTGTGAGAACCTTCAACCAATTCAAATCCATTGCAGCTGGAGCTTTGCTAAGGATCTCTGTAAATATTCCAAGTACTGATCTTGCATTTACAATTGTGTTTGCATAGCAATTTTGGTTCAAAACCTTTTGGTTCTAAAAAACCCCTTTTGAATTTCAAAGAAATCCCAAGGTTTTCAAAACATCAAAACTGTTTTGTCCAAGCCTTTTCATCCCAAAAACTCAAAGCTTTTCACTCACCTAAAAGGTCCTGAGTGTGTTCAGAAGTTGTTTCTGAACAAAAGTTCAGAAACAGCTTCTGAACTCAATTTTTCGCATTGTTCGCAGTGCGAAGTCATGGTCGCAGAGCGACCATGACAGAACTCAGAATCTGAGTTTAGGTGCCCAAATGGCCAATTTTTGAGGTTCTAGCCCAAGAGCTCAGAACCTAGGAGTTTTAAAACTCATGTTTTTCAAACTTGTTCAAGGATTTTGCACAATGTTGGAAAATTCGCAAGTCTGGGTGACATTTTGTGGATAACTTGCAAAACAAGTTATGTTCCTAAACTTTCAAAACAGCTTGAACAAATAAGCTATGTTCATCATTTTAATTAAAATTTGAACAATAACTATTGTTCATGATTTTCAAAACCCAAGCGTGAACATACGCCAAATTTGTCCGCTTTTTTAAAACCGTTCGCAAAAACGAGCCGAACTTGTGCGTTTTCCATTTTGGGTTTTCAAGCCAAATGTTTTGATAAACCTTGGGATTTCTAAAAGAATTCTACCCAAAAACTTGAATGAAAAAAGGATGGTGTGACGTATGTCTCTCCATTGCCCCGATTTTACGAATGCGTGACGTATGTCTCGTCGTTCGGACAATCGTCATTCCATTTTCAAACGTATCCAACCATAACCAAACCAAATCTTGGCCCCTTGTGGTCAATCCGAACCTTTTGGTCCCCCGTGACCACTAGCTTCAAACCCTCGACTCGTTTGAGTCACTCGGTCAATGTTCGACTCATCCGAGTCCATTGTACCCGTTCTTGATCCCAGTGGATCAATCGAACAATCCCCCGACTCGTTGGAGTCCCCTCGGTCAATGATTGACTCGTTTGAGTCCATTGCACCTCTTTTGGTCCCATAGCGACCAATTCGAACCCTTTTACCCTAACGGATGTACCTTTTAACAATTCTAGCGCGATTCATAAACAAACGCTTAATAAGTCTCCCAAGCGCGAGCATACAAGCTATATGCTTAATAAGTCTCCCGAGCGCGAGCATACAAGCTACGTTTAAATCGCAAGAATTCTGTTAAAACATCGTCCATTTAAAATTAACCAACACATGTACGTTTTTCTACCAAAGAACTACGTACGCTTTGAATTCTCCGACTACCGGGAGATACGTAGGAGCAAGATCGACATCTTGTCAAGCGCAATAATAAAAACTTTTTTTTCCTTTTGTTTGTTTTCATCTCTTTTTTCCCCCCTTTATTATATTTTGACATAGATAAGCATGCGCACAAAACATTTAAAAATAATTTAAGCTTTAGCCAAATAGAAGGTTCCCGTTGAGTACAACGGACGTGAGGGGTGCTAATACCTTCCCCTTGCGTAACCGACTCCCGAACCCGACAATGGTTACGATGACCATCCTTTCCTCATCGTCAAAGGGTTTTATTATCGTTTCCCTTTAAACAAAAAAAACTTAAGGGTTTATCAACGTTCCCTTTACACAAAAACTTTGGTGGCGACTTCACAAGGCCCTCCGAGCGTTCGAGGACGTCCTCAGAGGATTGCGCGTTTTTTAAACGAGGTGCGCACAGTAATATCATGAGCCTCTTCAATTGCTGTCACCTTCATATCAAATCTTCTGGGCAAGGACCTGAGGATTTTTCTGACTAACTTCTCATCAGACATCTTTTCTCCAAGTGAATCAAAAGAATTTGCCATGTCCAGCACATTCATGTAAAAATCCTGAATAGATTCATCTTCCTTCATCTTCAGGTTCTCAAATTTGGTGGTCAGCAGCTGCAATCTGGACATCTTCACTTTAGAAGTTCCTTCATGAGTTGTCTTTAAAATTTCCCAGGCCTCCTTTGCAACAGTACATTGTTTGATAAGTCTGAACATGTTCTGGTCCACACCATTAAAGATTGCATTCAAAGCTTTTGAATTTCCCAGAGACAAGTCATCTTCAGCTTTGGTCCAGTCCTCTTCAGGCTTCAAAACTCCAGTTTTGTTACCATCTTTGTCCAAAACTTCAGGATGATCCCAGCCTTTAATCACAGCTTTCCAAGTCCTGCTGTCAATATACTTTAGAAAAGCACACATCCTAGACTTCCAATACTCTTAGTTTGTGCCATCTAATAAGGGTGGTCTATTGACATAGCCTCCTTCTCTATCCATGCTTGCCAGATATTAAGTCCTCTGGATCTCACCCAAAATACAGGCAGGGTGCCTGCTCTGATGCCAATTGAAATTCTGGCCAGGCAATAAACAGAGTTACCAGGTTCTGAACCAAACAGGTTCTGAACAATATGCAGGGCACAACAACTTGCTAAAACAGAGCACACACAAACACAATGCAAAGCAAGAAAATAAAGTGCAGGAAAGTAAAAAGGCACATAAGGTTTGTTAACCCAGTTCGGAGTAAACACCTCCTACTTTGGGGGATACCAATCCAGGAAGGAAATCCACTATAGGATTTAACCCTTAAGACTCAAGACACTGACTCCCAGTTCCCAGCCTAAGCAATTAAACTCCTCCTAGTCTGATTTCTACCCAACTCTGAGTAATAGAATCCACTATCTTCCTATTCAAGCAACTGCAACCCAGTTACTGAAACCCTTAACCAAAATCACTCTGTTTTTAAGAAAACTTCAAAAACACAAAGACTTCATTCGTACCTAAAGGCTTAGAATGAATTACAACTCTATAAAACTCTAAACCAACTCAATTTGAGTGGTGCACAAATAACCCTAAGGTTTTAAACACAAAGACTCAATTCTCTGATCTAAAACTCTAAAAACGTAAGTCCTGAATAGCAGCAGCCCTCCTCTTTTTATAGCCTTCAGTCTTGCAGCATAAATAACAAACTAATCTTCAGAATTGATTTGTTACTGAAATAAGAATAATCCAATAGAGTAACAAATAAAACTGCACAGAATCTTTGAAAGATCATGAAACTGAACCAAATCTTCAATGATATCTTCTCCAATTTAATCAGCATTCTAGAAGCAATTATACAAAGATAATTCCTTGCTAAATCTCCCAAGATACGCGCAAAAACTAATCTGAAAACCCAGCTTCTGATGTGGTCAACAAAAGTCAACGCTGGCTTCAGAACCTGAAATCAGCTTCTGAACTGCTACAGTGCATTCAGCTTCTGATGACATTTTCAGCTTCTGAATGGCTTCAAAACACAAAACTTGCAACTGAAGAAATGTTTCAAATATGGAGATGCTTCTATTCAATACTTTGGTTTTGCCAAAACATGCAGCCAACACCAAAAGACTCAACAGGACTGGCCTTGTTCAGATCTCGGTAGTCGACACACATTCTAACGTTACCATCTTTCTTCAGGACATGCACTATATTAGCCAACCATTGAGGATACTCAAATGTGACAAGGAAACCTGCATCAATTTGCTTTTGTACCTCTTCTTTGATTTTGAGAGCCATATCGGGATGAGTTCTTCTTAGTTTCTGCTTAACTGGCGGGCATTCGGGCTTCAAAGGTAAATGGTGTTCCACAATATCTGGATCTAACCCCCGACATATCTCGGTATGACCATGCAAACACGTCGACATATTCTTTGAGCAGTTCTATCATCTTCTCTTTAACAGTCGCTTCGAGCAGTGCCCCGATTTTGATTTCCTTCTTATCTTCCTCGGAACCCAAGTTAATCACTTCCAACGCTTCTTCATGGGGCTGAATGACCTTCCTTTCATACTCTAGTAACCGAGAGATCTCATCGGGAATCTCTTCATCCTCCTCCTCTTCAGCTTCATAGACAGGGAACTCAAAGTTGGGAGGGAGCAAAGGGTTACAGTGTTCAATGGGTTGATTGATGTTTATACTGCATATATGATTCACGATGGGTTTCAGCAAGCAAGTAAATGCAGATATTTTGCAATTGTTTTAAGAAAGAAAAAAGAAAGAAGAAAAAGGGTTTTTTTTGGTTCTTTGAGTTGCCATTTAAAAAAAAACAAAACAAAGTTGGATAAAGACGACATTTTCATTGATGGGAATACATAAAGTTAAAAGCCCTACACAAGTTCACCTTTGCCTTGGGCGGGACGAAAGGATTTTTTTTTTTTGAAAAAACAAAACAACAAAACACATTACTTGGCCACATGAGTAACTGAGGGAACGTCAACAGCGTCCCAATTGCGACTAATTCCTCCTTGTGTCACAAAATTATGTGCCATTCCTTCAAGATTGTCATCGATAATAGCATTGGCTTCTGGCGGGGAATGGATGAACCCGGCGTTGTGGAAAGTGTCCTTGATTGGTTCAATGATGGTATTTGGCTTGGTAACTCTTGCAGACGGAGCAAAACCCAACCCTTCCTTATGCTTGTTTTCTGGCAAACTTATTAACTCTCCCCAGCCTGCAGACAAACCATTTTGTACCACTTTTTGTGCATCTTTGAAGGAAGAAATGGATGCCCCACTCTTCTTAGTATTCTCATCATCCAGGGAAAGACCTTGGAATGGTGTCCCATCAACATTACCAACACTGATGAAAGAGAAAGTCGACAAATGGCTTACCAACAAAGCCTCTTCTCCTCCCACGGTTATCAACTTCCCGTTCTTCAAAAACTTCAACTTCTGATGCAGCGTAGACGTCACCGCCCCGGCTTCATGGATCCATGGTCGGCCCAACAAACAACTGTATGCTGCTTGTATGTCCATTACTTGTAAGGTGATCTGAAGTATGTGCGGCCCAATTGTGATGGGCAGATCCACTTCTCCAATTACTGACTTTCTTGAACCATCGAATGCTTTCACCACTACTCCACTCCGTCTCATTGGTGTACCTTGATAAGAGAGTTGATCTAGGTTAGTTTTTTCCATCACATTCAGCGATGACCCGGTGTCCACCAATACATTGCACAGAGCGTCTGTTTTGCAATTTACCGATATGTGCAGTGCCAAGTGTTGGAACAAAATGTGTTTAACAACTCTCTTCTGAATTAAGGGGGAGATTGTTGAAACATTATGTGTAAACATATCTCTCTTTATGGTTTTGATGATAACAAAGTGTTAAATAGAAAATTGGTTATTTGCTAATGCTTTGTTCAAGTGTTTATTGATTAGAAATTAAGAATGGTTATGAAAGAACAAGCTTAGAGCAAGAAAGGAAAGCTAAGAAGCAATGTTGCAAAGCTATAAGGAAACTGGGTCTGAAGAAGTGCTCCCGAAGTAGTGCTCCTGAAGTCTGAGAGTCTGAAGCCTGCGTCTGAAGTCTGAGTCTGAAGACAGCATCTGAAGGAAGTCAACAAAAGTCAGCGTCTGAAGAAGTCAACAAAAGTCAACTTCTGAAGACAGCTTCTGATCCGTACAAAGGCAGCTTCTGATGCACTGTTCACACAAAAGCTTCTGAAGATGATGTGGCATGAAAAGCAAGTGTTACTGTGCGCATTTAATGCCTGGATATGTTAGAACAACCCAATGGAACAGTTGTCTCCCTGACCCAAACATTCTCTAGCTTTTAAGGTAGGCCATTTCAAAAATGGCTGCTGCTCTGTTTTGTTTGAAAAAGTTCAGCACACATTTGCAGAAATCCTAGCTCAACTTGCAACGGCTCTTTCCTCAAATCAAGCAAATCTTCAACAGCCCTATTTCCTCTATAAAAGGAAGAAGATTTGAAGAAGAAATTTGTCTAAGACTCTTGAAACAAAGAACTGAACTCTTGCTCTGTTTTGCTGTCAAAAATACGCAAGCTACCAAAACCTCTTAGAAATTCTTTTATCTTTGTAACTTAGAATTTCTTAAGGTTAAGAGTCTTAACCTGTGTTGTATTAAGAGAACACCTCTGATATTTTGTCAAGTGTTCATCCCAAACTCATTTATTTGTAAACTAGTTTGGTCCCTAAGTCTCAGCCTGTATACTGAGCAATTGTAACCTCATTCCCTTGTGGTCTGAGCCAGAAGTCTCTTGACTTAGTGTCTTGAGCATTGAGAAGTCTCTTGACTTAGTGTCTTGAGCATTGGAAGCCTCTTCCTTCGTGGTTGAGCATTAGAAGCCTCTTTCTTTGTGATTGAGCAACTGGAAGTCTCTTTCTTAGTGATTTAGCAATTGTAATCAGAACTGATTATAGTGAACTCTCTTGTTGGAAAACAAAGGGACTGGACTACTTCTCACATTGAGAAGGAACCAGTATAAAATTTTGTGTGTCTCTCTTTCATTCTCTTTTTAACTTGTTAATCCGCTGCATATACTTCTGATAACAGTTCAGAACCTGGTTCTGAACTAGTGTTAAGCTTTTGAAAAGAAAAGAACAAGTTTTTGAGTCACACAATTCAACCCCCCTTCTTGTGTGTGTGTTTTTCTCACCTTCAGTTGGTATCAGAGCTCCAGTTCTGATATTAACACTTAACAATGTGTCAGTCTTGATCCTGAGAAAAACATGTCTGATAATGAAGATTCACCTCCTCCTCCTCCACCTCCTCCTAGACATACTTCTGTTCAATATGACTATGGTACTGATGATAGAAAGTCTAGGTCACACAATAAACCCCCTATGTTTACTGGTGACCCAGGAAAATTCTCTTGGTGGAAGAGTAAAATGTACAGTCATATTATTGGGACTGATGATTCACTATGGGACATCATAGAAGATGGAATCACAATTCCAGTGGATGAAGAAGGTGTTGCTGTCAACAGAAGAGCTCTGAGTGATGCAGAAAGAAAGATCTATAGGAAGCATCACAGTGTGAGAGGAATCATTGTGGATTCACTACCTCACTCTGAGTATCAGAAGCTGAGTGACAAGTCCACAGCAAAGGCTATATTCACATCCCTCTGCTCTAACTATGAAGGTAATAAGAAGGTTAGAGAAGCCAAGGCAAACATTCTTGTTCAGCAATATGAACTATTCATAATGAAAGAGGATGAAAATATTGAGACAATGTTCTCAAGATTTCAGACTCTGGTTTCTGGACTTCAGATTCTGAAGAAGAGTTATACCACAGCTGATCATGTGAACAAACTCTTAAGAAGTCTGCCATCCAAATGGAGACCAAAAGTGACTGCTATTGAGGAAGCTAAGGATCTGAATACTTTAAGTATTGACGATCTTATAAGCTCCCTCAAGGTGCATGAACTAGGACTCAATGAGGATGAGTCTGTTAGAGAACCAAAAACATTAGCTCTGAAGTCTGAAAGAAAGCCTGCTAAAGCTTTGAAAGCTATTGAATCTGAAGAAGAATTTCCCAGGAAATTCTTCTTCAGATTCAATAGCTTTCAAAGCTTTAGCAGGCTTTCTTTCAGACTTCAGAGCTAATGTTTTTGGTTCTCTAACAGACTCATCCTCATTGAGTCCTAGTTCATGCACCTTGAGGGAGCTTATAAGATCGTCAATACTTAAAGTAAATTCTGATGAAGATTCAGATGCTGATGAGCTTGCAATGCTTTCTAAAAGGCTTCAATATCTAATGAATAGAAAGAAAAAGTTCTCTAACAGAAGCAGTAACTTTAGAGGATCTGGTTCTGGTTCAAAGAGGGATATTCAGAAGGAAAGCTGTTACAACTGCAAGAAGCCTGGGCACTTCATTGCTGACTGTCCTGATCTTCAGAAGGAAAAATCAAAAGAGAAAGCAAAGAAGTCCAGCTCAAAGTCCAGCAGTTTCAGAAACAAGCTTAAAAAGAGTCTCATGGCAACATGGGATGATCTGGATAATGAGTCGGAATCTGATGAGGAAGAAGCAAACCTGGCCTTGATGGCAACTGCATTTTCAGATGCAGAATCATGCTCAGATTCTGATGAAGAAGATGAGGTATACTCTGAACTCTCTAGATCTGAATTGATTGAAACAGTTAATGATCTTATGAGTCATCTTAAAAGCAAGTTAAAAGAAATTAAATCTTTGAAAAATCAAACTAACTTGCTGTCTGAAGAAAATCTTAAACTTCAGAATCAAATCTTTGAATATGATGAAGAAGTTGAAGAACTCAGAAAAGAGGCTCATAAGAAATCTGAAGAAGTTCCTAATGAACATGATATAGCTCTTCAGGATTTCATCTTAACTGGATTCAATAGAACTAAAATTGCCTCTATGATGTATAATATGATCAGAAACAAAGGTGAAGGCATTGGTTATGATTCATTTAAACCTTCAAATGAATTAAACTCACCTTCATGTTCTGGAAATATTTTAAAAGGCAATGGTATATGCTTTGTGCCTGCTTCTGATAGCTCTGAGAAGTTGAAAATGTCAGAATCTGAGACTAAGTCTGTAGTTCTGAACAACTCAGACTCTGAAGCTTCTGAACCTAAGGGTAAGATGAAGGCATATGTTAAAACCTTGCCTAAATCTAAGCCAAAAGGTCCCAAGCCTAAGAGTAAGAGAAAATCAGACTCTGAACCTGAAAATGTTCAGAATCTGAAGAGTTCAGAACCTGGAACTAGTAAGTCTCAGAATCTGAATAAATCTGATTCAAATGTTTCAAAGACTGGGTTCACTAAAACTTCAAAATCTGTTAAACCAGTTAATGTAAAACATTTTCAATCTCAGAATGCTAAGCAGAGCAAGCAAAAGCAAACCAATCAGTTTTCTGCTTCTAACTGTTTTAAGAAAGGCAAAACTGAAGCTTGTCTTGTGCCTGAAGCAAACAGAGTTAGAATTCTGAGGAGATCAGAACCAAAGTACTCTAAGGGTCAGACTTCAAACAACTCAGAACCAAAGACCTTCAAGTCTCAGGTTCTGAAGAAATCTGAGTCAAAACCCTTGAGAACTCAGGTTCTGAAGAACTAAGATTCTGAAACTCATACTTATTCAAGATACAAGGATTCATATCCAAAGTATCAGAACAAGTCTGAATATCATAACTTCAGACACAAGAAGCCAAAACCTTTCAGGACTAACCCCAAAGGACCCATGAAAATCTGGGTACCTAAGTCTGAGATAATTTCAATTGTAGATATGCTTAACATCCAAAGAAAAGGAAAGGTCCTGGTACCTGGACAGTGGATGCTCGCATCATATGACAGGGGACAAGTATATGTTCCAAACCCTAACTCTGAAAAAGGGAGGAACTATGGGATTTGGAGGAAATCAGAAAGGAAAGATCATTGGTACTGGTAAGATAGGTAATTCTTCCCTATACATTGATAATGTTTGGCTGATAGATGGACTTAGACATAATTTACTTAGCATAAGTCAATTATGTGATAGTAATTATGAAGTCCTGTTCAATAAGAACACATGTACTGTAATCAGTAACAAAGATAAGTCTGTAGTGTTCAGAGGCAGCAGGAAAAACAATGTTTACAAAATAAATTTTTCTGAATTGGTTCAGCAGAAGGTAGTTTGCCTTCTGTCTGTGAGTGATGAGAAATGCGTCTGGCACAAAAGGCTAGGACATGCTAACTGGAGACTCATCTCTAAGCTTAGCAAGTTACAGCTGGTCAGAGGCTTACCCAGTATTAATTATCACTCAGATGCTCTGTGTTCAGCATGCCAAATTGGAAAATTTTCTAAAACCTCTTTTAAGTCTAAGAACATTGTTTCCACCTCAAAACCTTTAGAACTCCTTCACATTGATTTGTTTGGTCCTGTTGGAACAGCTTCAATCAATGGGAAGAAGTATGGACTTGTAATTGTTGATGACTACAGTAGGTGGACTTGGGTAAAATTCCTCAAAACCAAAAATGAAACATATGATGTGTTTTTCAAATTTTGCAAACAAGTACAAACTGAAACTAATTTGAAAATTTTAAAAATCAGAAGTGATCATGGTGGGGAATTTGAAAATGAACCTTTTGAAAATTTCTGTGAAGATCATGGAATTATCCATGAGTTCTCATCTCCTAGAACTCCACAACAAAATGGAGTTGTAGAGAGAAAGAACAGGTCTTTACAAGAAATGGCCAGAACCATGATCCATGAATCCAAAATTGCTAAGTACTTTTGGGCAGAAGCTGTAAACACAACATGTTATATTCAGAACAGGATCTATATCAGACCCTTTCTGAATAAAACAGCATATGAATTATTTAAAGGAAGAAAACCAAATATTTCTTATTTTCATCAGTTTGGTTGTACATGTTACATACTAAACAATAAGGTCTACCTAAAGAAATTTGATGCCAAGGCTCAAAAGTTTACCTTTTTAGGTTACTCAGAGAGATCTAAGGCATACAGGGTGTATAATTCTGAAACACATGTTGTTGAAGAAGCCATACACATTAGGTTTGATGATAAGAAACCTGGTAATGAAATACCAGAGCTGGTTGAGAGTTTTGCAGATGTCAGAATCTCAGAAGAACCTTCTGAAGCTGAACCCAGTTCAGGTTCTGATGAAGGTTCAGAAGCTGAAAACAATGAAGACTCTGAGAAACTCTCTGATAATGATGCTACTCCTGAAGCAAACCAAGACCAGCATGGTTCTGAACACATTCCTAATGGTTCTTCAGAAGCTAATCCACCCAGAACCTCATTCAAGTACAAGTCTTCACATCCTGAGGAGTTGATCATTGGAAACAAGAACAGTCCAAGGAAGACAAGATCAACATTCACTCAGAATGAGTCTATGCTTGGCCTGCTATCCATGATTGAACCCACAACTGCTGATGAAGCACTTGTTGATGATGGCTGGATTGTAGCAATGCAAGAAGAACTGAACCAGTTTCAAAGAAATGATGTCTGTGATCTTGTTGCAAGACCTGATCATAAGAACATCATTGGAACAAAATGGGTGTTCAGGAACAAGCTCAATGAACAAGGAGAAGTGATCAGAAACAAGGCTAGATTAGTAGCGCAAGGGTACAGCCAGCAAGAAGGAATTGCTTACACAGAAACATTTGCTCCAGTAGCAAGACTGGAAGCAATCAGGTTACTTCTTTCTTATGCTATTAATCATGATATCATCTTATATCAAATGGATGTTAAGAGTGCTTTCTTAAATGGTGTAATTTCTGAAGAAGTGTATGTAAAACAACCTCCTGGTTTTGAAGATGTTAAATATCCAAATCATGTTTTTAAACTTAAGAAGTCTTTGTAAGGTCTGAAACAAGCTCCCAGAGCTTGGTATGAAAGGCTAAGCAACTTCTTAATTAAAAATAATTTTGTAAGAGGTCAAGTTGACAATACACTTTTCAGGAAAATTGTTAAGAAAGAAATCTTAATTGTGCAAATTTATGTGGATGATATCATATTTGGTTCTACTAATGCCTCCCTTTGCAAGGAATTTTCAAAGTTAATGCAGGATGAATTTGAAATGAGCATGATGGGTGAGCTGAAATTCTTTTTGGGAATTCAAATCAACCAATGCAAAGATGGTGTCTATGTTTATCAGTCAAAATACACTAAGGAGCTTCTGAAGAAGTTCCAGCTGGATGATTGCAAGCTGATGACAACACCAATGCATCCCACCTGCACCTTAAGCAAAGAGGACAATGGCTCTAAGGTAGATCAGAAGCTGTACAGAGGTATGATAGGTTCTCTCCTATACTTAACTGCTTCTAGGCCAGATATTTTGTTTAGTGTATGTCTGTGTGCTAGATTCCAGTCAGATCCTAGAGAATCTCATATGACTGCTGTCAAGAGAATCTTTAGGTATCTGAAAGGAACAACTAATTTGGGACTTCTGTATAAGAAATCTCTAAATTATAAGCTAGTTGGATTCTGTGATGCTGACTATGCTGGGGACAGGATTGAAAGAAAGTCCACCAGTGGAAACTGTCAGTTTCTTGGTGAGAATCTGATATCCTGGGCCAGCAAGAGACAAGCAACCATTGCTTTGTCAACAGCAGAAGCAGAATACATCTCAGCTGTAAGTTGTAGCACACAACTGCTCTGGATGAATTATCAATTAGAGTATTATCTAATTGATAATTTCAATTGCAGATATGCTTAACATCCAAAGAAAAGGAAAGGTCCTGGTACCTGGACATTGGATGCTCGCATCATATGACAGGGGACAAGTATATGTTCCAAACCCTAACTCTGAAAGAGGGAGGAACTATGGGGTTTGGAGGAAGTCAGAAAGGAAAGATCATTGGTACTGGTAAGATAGGTAATTCTTCCCTGTACATTGATAATGTTTGGCTGGTAGATGGAATTAGACATAATTTACATAGCATAAGTCAATTATGTGATAGTAATTATGAAGTCCTCTTCAATAAGAACACATGTACTGTAATCAGTAACAAAGAAAAGTCTGTAGTGTTCAGAGGCAGCAGGAAAAACAATGTTTACAAAATAAATTTTTCTGAATTGGTTCAGCAGAAGGTAGTTTGCCTTCTGTCTGTGAGTGATGAGAAATGGGTCTGGCACAAAAGGCTAGGACATGCTAACTGGAGACTCATCTCTAAGCTTAGCAAGTTACAGCTGGTCAGAAGCTTACCCAGTATTGATTATCACTCAGATGCTCTGTGTTCAGCATGCCAAATTGGAAAATTTTCTAAAACCTCTTTTAAGTCTAAGAACATTGTTTCCACCTCAAAACCTTTAGAACTCCTTCACATTGATTTGTTTGGTCCTGTTGGAACAACTTCAATCAATGGGAAGAAGTATGGACTTGTAATTGTTGATGACTACAGTAGGTGGACTTGGGTAAAATTCCTCAAAACCAAAAATGAAACATATGATGTGTTTTTCAAATTCTGCAAACAAGTACAAACTGAAACTAGTTTGAAAATTTTAAAAATCAGAAGTGATCATGGTGGGGAATTTGAAAATGAACCTTTTGAAAATTTCTGTGAAGATCATGGAATTATCCATGAGTTCTCATCTCCTAGAACTCCACAACTGCTCTGGATGAATTATCAATTAGATTCATGCAGATAATATTCCTATTTATTGTGATAATACTGCTGCAATATGTCTGTCTAAAAATCCAATTCTGCATTCTAGAGCCAAGCACATAGAAATTAAACATCATTTTATAAGAGATTATGTTCAGAAGGGTGTTTTAGATATTCAGTTCATTGATACTGATCATCAATGGGCTGACATATTCACAAAACCCCTAACAGAAGAAAGATTCAATTTTATTAAAAAGAATCTGAACATGCACTTTATCTCTTGAAAATGTGCTTGAATCTGAATGAAATCCTTGATTCTGAGTTTATCATAAGCTAAGACTTATCACACACTCATCTTCTGAGAGTCTGAATAAAGTTAAGCGTGAAAAACTTCAGAGTCTGAAGGGTCAGAACCTGGATTTTCTGACTCCTGAATCTGATAGGAATCTAATGCTTGGTCAGAATCTGATAAGTATAACCCTGGGCAATGATGATTAAAGCTTTGAAAGTTTATACTCTAATCCTCCCAAAGTCATCAATTTAAAAATGTGATTTTCTGCTCTGATATTCAATGTTAAAATTGCTTGACAAACAACTTTCAGTTGATATCAGTCTGTTTTCAAACTGTTTAACACAGACACATTTTTTTTCAAATGCCCAAAGTGTATCAGACAATGTCAGTTTTTAGATATGTTTTAATTTGGTATCAGACTCTGAAATAAACCTTCATATTTTGGTATCAGGTTCTGATACAAGTTCAGCAGTATTAAAACTGTCTTTTGGTATCAGACTCTGATATAACCCTTCAGTTGGTCTATGATCTGAACTATTTTGTTTTAAAAATGAGTTAGACCTGCTCTGATACTTTCTTATATGATTTGCTCTAATACTGAACCATTTTATACTAAACAGTCATGTTTGAACACAGAATGCTCTGATCAGAAGCACTGAACTTTTTCTGCTTCTGAACAACATTCTATTTTTCAATGCAATGTCATATACTCATTGAAAATCAAGTATGCTCTGATGATTATCTTTGCTGCTTGATTATCCATATGATTGCATAAATATCTCACAAGTTTTTCAACCTCTCCCAATTCTGAACCTTTTTGAAATGTTTTCAAACTCTTTTAAAAAGGGAGAGATGTCAAATGCTCTGATACACATGTCCTTTCAAACTCTTTTCTATGCTCTGATACTCATGTTTTCAAAACTCTTTTATAAAACTTTTTGTTGATGACAAAAGGGGGAGTAAGTAAAACAAGTATTGAAGCTCCTGAGCTCACAATATAAGTTAAAATCTGTCAGTAATTAACTTATGAAAGGGGAGTAAAAGGCATTAAGACCTGAGGCTCTGAACATAAGTTAAAGCTCTGATACTGATTGAATTTAACTTATGAGAACTGTTTTCAACTCTTAGCCTCTGAATTGAATTTCTGTGAGATACATAACTCTTAGTGAGTTAAAATGAATTTAAAATAACTTGGATAAGACCCAGGGAGCTTACAAAACTCATCCTGTGGATTATCAGACTTAGGGGGAGAGCTTACAAACCTCAGAACCCGATGTCAGCAAGTTATTTATAATTCTGAGTGTTAATTTCACTTAATTGTTAAAGTTGAGTTTAATTAACTTAGATAAGAATCAAGGGGAGCTTACAAACCTAACCTTGAGGATTGTCAGACCTAGGGGGAGCTTACAAACCTCTCCTGAAGTCAGATTGTTAATTAAACTTAACAACAATTCTGAAATTTTTACATTTGTGATTTAAACTGAACTTAATTAACTTGGATCAGACTCAGGGGGAGCTTACAAACCTCACACCCTGCAGTTAACTTGTTAATTAAGTTAACAACAATTTTCTGATTTAATACTTATGTTTGTCATCATCAAAAAGGGGGAGATTGTTGGAACAAAATGTGTTTAACAACTCTCTTTTGAATTAAGGGGGAGATTGTTGAAACATTATGTGTAAACATATCTCTCTTTATGGTTTTGATGATAATAAAGTGTTAAATAGAAAATTGGTTATTTGCTAATGCTTTGTTCAAGTGTTTATTGATTAGAAATTAAGAATGGTTATGAAAGAACAAGCTTAGAGCAAGAAAGGAAAGCTAAGAAGCAATGTTGCAAAGCTAGAAGGAAACTGGGTCTGAAGAAGTGCTCCTGAAGTAGTGCTCCTGAAGTCTGAGAGTCTGAAGCCTGCGTCTGAAGTCTGAGTCTGAAGACAGCTTCTGAAGGAAGTCAACAAAAGTCAGCGTCTGAAGAAGTCAACAAAAGTCAACTTCTGAAGACAGCTTCTGATCCGTACAAGGGCAGCTTCTGATGGACTGTTCACACAGAAGCTTCTGAAGCTGATGTGGCATGAAAAGCAAGTGTTACTATGCGCATTTAATGCCTGGATATGTCAGAACAACCCAATGGAACAGTTGTCTCCCTGACCCAAACATTCTCCAGCTTTTAAGGTAGGCCATTTCAAAAATGGCTGCTGCTCTGTTTTGTTTGAAAAAGTTCAGCACACATTTGCAGAAATCCTAGCTCAACTTGCAACGGCTCTTTCCTCAAATCAAGCAAATCTTCAACAGCTCTATTTCCTCTATAAAAGGAAGAAGATTTGAAGAAGAAATTTGTCTAAGACTCTTGAAACAAAGAACTGAACTCTTGCTCTGTTTTGCTGTCAAAAATACGCAAGCTACCAAAACCTCTTAGAAATTCTTTTATCTTTGTAACTTAGAATTTCTTAAGGTTAAGAGTCTTAACCTGTGTTGTATTAAGAGAACACCTCTGATATTTTATCAAGTGTTCATCCCAAACTCATTTATTTGTAAACTAGTTTGGTCCCTAAGTCTCAGTCTGTATACTGAGCAATTGTAACCTCATTCCCTTGTGGTCTGAGTCAGAAGTCTCTTGACTTAGTGTCTTGAGCATTGGGAAGTCTCTTGACTTAGTGTCTTGAGCATTGGAAGCCTCTTCTTTCGTGGTTGAGCATTAGAAGCCTCTTTCTTTGTGATTGAGCAACTGGAAGTCTCTTTCTTAGTGATTGAGCAATTGTAATCAGAACTGATTATAGTGAACTCTCTTATTGGAAAACAAGGGGACTTGACTACTTCTCACATTGAGAAGGAACCAGTATAAAATTATGTGTGTCTCTCTTTCATTCTCTTTTTAACTTGTTAATGCGCTGCATATACTTCTGATAACAGTTCAGATCCTGGTTCTGAACTAGTGTTAAGCTTTTGAAAAGAAAAGAACAAGTTTTTGAGTCACTCAATTCAACCCCCCTTCTTGTGTGTGTGTTTTTCTCACCTTCACCAAGTTCTGGTGCCTTCCTCCTTCGGGGAGTTCTTCGTCACTGAAGTTCAGGTTGTTACAAGCAGTGATGTTTCCAACTATGCCTCCGAACTGACCAAGGGTTACGTCATGATCTACGAAAACCTGGTCCAAAACCTTCATTAATGCTTCTCTGTGGGCATCAGAATTTAGTAATAAAGACAGCATGGTGATCTTCGAAGGAGTTTGCATTTGTTGGTCCACTACCTTGTACTCACTTTTCTTAATCAGCTTCAGCACCTCATCAAAATCAGAATTGACATTGGCCCCACTGGGTTGGCCCGCGTCCTTGCTTGTACTGGGGTCTTGTGTTCATTTTTGTTCAACCACCGGAGTACCAAACTTTCCTTGAATCACTGCCGGAATGATGCGCCCGTTCCTCAACACTTTGCTGCTATCAGTGATGTTGGTTAGAGATGACAAAGGAGGTATGGGCATTTCGCGTCCACCTTCCATCATCGTGGCGTTATACTTATATGGTATGGCCTTCTCCGACGTATATGGCATGGGCCCCGACAAACAAATCACTAGAGGAGCGACAGCTGGTCTTTCACTGTTGAATGTCACTTCTATCTGCTCCGGGATGTCGAACTCAGGTGTTATGACACATACATCCTTATCCTTTCTTAAGATAATGAGCTCTCTTCTGTTTATGAGTCCTTGTATATCATTTTGTACTTTCTGACATCCCCATGGGTTCACAGGACATACCTTGCAAGTTACATGGTTGTGATCAAACAAATTCATCTCACACATCTTAATATGTATCAGAACCAGAGGGGTCTGAACATGTTGGACATTAAGAATGACACCATCTTCACAACAGTCTTGTATCATATTAACAGATGGTCCATGGTTCGGCATCGGGTTTGCCTGAACGTTTGGGTTCTGGTCTTTGAAAGACAGAATGTTGGCTCGGACCAACTTCTGCACCTCATTCTTCAAAGAACAGCAGCTCTCAATATCATGGTCTGGGGCCCCTTGGTGAAAAGCACAGGTAACTTCGGGTCGGAACCAGACTGGTGGTGTTGCTGGTACAGGAGGAGGAGGTTTTGTTTTTACTAGGTTTTTGGCAAGCAAGGCTGGTAGTAATTCTGCATATTTCATGGGAATGGGGTCAAAGGTTGTTCTTTGGTGGTTTTATGGGTTGTATGGTTGTAGAGGAATTTGTGGACGGTTTTGTTGTTGTGGATGGTATTGTTGGGGAGGTTGTTGGTAGGGTTGTTGCTGGTATGGGTATTGTTGGGGAGGTTGTTGAAAGTGTGGTTGATATCCTGGGTTTGGGACGGTTGAGACGACATTCTCAACTTGGCGGTATGGTGTGTAACTTAGTTGGGGCCTGCCATGAGCTACCATTCCCACTTCTTGCTCCTTCTTCTTTGCAAAGTGATTCCAGAACTTCTTGGTACTGCTAGCAGTGGGGATACTTTCCATGGCCAGTCTTCCCTCCCAGACACCTTCTTCCAAACGTACTCCCATGTTAACCATCTCAGTAAAGTCTATCGGTGCACTCGCAACCATTTTCTCATAGTAGAATTGACCAAAAGTCTTCAAGAAGATTTTAGTCATCTCTTTCTCTTCTAAAGGCGGTATTATGCGCACCTCGTTTTTTTAAAAAACGCGCAAATCCTCCGAGGACGTCCTCGAACGCTCGGAGGGCCTTTGTGAAGTCGCCACCAAAGTTTTTGTGTAAAGGGAACGTTGATAAACCCTTAAGTTTTTTTTTGAAGGGAAACGATAATAAAACCCTTGACGATGAGGAAAAGGACTGGTCATCGCAACCATTGTCGGGTTCGGGAGTCGGTTACGCAAGGGGAAGGTATTAGCACCCCTCACGTCCGTTGTACTCAACAGGATCTATTTGGCTAAAGCTTAAATTGTTTTTAAATGTTTTGCGCGCATGCTTATCTATGTCAAAAGAAAATATACTAAAAGGGGGGAAAAGAGATGAAAACAAACGAAAGAGAAAAAAAAAAGAAAGTTTTTATTATTGCGCTTGACAAGATGTCGATCTTGCTCCTACGTATCTCCCGGTAGTCGGAGAATTCAAAGCGTACGTAGTTCTTTGGTAGAAAAACGTACATATGTTGGTTAATTTTAAAAGGGACGATGTTTTAACCGAATTCTAGCGATTCAACGTAGCTTGTATGCTCGCGCTCGGGAGACTTATTAAGCGTATAGGTTGTATGCTCGCGCTTGGGAGACTTATTAAGCGTTTGTTTACGAATCGCGCTAGAATGTTAAAAGGTACGTCCGTTGGGTTAAAAGGGTTGAGTTGGTCGCTATGGGACCAAAATAAGCGCAATGGACTCAAACGAGTCAATCATTGACCGAGGGGACTCCAACGAGTCGAGGGATTGTTCGATTGATCCATTGGGATCAAGAACGGGTACAATGGACTCGGGCGAGTCGAACATTGACCGAGTGACTTAAACAAGTAGAGGGATCGAATCTAGTGGCCACGGGGGACCAAAAGGTTCGGATTGACCACAAGGGGCCAAGATCTGGTTTGGTTATGGTTGGATACGTTGAAAATGGAATGACGATTGTCCGAACGACGAGACATACGTCACGCATTCGTACAATCGGGGCAATGGAGAGACATACGTTACACCATCCCTTTTTCATTCAAGTTTTTGGGTAGAATTCTTTTAGAAATCCCAAAATAAATCAAAACATTTGGTTTGAAAACCCAAAATTGAAAGATTTTAGCAAATTGTTAGAAAACGCACAAGTTCGGCTCATTTTGCGAATTGTTTTGAAAAGCGAACAAATTCGGCGTATGTTCAAGCTTGGGTTTTGAAAATCATGAACAATATTTATTGCTCAAGTTTGGATTTGAAATGATGAACATAGCTGGTTTGTTCATGCTGTTTTGAAAGATTGGGAACATAACTTGTTTTGCAAGTTATCCAAAAAATGTCACCCGAACTTGCGAATTTTCCAATATTATGCAAAATCCTTGAACAGGTTTGAAAAACATGAGTTTTAAAACTCCTAGGTTCTGAGCTCTTGGGCTAGAACCTCAAAAATTGGCCATTTGGGCACCTAAACTCAGATTCTGAGTTCTGTCATGGTCGCTCTGCGACCATGACTTCGCACTGCGAACAATGCGAATTTTTGAGTTCAGAAGCTGTTTCTGAACTTTTGTTCAGAAACAACTTCTGAACACACTCAGGACCTTCTAGGAGAGTGAAAAGATTTGAGTTTTTGGGATGAAAAAGGCTGGACAAACCAGTTTTGATGTTTTGAAAACCTTGGGATTTCTTTGAAATTCAAAAGGGGTTTTTTAGAACCAAAAGGTTTTGAACCAAAATTGCTATGCAAACACAATTGAAAATGCAAAACAAAAGCTTGGAAACTTACAGAGATCCTTAGCAAAGCTCCAGCTGCAATGGATTTGAATTGGTTGAAGATTCTTGCAAAAGTTTTGAATGCTGGTGATAAGCAATGAACTTTGTGCAAAGCTTTTGTGTTTGATTGGTTTTTTGCTAGTGTTTTGGCTGGTTTTCTGGTTGTTTGAGTAGTGTTTCTTTGTGTGTATAATGCTCTTAGAATTCCTCTCTGAACTCTTGCCTTGCATCTCTATTTATAGGCCAAAACCAAATCAATTTCATCATTAGAAATCCCCAAAATCCAGCTGATTTGTGGGCTAGGATCAGGCTGAATCCCTTTGCATTTAATGCTAATGGATAGAGGTAACCTTGCCTTGTGCCAAGGGTCAAGACTCAGCCTGATTTCAGCCACAAATTCAAAGGTTTTTGGATAGAAATGATGATGAAATAGGGCTGGATTGCAATTGGCCAAGCTTGGGGATCAATCCTTGCAATCTCAATGGTTGATCAATAAAACGTGCACTGTGATGTGCAGAGATTGGGGGATGCAAAAGGCTATAATTGGCTGGTGTGAGAGGGTGAAAAGCTGTTGCAAAACAGGGTAGGCACTCATGGCCTTTTCAAGTGAAAAATCCAGCTGGTTTGACTGGTTTTGGGGGAGCAAGCAGGAGGAAAGTCTTCAAGCAGGTGGCTGGCATCCTTGGGGTGGTCAACAGGTCACTTGGGAGGGACAAGAGCTGCCCAAGGGCAAGCCCACTTGCTTGTCACATGCTAGGTTGGAAGAAAAAGCTTCCAACCTTGGCATTAATGGCAAGTCTCTCATTTCTGGTTTTGCTTGGCCCAATTAGCCATGAATGCTGATTAAAATAAATATGCAAATGATGTGCAACAAAATCTGGAATTAAATCAAAAACACCAAAAATCTGCAGAAAAATCGCAGACTTCGCAGTGCGAAGTCCTCATTTTTGAAATGTTGACTTTTCTGTTGACTTTTGTTGACTTTGACTTTTTCTCCCTCTTTGATTTTTTTTTATTTTTTGTTTAAAAAGGCTTAGGACAAAATTGGGGTACTACAGCTGCCCCTACTTAATTGTGTCTTTGCATAGAGTGTGTGAGTGCCAAGGGCATCTCACGAACTCTTTGCGAAGATCAATTAGGTAAAAGAAGGACCCGAATTTTGTCCTTCGCGGAATGAAAAGATTGCAGTGAAGGTAAAATATGCAAATGCAATGATTTGAAAAGGTTGATCGTATCCAGCCGCTAACACTGGAGGTAGATCCATTGGGGATGAAGGTAATCGTATCTAGCCGCTTACACTGGAGGTAGATTCCTAAAGGCAAAGGTGATCTTATCTAGCCGCTTACACTAGAGGTCGATACCTAATGGGGAAGTGATCTTATTCAGCCTCTAACACTGAAGGTCGAACACTGAGGAAGGTGATCTTATCTAGCCGCTTACACTAGAGGTCGATACCTAAGATAGGTAATCTTATTCAACCGCTAACACTGAAGGTCGATTCCTAACGGGGAAGTGATCTTATTCAGCCGCTAACACTGAAGGTCGAACACTGAGGAAGGTGATCTTATCTAGCCGCTTACACTAGAGGTCGATACCTTAAGATAGGTAATCTTATTCAGCCGCTAACACTGAAGGTCGATTCCTAACGGGGAAGTGATCTTATTCAGCCGCTAACACTGAAGGTCGAACACTGAGGAAGGTGATCTTATCTAGCCGCTTACACTAGAGGTCGATACCTAAACTGAAATGGTCTTACCCTAAATAGGTGCCCGGTTTTGAGCCGGAAAACATGATTGTATGATGCATGTTATGCTCCATGTTATGCAGTATGATATGCAATGCAATATGATATGAGATAGACTCAATCAAAGATTCCTGCTGGGGAATTGGGGACAGTTTGTGAAGGAGGTTCACTGGGGAACGCTTACTTAACTGTTGATGGATGCTGATGAATATGTTATACTCACTGGAGAATCCTTGTTGAGGATGCATGACATGATTATGAAATGCATGTGTATGAATGATTTGGATATGCATGCATGAATGAAATTGACATGATGCGTGTATTATGTTATGCATGATATGTGGGATGCATGTTGAATGCTGGGAGTTATGATTGGATGCCGAGCAAGGTCGGGCTTTTCCTGGGGATTTGTATTTGTGATTGCCAATGATGATTGGACTCTTTGTTTGTTTGGTTTGGAAGGACAAGGTCCTTTGCCTACATACCCGAATGGGATCAAAACTGATGTAGTTCGGGCTTGATGAGACTCCACTGGAGAACGCCAATGAAAATTGTTTTGATTGGAAATTTGTGAGTAGGCGCCAATGATGATTGGGCTTTGGTTTTGTTGGTGAGTGCTAATGAAAATTGGGCTTTGGTTTGCCAATGAATATTGGGCTTTGGTTTGCCAATGAATATTGGGCTTTGGTTTGCCAATGATTATTGGACTTTTTGTTTGGTTGCCGAGCGAGGTCGGGCTTTTTGTTTTGGTTGCCGAGCGAGGTCGGGCTTTTTGTTTTTGGTTGCCGAGCGAGGTCGGGCTTTTTGATTGGTTGCCGAGCGAGGTCGGGCTTTTTGATTTTGGTTGCCGAGCGAGGTCGGGCTTTTTGATTGGTTGCCGAGCGAGGTCGGGCTTTTTGATTGGTTGCCGAGCGAGGTCGGGCTTTTTGATTTTGGTTGCCGAGCGAGGTCGGGCTTTTGTTGATTGGTGTGATCTCACTGGGGATATAAGGATCATTTTGGAAGCATGATCGATATCTGGCCTTAGTGGATGAAAAAGATGTATGGGGGTGAGCTTTATTTGGGGAATTTTGTTCCTCCGACACCCGGGATCTTTGCGTTTCACGTATCGTGAGTTACGCACTTATTTCTGCTGAAGAGCATGAGTCTTAAAATGACTGATGCAGAGCTTCAAGTTTTGAGTCCTCTGATGCAATAACGGGGACCAACGAAATTCTTTTGACATTTAAAACGTCCAAGTAAAAAACACATATTTTCTTTTGCATGTTTTTTTTTATTTCCCATATTTCAATGCATTATCTATCATGAATAAAAACACATTTTATGAGCAAGTAAGGACGCATAACAATGAAAAGATTTAAAGATGATTTTGATTCAACGAAACTTAGTCCCTTGTGTGGGTAACTATTCGTGAAAATGTAATCCCTATAAGAGGTGATTACTGAGATAGAGAAAAAGGAAGAAACAAAAAGGCAAATGAAAATTTGCTTGGGTTTCACGTGCTACTTTCTCTATGACTTCGAAATAATTTGTTTTTGAAAGATGATAATGAGGTTGATTCTTTCCCTCTTGAATTCTGTCCGGACCTCACGTGCCGCAGTCTTTTTTGCCTTTTTTTTTTTTTGAAACCCCTAATTTTTACCTGGACCGCTCCTTCGAGTTTTCAGTCCACTGGGGTATATTTCCTTTTTTGATGTCCTTAATTTTTGCCTAGACCGCCTTTTTAGGTTTTCGATCTACCAGGACGCTCTCTATTGCCTAAACCGCCCTTTCAGGTTTTCGATTTAGCGAGCTCTTTTTTTTTGGCATATATATTTTTTTTGACTGCGCCGGAGTTTATTGATAGGGGGAACCTTGTGGACGGGTAATACCTTTTTTCCAAGCATTAAGTCTCCTTCTCTAAATTCTCGAGAATGAACCTTCTTGTTGAACTGTCCATGCCCCAATGCTGTGAGGTGTTTCTCTTTTATGGGGTTCAGCTGGTCGAACCTTGTTTGTGTTTGTGGATGCCAATGAAAATTGGGCCTTGGTAGTGATTGGATGACAAGCATGGTTTTTTGTGTTTGGTTGCCGAGCAAGGTCGGGCTTTTTTTTTGATTTTTTTTTGGGATGTCGAGCGAGGTCGGGCTTTTTGATGGGATGCCGAGCAAGGTCGGGCTTTTATGTGGCTTCCGAGCAAGGTCGGGCTTTTTGATGGTCTTCCGAGCAAGGTCGGGTTTTATGATGGGATGCCGAGCAAGGTCGGGCTTTTGTTTGTCTTCCGAGCAAGGTCGGGCTTTTATTTGTCTTCCGAGCAAGGTCGAGCTTTTGTGATTGGCTTCCGAGCAAGGTCGGTTTTTTTGTTTTTTTTGGCTTCCGAGCAAGGTCGGGCTTTGTTTTTTTTGGATGCCGAGCAAGGTCGGACTTTTTTTTTTTGGATGCCGAGCAAGGTCGGGCATTTTTTTTATGGGAATGCCAATGAAAATTGGGCTTTTATTGGAAATGGGGTTTGTGAGCGCCAATGGAAATTGGGCTTTTTGTTTGGAAATTGTGTGCGCCAATGAAAATTGGTCTTTTGTTGGAGATGTGAGGAATGTCAATGACGACTTGGCTTTTTGTGTTTGGGGATGCCAATAAAAATTGGGCTTTGTTTGTTTGGGGATGCTTGCATAAGAAGTTGCTTCGACCCATTTGGTGAAACAGTTGATGGCAGCTAGTATGAACTGGTGCCCTTTTGAAACCTTTGGCTCAATCATTCCAAACATGTTTATGCCCCACATAGGGAAAGGTTAGGGTGATGTCATGACATTCAAAGGTGTTTGTGGTATATGCCCCTTGTTGGCATAATTTTGTCACTTGTGACATGTCTTGGCATGGGTTTGGAAGGACTCCTCATGGATTTCTTCGGTGAGCATGATTGTTTCAAGTTTATCCACACGTCTGAGTGAGACTATGATTTCTCTTATAGAGTGTGCCCCGGCAGAGGGAGAACTGTGGTGCTATACTTTTGAGGGTTTTCTTGGTGAGGTTGTATTACCCTATCCTCTTGATCCCCAAGTCTGGACAATCCTTCAGGAGGTTCAAAATCGTCCTTATTATCATCTTCCGTTTGGTTAATTTGAAGATTGAAGTCAAAAGGGATTGTAGCAGTGTTATTTTTTTGGTGGTGTACTTACGATGATTTTTTTCTAGGGTTTACGAAAATTTATTTGAGAACGAAAGAAAAACGAACTCTTTGAACATAAACTGCAAATTTATTAATGACAGAAATGATTTGAAATATGGGGGTCCCATAAAATTAATCGTTTGCCCTGGGAAGAGCAAAATGATTGTTTTTTTTTTTTTTAAAAAAAACATGATGAATTACTTGGACAAAGAAATGATTTCCAGAATTTCGATGGCCTTCCGGTTGCTTGGATTTCTTCAGAAACGCTATGGTACACCGGGTACTTCTTTTTGGTGTTTGTAGTGAGGGAAAGAAATGTGAGGGTTCCTCTTTGAAATGCATGAAAATGCATGTGAATGTATGAATGCAATGAGTATGCAAAAATATGCCCCTCTTTTTTTGTTTATGCAAAAAGTTTTATGAATGCAAATGTTATGTCATGCAGGGTGTGGTTTATGAAGGTTCAGAACTTCCCCCCATCCTCACGTGTAGGCTCTAAAGGTGAAATTTCCTAAGAAGAGGTCCCTAGAGTCATAGATCTCACATGGAAGTAGGGTTGTCTATGGACATACGTCAACATGACTTCAATTAATTCCACGTGAAAATCTCCTCTAAGCGGGGTTGGGCATCCTACCTCACGGACATACGTCGACGCGGGCTTCCGCTCACAACCACCATTCTAACTTAGTTTTTTCTCGAGCTCGGGTAGAGAGCCTCACACGTCCGGCATTAACCCGAACAATGTGGAGTAACATCGCTCAAGTAACCCCCGCATTTGATATGTATGATATGAATATAAAGCAAAGTAAAGCAAATATAAACATAAAGCATAGATATGATATGGATAAATAAAATAAAAGCACGGCGCGCAAAGAAAATAAAAACAATTGGCCTAAAAGCCAAATAGGTTAGGCTTGACTTGCTAGTGGGAAAAGGTTCCCCAGTGAAGTCGCCAGCTGTGCGCACCTCGTTTTTTTAAAAAACGCGCAAATCCTCTGAGGACGTCCTCGAACGCTCGGAGGGCCTTTGTGAAGTCGCCACCAAAGTTTTTGTGTAAAGGGAACGTTGATAAACCCTTAAGTTTTTTTTTGAAGGGAAACGATAATAAAACCCTTGACGATGAGGAAAAGGACTGGTCATCGCAACCATTATCGGGTTCGGGAGTTGGTTACGCAAGGGGAAGGTATTAGCACCCCTCACGTCCGTTGTACTCAACGGGAACCTTCTATTTGGCTAAAGCTTAAATTGTTTTTAAATGTTTTGCGCGCATGCTTATCTATGTCAAAAGAAAATATACTAAAAGGGGGGAAAAGAGATGAAAACAAACGAAAGAGAAAAAAAAAAAGAAAGTTTTTATTATTGCGCTTGACAAGATGTCGATCTTGCTCCTACGTATCTCCCGGTAGTCGGAGAATTCAAAGCGTACGTAGTTCTTTGGTAGAAAAACGTACATATGTTGGTTAATTTTAAAAGGGACGATGTTTTAACCGAATTCTAGCGATTCAACGTAGCTTGTATGCTCGCGCTCGGGAGACTTATTAAGCGTATAGCTTGTATGCTCGCGCTTGGGAGACTTATTAAGTGTTAAGAATGACACCATCTTCACAACAGTCTTGTATCATATTAACAGATGGTCCATGGTTCGGCAGCGGGTTTACCTGAACGTTTGGGTTCTGGTCTTTGAAAGACAGAATGTTGGCTCAGACCAACTTCTGCACCTCATTCTTCAAAGAACAGCAGCTCTCAATATCATGGTCTGGGGCCCCTTGGTGAAAAGCACAGGTAACTTCGGGTCGGAACCAGACTGGTGGTGTTGCTGGTACAGGAGGAGGAGGTTTTGTTTTTACTAGGTTTTTGGCAAGCAAGGCTGGTAGTAATTCTGCATATTTCATGGGAATGGGGTCAAAGGTTGTTCTACGGTGGTTTTATGGGTTGTATGGTTGTAGAGGAATTTGTGGACGGTTTTGTTGTTGTGGATGGTATTGTTGGGGAGGTTGTTGGTAGGGTTGTTGTTGGTATGGGTATTGTTGGGGAGGTTGTTGAAAGTGTGGTTGATATCCTGGGTTTGGGACAGTTGACACGACATTCTCAACTTGGCGGTATGGTGTGTAACTTAGTTGGGGCCTGCCATGAGCTACCATTCCCACTTCTTGCTCCTTCTTCTTTGCAAAGTGATTCCAGAACTTCTTGGTACTGCTAGCAGTGGGGATACTTTCCATGGCCAGTCGTCCCTCCCAAACACCTTCTTCCAAACGTACTCCCATGTTAACCATCTCAGTAAAGTCTATCGGTGCACTCGCAACCATTTTCTCATAGTAGAATTGACCAAAAGTCTTCAAGAAGATTTTAGTCATCTCTTTCTCTTCTAAAGGCGGTATTGTGCGCACCTCGTTTTTTTAAAAAACGCGCAAATCCTCCGAGGACGTCCTCGAACGCTCGGAGGGCCTTTGTGAAGTCGCCACCAAAGTTTTTGTGTAAAGGGAACGTTGATAAACCCTTAAGTTTTTTTTTTGAAGGGAAAAGACAATAAAACCCTTGACGATGAGGAAAAGGACTGGTCATCGCAACCATTGTTGGGTTCGGGAGTCGGTTACGCAAGGGGAAGGTATTAGCACCCCTCACGTTCGTTGTACTCAACGGGAACCTTCTATTTGGCTAAAGCTTAAATTGTTTTTAAATGTTTTGCGCGCATGCTTATCTATGTCAAAAGAAAATATACTAAAAGGGGGGAAAAGAGATGAAAACAAACGAAAGAGAAAAAAAAAAAAGTTTTTATTATTGCGTTTGATAAGATGTCGATCTTGCTCCTACGTATCTCCCAGTAGTCGGAGAATTCAAAGCGTACGTAGTTCTTTGGTAGAAAAACGTACATATGTTGGTTAATTTTAAAAGGGACGATGTTTTAACCGAATTCTAGCGATTCAACGTAGCTTGTATGCTCGCGCTCGGGAGACTTATTAAGCGTATAGCTTGTATGCTCGCGCTTGGGAGACTTATTAAGCGTTTGTTTACGAATCGCGCTAGAATGTTAAAAGGTACGTCCGTTGGGTTAAAAGGGTTGAGTTGGTCGCTATGGGACCAAAATAGGCGCAATGGACTCAAACGAGTCAATCATTGACCGAGGGGACTCCAACGAGTCGAGGGATTGTTCGATTGATCCATTGGGATCAAGAACGGGTACAATGGACTCGGGCGAGTCGAACATTGACCGAGTGACTTAAACAAGTCGAGGGATCGAATCTAGTGGCCACGGGGGACCAAAAGGTTCGGATTGACCACAAGGGGCCAAGATCTGGTTTGGTTATGGTTGGATACGTTGAAAATGGAATGACGATTGTTCGAACGACGAGACATACGTCACGCATTCGTACAATCGGGGCAATGGAGAGACATACGTTACACCATCCCTTTTTCATTCAAGTTTTTGGGTAGAATTCTTTTAGAAATCCCAAAATAAATCAAAACATTTGGTTTGAAAACCCAAAATTGAAAGATTTTAGCAAATTGTTAGAAAACGCACAAGTTCGGCTCATTTTGCGAATTGTTTTGAAAAGCGAACAAATTCGGCGTATGTTCAAGCTTGGGTTTTGAAAATCATGAACAATATTTATTGCTCAAGTTTGGATTTGAAATGATGAACATAGCTGGTTTGTTCATGCTGTTTTGAAAGATTGGGAACATAACTTGTTTTGCAAGTTATCCAAAAAATGTCACCCGAACTTGCGAATTTTCCAATATTATGCAAAATCCTTGAACAGGTTTGAAAAACATGAGTTTTAAAACTCCTAGGTTCTGAGCTCTTGGGCTAGAACCTCAAAAATTGGCCATTTGGGCACCTAAACTCAGATTCTGAGTTCTGTCATGGTCGCTCTGCGACCATGACTTCGCACTGCGAACAATGCGAATTTTTGAGTTCAGAAGCTGTTTCTGAACTTTTGTTCAGAAACAACTTCTGAACACACTCAGGACCTTCTAGGAGAGTGAAAAGATTTGAGTTTTTGGGATGAAAAAGGCTGGACAAACCAGTTTTGATGTTTTGAAAACCTTGGGATTTCTTTGAAATTCAAAAGGGGTTTTTTAGAACCAAAAGGTTTTGAACCAAAATTGCTATGCAAACACAATTGAAAATGCAAAACAAAAGCTTGGAAACTTACAGAGATCCTTAGCAAAGCTCCAGCTGCAATGGATTTAAATTTGTTGAAGGTTCTTGCAAAAGTTTTGAATGTTGGTGATAAGCAATGAACTTTGTGCAAAGCTTTTGTGTTTGATTGGTTTTTTGCTAGTGTTTTGGCTGGTTTTCTGGTTGTTTGAGTAGTGTTTCTTTGTGTGTATAATGCTCTTAGAATTCCTCTCTGAACTCTTGCCTTGCATCTCTATTTATAGGCCAAAACCAAATCAATTTCATCATTAGAAATCCCCAAAATCCAGCTGATTTGTGGGCTAGGATCAGGCTGAATCCCTTTGCATTTAATGCTAATGGATAGAGGTAACCTTGCCTTGTGGCAAGGGTCAAGACTCAGCCTGATTTCAGCCACAAATTCAAAGGTTTTTGGATAGAAATGATGATGAAATAGGGCTGGATTGCAATTGGCCAAGCTTGGGGATCAATCCTTGCAATCTCAATGGTTGATCAATAAAACGTGCACTGTGATGTGCAGAGATTGGGGGATGCAAAAGGCTATAATTGGCTGGTGTGAGAGGGTGAAAAGCTGTTGCAAAACAGGGTAGGCACTCATGGCCTTTTCAAGTGAAAAATCCAGCTGGTTTGACTGGTTTTGGGGGAGCAAGCAGGAGGAAAGTCTTCAAGCAGGTGGCTGGCAACCTTGGGGTGGTCAACAGGTCACTTGGGAGGGACAAGAGCTGCCCAAGGGCAAGCCCACTTGCTTGTCACATGCTAGGTTGGAAGAAAAAGCTTCCAACCTTGGCATTAATGGCAAGTCTCTCATTTCTGGTTTTGCTTGGCCCAATTAGCCATGAATGCTGATTAAAATAAATATGCAAATGATGTGCAACAAAATCTGGAATTAAATCAAAAACACCAAAAATCTGCAGAAAAATCGCAGACTTCGCAGTGCGAAGGGAGCTTCGCAGTGCGAAGTCCTCATTTTTGAAATGTTGACTTTTCTGTTGACTTTTGTTGACTTTGACTTTTTCGCCCTCTTTGATTTTTTTTGATTTTTTGTTTAAAAAGGCTTAGGACAAAATTGGGGTACTACAGCTGCCCCTACTTAATTGTGTCTTTGCATAGAGTGTGTGAGTGCCAAGGGCATCTCACGAACTCTTTGCGAAGATCAATTAGGTAAAAGAAGGACCCGAATTTTGTCCTTCGCGGAATGAAATGATTGCAGTGAAGGTAAAATATGCAAATGCAATGATTTGAAAAGGTTGATCGTATCCAGCCGCTAACACTGGAGGTAGATCCACTGGGGATGAAGGTAATCGTATCCAGCCGCTTACACTGGAGGTAGATTCCTAAAGGCAAAGGTGATCTTATCTAGCCGCTTACACTAGAGGTCGATACCTAATGGGGAAGTGATCTTATTCAGCCGCTAACACTGAAGGTCGAACACTGAGGAAGGTGATCTTATCTAGCCGCTTACACTAGAGGTCGATACCTAAGATAGGTAATCTTATTCAGCCGCTAACACTGAAGGTCGATTCCTAACGGGGAAGTGATCTTATTCAGCCGCTAACACTGAAGGTTGAACACTGAGGAAGGTGATCTTATCTAGCCGCTTACACTAGAGGTCGATACCTTAAGATAGGTAATCTTATTCAGCCGCTAACACTGAAGGTCGATTCCTAACGGGGAAGTGATCTTATTCAGCCGCTAACACTGAAGGTCGAACACTGAGGAAGGTGATCTTATCTAGCTGCTTACACTAGAGGTCGATACCTATACTGAAATGGTCTTACCCTAAATAGGTGCCCGGTTTTGAGCCGGAAAACATGATTGTATGATGCATGTTATGCTCCATGTTATGCAGTATGATATGCAATGCAATATGATATGAGATAGACTCAATCAAAGATTCCTGCTGGGGAATTGGGGACAGTTTGTGAAGGAGGTTCACTGGGGAACGCTTACTTAACTGTTGATGGATGCTGATGAATATGTTATACTCACTGGAGAATCCTTGTTGAGGATGCATGACATGATTATGAAATGCATGTGTATGAATGATTTGGATATGCATGCATGAATGAAATTGACATGATGCGTGTATTATGTTATGCATGATATGTGGGATGCATGTTGAATGCTGGGAGTTATGATTGGATGCCGAGCAAGGTCGGGCTTTTCCTGGGGATTTGTATTTGTGATTGCCAATGATGATTGGACTCTTTGTTTGTTTGGTTTGGAAGGACAAGGTCCTTTGCCTACATACCCGAATGGGATCAAAACTGATGTAGTTCGGGCTTGATGAGACTCCACTGGAGAACGCCAATGAAAATTGTTTTGATTGGAAATTTGTGAGTAGGCGCCAATGATGATTGGGCTTTGGTTTTGTTGGTGAGTGCCAATGAAAATTGGGCTTTGGTTTGCCAATGAATATTGGGCTTTGGTTTGCCAATGAATATTGGGCTTTGGTTTGCCAATGAATATTGGGCTTTGGTTTGGTTGCCGAGCGAGGTCGGGCTTTTTGTTTTGGTTGCCGAGCGAGGTCGGGCTTTTTGTTTTTGGTTGCCGAGCGAGGTCGGGCTTTTTGATTGGTTGCCGAGCGAGGTCGGGCTTTTTGATTTTGGTTGCCGAGCGAGGTCGGGCTTTTTGATTGGTTGCCGAGCGAGGTCGGGCTTTTTGATTGGTTGCCGAGCGAGGTCGGGCTTTTTGATTGGTTGCCGAGCGAGGTCGGGCTTTTGATTGGTTGCCGAGCGAGGTCGGGCTTTTTGATTGGTTGCCGAGCGAGGTCGGGCTTTTTGATTTTGGTTGCCGAGCGAGGTCGGGCTTTTGTTGATTGGTGTGATCTCACTGGGGATATAAGGATCATTTTGGAAGCATGATCGATATCTGGCCTTAGTGGATGAAAAAGTAGTATGGGGGTGAGCTTTATTTGGGGAATTTTGTTCCTCCGACACCCGGGATCTTTGCGTTTCACGTATCGTGAGTTACGCACTTATTTCTGCTGAAGAGCATGAGTCTTAAAATGACTGATGCAGAGCTTCAAGTTTTGAGTCCTCTGATGCAATAACGGGGACCAACGAAATTCTTTTGACATTTAAAACGTCCAAGTAAAATGTCAACGAAATTCTTGGACGTTTTAAAACGTCCAAGTAAAACGTCCAAGTAAAATAACGGGGACCAACGAAATTCTTTTTACCAACGAAATTCTTCAAGTTTCAAGTTTTTTTTGGCATATATATTTTTTTTAACTGCGCCGGAGTTTATTGATAGGGGGAACCTTGTGGACGGGTAATACCTTTTTTCCAAGCATTAAGTCTCCTTCTCTAAATTCTCGAGAATGAACCTTCTTGTTGAACTGTCCATGCCCCAATGCTGTGAGGTGTTTCTCTTTTATGGGGTTCAGCTGGTCGAACCTTGTTTGTGTTTGTGGATGCCAATGAAAATTGGGCCTTGGTAGTGATTGGATGACAAGCATGGTTTTTTGTGTTTGGTTGCCGAGCAAGGTTGGGCTTTTTTTTTTATTTTTTTTTGGGATGCCGAGCGAGGTCGGGCTTTTTGATGGGATGCCGAGCAAGGTCGGGCTTTTATGTGGCTTCCGAGAAAGGTCGGGCTTTTTGATGGTCTTCCGAGCAAGGTCGGGTTTTATGATGGGATGCCGAGCAAGGTCGGGCTTTTGTTTGTCTTCCGAGCAAGGTCGGGCTTTTATTTGTCTTCCAAGCAAGGTCGAGCTTTTGTGATTGGCTTCCGAGCAAGGTCGGTTTTTTTTGTTTTTTTTGGCTTCCGAGCAAGGTCGGGCTTTGTTTTTTTTGGATGCCGAGCAAGGTCGGGCTTTGTTTTTTTTTGGATGCCGAGCAAGGTCGGGCATTTTTTTTATGGGAATGCCAATGAAAATTGGGCTTTTATTGGAAATGGGGTTTGTGAGCGCCAATGGAAATTGGGCTTTTTGTTTGGAAATTGTGTGCGCCAATGAAAATTGGTCTTTTGTTGGAGATGTGAGGAATGTCAATGACGACTTGGCTTTTTGTGTTTGGGGATGCCAATAAAAATTGGGCTTTGTTTGTTTGGGGATGCTTGCATAAGAAGTTGTTTCAACCCATTTGGTGAAACAGTTGATGGCAGCTAGTATGAACTGGTGCCCTTTTGAAACCTTTGGCTCAATCATTCCAAACATGTTTATGCCCCACATAGGGAAAGGTTAGGGTGATGTCATGACATTCAGAGGTGTTTGTGGTATATGCCCCTTGTTGGCATAATTTTGTCACTTGTGACATGTCTTGGCATGGGTTTGGAAGGACTCCTCATGGATTTCTTCGGTGAGCATGATTGTTTCAAGTTTATCCACACGTCTGAGTGAGACTATGATTTCTCTTATAGAGTGTGCCCCGGCAGAGGGAGAACTGTGGTGCTATACTTTTGAGGGTTTTCTTGGTGAGGTTGTATTACCCTATCCTCTTGATCCCCAAGTCTGGACAATCCTTCAGGAGGTTCAAAATCGTCCTTATTATCATCTTCCGTTTGGTTAATTTGAAGATTGAAGTCAAAAGGAATTGTAGCAGTGTTATTTTTTTGGTGGTGTACTTACGATGATTTTTTTCTAGGGTTTACGAAAATTTATTTGAGAACGAAAGAAAAACGAACTCTTTGAACATAAACTGCAAATTTATTAATGACAGAAATGATTTGAAATATGGGGGTCCCATAAAATTAATCGTTTGCCCTGGGAAGAGCAAAATGATTGTTTTTTTTTTTTTTTTTTAAAAAAAACATGATGAATTACTTGGACAAAGAAATGATTTCCAGAATTTCGATGGCCTTCCGGTTGCTTGGATTTCCTCATAAACGCTATGGTACACCGGGTACTTCTTTTTGGTGTTTGTAGTGAGGGAAAAAAATGTGAGGGTTCCTCTTTGAAATGCATGAAAATGCATGTGAATGTATGAATGCAATGAGTATGCAAAAATATGCCCCTCTTTTTTTGTTTATGCAAAAAGTTTTATGAATGCAAATGTTATGTCATGCAGGGTGTGGTTTATGAAGGTTCAGAACTTCCCCCCATCCTCACGTGTAGGCTCTAAAGGTGAAATTTCCTAAGAAGAGGTCCCTAGAGTCATAGATCTCACATGGAAGTAGGGTTGTCTATGGACATACGTCAACATGACTTCAATTAATTCCACGTGAAAATCTCCTCTAAGCGGGGTTGGGCATCCTACCTCACGGACATACGTCGACGCGGGCTTCCGCTCACAACCACCATTCTAACTTAGTTTTTTCTCGAGCTCGGGTAGAGAGCCTCACACGTCCGGCATTAACCCGAACAATGTGGAGTAACATCGCTCAAGTAACCCCCGCATTTGATATGTATGATATGAATATAAAGCAAAGTAAAGCAAATATAAACATAAAGCATAGATATGATATGGATAAATAAAATAAAAGCACGGCGCGCAAAGAAAATAAAAACAATTGGCCTAAAAGCCAAATAGGTTAGGCTTGACTTGCTAGTGGGAAAAGGTTCCCCAGTGAAGTCGCCAGCTGTGCGCACCTCGTTTTTTTAAAAAACGCGCAAATCCTCTGAGGACGTCCTCGAACGCTCGGAGGGCCTTTGTGAAGTCGCCACCAAAGTTTTTGTGTAAAGGGAACGTTGATAAACCCTTAAGTTTTTTTTTTGAAGGGAAACGATAATAAAACCCTTGACGATGAGGAAAAGGACTGGTCATCGCAACCATTGTCGGGTTCGGGAGTTGGTTACGCAAGGGGAAGGTATTAGCACCCCTCACGTCCGTTGTACTCAACGGGAACCTTCTATTTGGCTAAAGCTTAAATTGTTTTTAAATGTTTTGCGCGCATGCTTATCTATGTCAAAAGAAAATATACTAAAAGGGGGGAAAAGAGATGAAAACAAACGAAAGAGAAAAAAAAAAGAAAGTTTTTATTATTGCGCTTGACAAGATGTCGATCTTGCTCCTACGTATCTCCCGGTAGTCGGAGAATTCAAAGCGTACGTAGTTCTTTGGTAGAAAAACGTACATATGTTGGTTAATTTTAAAAGGGACGATGTTTTAACCGAATTCTAGCGATTCAATGTAGCTTGTATGCTCGCGCTCGGGAGACTTATTAAGCGTATAGCTTGTATGCTCGCGCTTGGGAGACTTATTAAGTGTTAAGAATGACACCATCTTCACAACAGTCTTGTATCATATTAACAGATGGTCCATGGTTCGGCAGCGGGTTTGCCTGAACGTTTGGGTTCTGATCTTTGAAAGACAGAATGTTGGCTCGGACCAACTTCTGCACCTCATTCTTCAAAGAACAGCAGCTCTCAATATCATGGTCTGGGGCCCCTTGGTGAAAAGCACAGGTAACTTCGGGTCGGAACCAGACTGGTGGTGTTGCTGGTACAGGAGGAGGAGGTTTTGTTTTTACTAGGTTTTTGGCAAGCAAGGCTGGTAGTAATTCTGCATATTTCATGGGAATGGGGTCAAAGGTTGTTCTATGGTGGTTTTATGGGTTGTATGGTTGTAGAGGAATTTGTGGACGGTTTTGTTGTTGTGGATGGTATTGTTGGGGAGGTTGTTGGTAGGGTTGTTGTTGGTATGGGTATTGTTGGGGAGGTTGTTGAAAGTGTGGTTGATATCCTGGGTTTGGGACAGTTGACACGACATTCTCAACTTGGCGGTATGGTGTGTAACTTAGTTGGGGCCTGCCATGAGCTACCATTCCCACTTCTTGCTCCTTCTTCTTTGCAAAGTGATTCCAGAACTTCTTGGTACTGCTAGCAGTGGGGATACTTTCCATGGCCAGTCGTCCCTCCCAGACACCTTCTTCCAAACGTACTCCCATGTTAACCATCTCAGTAAAGTCTATCGGTGCACTCGCAACCATTTTCTCATAGTAGAATTGACCAAAAGTCTTCAAGAAGATTTTAGTCATCTCTTTCTCTTCTAAAGGCGGTATTGTGCGCACCTCGTTTTTTTAAAAAACGCGCAAATCCTCCGAGGACGTCCTCGAACGCTCGGAGGGCCTTTGTGAAGTCGCCACCAAAGTTTTTGTGTAAAGGGAACGTTGATAAACCCTTAAGTTATTTTTTTGAAGGGAAACGACAATAAAACCCTTGACGATGAGGAAAAGGACTGGTCATCGCAACCATTGTTGGGTTCGGGAGTCGGTTACGCAAGGGGAAGGTATTAGCACCCCTCACGTTCGTTGTACTCAACGGGAACCTTCTATTTGGCTAAAGCTTAAATTGTTTTTAAATGTTTTGCGCGCATGCTTATCTATGTCAAAAGAAAATATACTAAAAGGGGGGAAAAGAGATGAAAACAAACGAAAGAGAAAAAAAAAAGTTTTTATTATTGCGTTTGATAAGATGTCGATCTTGCTCCTACGTATCTCCCGGTAGTCGGAGAATTCAAAGCGTACATAGTTCTTTGGTAGAAAAACGTACATATGTTGGTTAATTTTAAAAGGGACGATGTTTTAACCGAATTCTAGCGATTCAACGTAGCTTGTATGCTCGCGCTCGGGAGACTTATTAAGCGTATAGCTTGTATGCTCGCGCTTGGGAGACTTATTAAGCGTTTGTTTACGAATCGCGCTAGAATGTTAAAAGGTACGTCCGTTGGGTTAAAAGGGTTGAGTTGGTCGCTATGGGACCAAAATAGGCGCAATGGACTCAAACGAGTCAATCATTGACCGAGGGGACTCCAACGAGTCGAGGGATTGTTCGATTGATCCATTGGGATCAAGAACGGGTACAATGGACTCGGGCGAGTCGAACATTGACCGAGTGACTTAAACAAGTCGAGGGATTGAATCTAGTGGCCACGGGGGACCAAAAGGTTCGGATTGACCACAAGGGGCCAAGATCTGGTTTGGTTATGGTTGGATACGTTGAAAATGGAATGACGATTGTTCGAACGACGAGACATACGTCACGCATTCGTACAATCGGGGCAATGGAGAGACATACGTTACACCATCCCTTTTTCATTCAAGTTTTTGGGTAGAATTCTTTTAGAAATCCCAAAATAAATCAAAACATTTGGTTTGAAAACCCAAAATTGAAAGATTTTAGCAAATTGTTAGAAAACGCACAAGTTTGGCTCATTTTGCGAATTGTTTTGAAAAGCGAACAAATTCGGCGTATGTTCAAGCTTGGGTTTTGAAAATCATGAACAATATTTATTGCTCAAGTTTGGATTTGAAATGATGAACATAGCTGGTTTGTTCATGCTGTTTTGAAAGATTGGGAACATAACTTGTTTTGCAAGTTATCCAAAAAATGTCACCCGAACTTGCGAATTTTCCAATATTATGCAAAATCCTTGAACAGGTTTGAAAAACATGAGTTTTAAAACTCCTAGGTTCTGAGCTCTTGGGCTAGAACCTCAAAAATTGGCCATTTGGGCACCTAAACTCAGATTCTGAGTTCTGTCATGGTCGCTCTGCGACCATGACTTCGCACTGCGAACAATGCGAATTTTTGAGTTCAGAAGCTGTTTCTGAACTTTTGTTCAGAAACAACTTCTGAACACACTCAGGACCTTCTACGAGAGTGAAAAGATTTGAGTTTTTGGGATGAAAAAGGCTGGACAAACCAGTTTTGATGTTTTGAAAACCTTGGGATTTCTTTGAAATTCAAAAGGGGTTTTTTAGAACCAAAAGGTTTTGAACCAAAATTGCTATGCAAACACAATTGAAAATGCAAAACAAAAGCTTGGAAACTTACAGAGATCCTTAGCAAAGCTCCAGCTGCAATGGATTTGAATTGGTTGAAGATTCTTGCAAAAGTTTTGAATGCTGGTGATAAGCAATGAACTTTGTGCAAAGCTTTTGTGTTTGATTGGTTTTTTGCTAGTGTTTTGGCTGGTTTTCTGGTTGTTTGAGTAGTGTTTCTTTGTGTGTATAATGCTCTTAGAATTCCTCTCTGAACTCTTGCCTTGCATCTCTATTTATAGGCCAAAACCAAATCAATTTCATCATTAGAAATCCCCAAAATCCAGCTGATTTGTGGGCTAGGATCAGGCTGAATCCCTTTGCATTTAATGCTAATGGATAGAGGTAACCTTGCCTTGTGGCAAGGGTCAAGACTCAGCCTGATTTCAGCCACAAATTCAAAGGTTTTTGGATAGAAATGATGATGAAATAGGGCTGGATTGCAATTGGCCAAGCTTGGGGATCAATCCTTGCAATCTCAATGGTTGATCAATAAAACGTGCACTGTGATGTGCAGAGATTGGGGGATGCAAAAGGCTATAATTGGCTGGTGTGAGAGGGTGAAAAGCTGTTGCAAAACAGGGTAGGCACTCATGGCCTTTTCAAGTGAAAAATCCAGCTGGTTTGACTGGTTTTGGGGGAGCAAGCAGGAGGAAAGTCTTCAAGCAGGTGGCTGGCAACCTTGGGGTGGTCAACAGGTCACTTGGGAGGGACAAGAGCTGCCCAAGGGCAAGCCCACTTGCTTGTCACATGCTAGGTTGGAAGAAAAAGCTTCCAACCTTGGCATTAATGGCAAGTCTCTCATTTCTGGTTTTGCTTGGCCCAATTAGCCATGAATGCTGATTAAAATAAATATGCAAATGATGTGCAACAAAATCTGGAATTAAATCAAAAACACCAAAAATCTGCAGAAAAATCGCAGACTTCGCAGTGCGAAGGGAGCTTCGCAGTGCGAAGTCCTCATTTTTGAAATGTTGACTTTCTGTTGACTTTTGTTGACTTTGACTTTTTCGCCCTCTTTGATTTTTTTTGATTTTTTGTTTAAAAAGGCTTAGGACAAAATTGGGGTACTACAGCTGCCCCTACTTAATTGTGTCTTTGCATAGAGTGTGTGAGTGCCAAGGGCATCTCACGAACTCTTTGCGAAGATCAATTAGGTAAAAGAAGGACCCGAATTTTGTCCTTCGCGGAATGAAAAGATTGCAGTGAAGGTAAAATATGCAAATGCAATGATTTGAAAAGGTTGATCGTATCCAGCCGCTAACACTGGAGGTAGATCCACTGGGGATGAAGGTAATCGTATCCAGCCGCTTACACTGGAGGTAGATTCCTAAAGGCAAAGGTGATCTTATCTAGCCGCTTACACTAGAGGTCGATACCTAATGGGGAAGTGATCTTATTCAGCCGCTAACACTGAAGGTCGAACACTGAGGAAGGTGATCTTATCTAGCCGCTTACACTAGAGGTCGATACCTAAGATAGGTAATCTTATTCAGCCGCTAACACTGAAGGTCGATTCCTAACGGGGAAGCGATCTTATTCAGCCGCTAACACTGAAGGTTGAACACTGAGGAAGGTGATCTTATCTAGCCGCTTACACTAGAGGTCGATACCTTAAGATAGGTAATCTTATTCAGCCGCTAACACTGAAGGTCGATTCCTAACGGGGAAGTGATCTTATTCAGCCGCTAACACTGAAGGTCGAACACTGAGGAAGGTGATCTTATCTAGCTGCTTACACTAGAGGTCGATACCTATACTGAAATGGTCTTACCCTAAATAGGTGCCCGGTTTTGAGCCGGAAAACATGATTGTATGATGCATGTTATGCTCCATGTTATGCAGTATGATATGCAATGCAATATGATATGAGATAGACTCAATCAAAGATTCCTGCTGGGGAATTGGGGACAGTTTGTGAAGGAGGTTCACTGGGGAACGCTTACTTAACTGTTGATGGATGCTGATGAATATGTTATACTCACTGGAGAATCCTTGTTGAGGATGCATGACATGATTATGAAATGCATGTGTATGAATGATTTGGATATGCATGCATGAATGAAATTGACATGATGCGTGTATTATGTTATGCATGATATGTGGGATGCATGTTGAATGCTGGGAGTTATGATTGGATGCCGAGCAAGGTCGGGCTTTTCCTGGGGATTTGTATTTGTGATTGCCAATGATGATTGGACTCTTTGTTTGTTTGGTTTGGAAGGACAAGGTCCTTTGCCTACATACCCGAATGGGATCAAAACTGATGTAGTTCGGGCTTGATGAGACTCCACTGGAGAACGCCAATGAAAATTGTTTTGATTGGAAATTTGTGAGTAGGCGCCAATGATGATTGGGCTTTGGTTTTGTTGGTGAGTGCCAATGAAAATTGGGCTTTGGTTTGCCAATGAATATTGGGCTTTGGTTTGCCAATGAATATTGGGCTTTGGTTTGCCAATGAATATTGGGCTTTGGTTTGGTTGCCGAGCGAGGTCGGGCTTTTTGTTTTGGTTGCCGAGCGAGGTCGGGCTTTTTGTTTTTGGTTGCCGAGCGAGGTCGGGCTTTTTGATTGGTTGCCGAGCGAGGTCGGGCTTTTTGATTTTGGTTGCCGAGCGAGGTCGGGCTTTTTGATTGGTTGCCGAGAGAGGTCGGGCTTTTTGATTGGTTGCCGAGCGAGGTCGGGCTTTTTGATTGGTTGCCGAGCGAGGTCGGGCTTTTTGATTGGTTGCCGAGCGAGGTCGGGCTTTTTGATTTTGGTTGCCGAGCGAGGTCGGGCTTTTGTTGATTGGTGTGATCTCACTGGGGATATAAGGATCATTTTGGAAGCATGATCGATATCTGGCCTTAGTGGATGAAAAAGTAGTATGGGGGTGAGCTTTATTTGGGGAATTTTGTTCCTCCGACACCCGGGATCTTTGCGTTTCACGTATCGTGAGTTACGCACTTATTTCTGCTGAAGAGCATGAGTCTTAAAATGACTGATGCAGAGCTTCAAGTTTTGAGTCCTCTGATGCAATAACGGGGACCAACGAAATTCTTTTGACATTTAAAACGTCCAAGTAAAATGTCAACGAAATTCTTGGACGTTTTAAAACGTCCAAGTAAAACGTCCAAGTAAAATAACGGGGACCAACGAATATATGATGGGGTGCGTTTAGCAATTGACGCTAATTAGTTAGGGGAAGCTGATGGGTTAATGGGCTTATGGAAGCTCAAGCTGATTTTGTGCAGCAAGGAGCTCTATAAATAGAAGCTCTAGTGCTGAAATCAGCTAGTGAAATTTTGTGTAACCCTAAAAGGCTAAAACCGTGTTCCCACTTCTCTCCCTAACCTCTGATCGCTTGGCTAGCACCGGGAACCAGAGGAAGCCGTTCGTGTGGACGAGTAGAGGCTTCGCTTGCTTGCTTAGCTGTGATCAACGAAAGTGTTTCTGCATTACTAAAAGGTAACAATTCTATCACTGATTCATGTGATATTCGTAATGATCCAAGGAAAGGAAATCAAAAATTTTTTAAACTTCCGCTGCACTTGTATGTCGATTTCCCTTCAATTATCCATGATAATAATACATGATAATAATTATAGATAATGACTGGAATACAATAAAAGAAAAGGAAAACAGAAAAATCAAAAATCTGAAAATCTGCAGAAAATTCGCAGACTTCGCTCTGCGAAGTAGACTTTGCTCTGCGAAGTCCTCATTTCTGGGAGACCTCGCTCTGCGAAGGGGACTTTGCTCTGCGAAGTCCTCATTTCAGCAATGTTGACTTTTTGTTGACTTTTTGACTTTTCTCTTTTTTTTTGATTTTTTTTTTGGAAAGGCTTAGGACAAAATTGGGGTACTACAGCTGCCCCTACTTAATTGTGTCTTTGCATAGAGTATGTGAGTGCCAAGGGCATCTCATGAACTCTTTGTGAAGATCAATTAAGTAAAAGAAGGACCCAAATTTTGTCCTTCGCGGTACGAAAGGATTGTAAAATAATGCATAAAAGTAAATGCAGGGTCAAAGATCGTCACCTAATTAGGTGATCGGATCTAGAAGGTAAAATGATCGCCACCTAATCAGGTGATCTGATCGGACAATGATAAAGGATCGTCACCTAAACAGGTGGCCAATATCTGACAAAGTCGTCGCCTCGAAAGGTGCTTAGACTGAAAAGATAAAAAGATCGTCGCCTAAACAGGTGCTTAGATCTGAAAAGATAAAAAGATCGTCGCCTAAACAGGTGATTAGATTTGAAAAGATAAAGGATCGTCACCTAAACAGGTGGCCAATATCTGACAAAGATAAAGGATCGTCACCTAAACAGGTGGCCAATATCTGACAAAGTCGTCGCCTCGAAAGGTGCTTAGACTTCTCTGGGGATAAAGGTGATCTTATCTAGCCGCTTAACTAGAGGTGGATCCCTAGATGGAGTGATCTTATTCAGCCGCTTAACTGAAGGTCGAAACACTGGGGAAAGGTGATCTTATCTAGCCGCTTAACTAGAGGTGGATCCCTAAATTGGAATGGTCTTACCCTGAATAGGTGCCTGGACTTCCCTGGGGAAATAAAATATACCGCTATGGGGGTAGTGTAATCGTCTCTAGGCATGGCTAGTACTTAGATTGTTGAAAAAGGAGAACATGATTGTTGATGCATGATATGCTTCATGTTGTCTTATGCAGTAGGATATGATATGCATGTATGAATGAATATGATATGATATGCATGTATATGAATATGATATGCTATGCATGTATATGAATATGATATGATATGCATGTATGAATGAATATGATATGATATGCATGTATATGAATATGATATGCTGGGGGTTATGATTGGGTGCCGAGCAAAGTCGGGCTTGGTTGTGATTGCGCCAATGATGATTGGGCTTTGGGTGAGACTCCACTGGGGAATGCCAATGAAAATCGTTTTGGTTGGAAATTTGTGAGTAGGCGCCAATGATGATTGGGCTTTGGTTTTATTGGTGAGTGCCAATGAAAATTGGGCTTTTGGATTTTGGATGCCGAGCGAGGTCGGGCTTTTTGATTTTGGTTGCCGCGTGAGGTCGGGCTTTTTGATTTTAGTTGCCGAGCGAGGTCGGGCTTTTTGGTTTGATTGCCGAGCGAGGTCGGGCTTTTTGCTTTTGGTTGCCGAGCGAGGTCGGGCTTTTTGATTTTGGTTGCCGAGCGAGGTCGGGCTTTTTGTTTTGGTGAGATCTCACTGGGGATATAAGGATCATTTTGGAAGCATGATCGATATCCGGCCTTAGTGGATGAAAAAGATGTATGGGGGTGAGCTTTATTTGGGGAAATTTGTTCCTCCGACCCTCGGGATCTTTGCGTTTTACGCGCCGTGAGCTACGCACTTATTTCTGCTGAAGAGCATGAGTCTTAAAATGACTGATGCAGAGCTTCCAGTTTTGAGTCCTCTGATGCAATAACGGGGACCAACGAAATTCTTTCGACATTTAACGTCCAAGTAAAAAACACATTTTTTTGCAAGTTTTTTTTTATTTCCCATATTTCAATGCATTATCTATCATGAGTAAAAACACATTTTATGAGCAAGTAAGGACGCATAACAATGAAAAGGTTTAAAAATGATTTTGATTCAACGAAACTTAGTCCCTTGTATGGGTAACTATTCGTGAAAATGTAATCCCTATAAGAGGTGATTACTGAGATAGGGAGAAAAGAAGAAACAAAAAGGCAAATGAAGATTTGCTTGGGTTTCACGTGCTACTTTCCCTATGACTTCGAAATAACTTGTTTTTGAAAGATGATAATGAGGTTGATTCTTTCCATCTCGAATTCTGTCCGGACCTCACGTGCCGCAGTCTTTTGCCCTTTTTTTTTTTTTTGAAACCCCTAATTTTTACCTGGACCGCTCTTTCGAGTTTTTAGTCCACTGGGGTATATTTCCTTTTTTAATGTCCTTAATTTTTGCCTAGACCGCCTTTTCAGGTTTTCGATCTACCAGGACGCTCTCTATTGCCTAAACCGCCCTTTTCGGGTTTTTGATTTAGCGAGCTCTTTCTTCTTTTTGGCATATATATTTTTTGACTACGCCGGAGTTTATTGATAGGGGGATCTTTGTGGATGGTTAATACCTTTTTTTCCAAGCATTAAGTCTCCTTCTCTAAATTCTCGAGGATGAACTTTCTTGCCGAGCTGTCCATACCACAATGTTGTGAGATGCTTTTCTTTTATGGGGTTTAGTTGGTCAAACCTTGTTTGTATTTGTGAATGCCAATGAAAATTGGACTTTGGGTGTGTGGATGCCGAGCGAGGTCGGGCCTTTTTTTGGATGCCGAGCGAGGTCGGGCTTTTGTTTGGCTTCTGAGCAAGGTCGGGCTTTATGGTTGGCTTCCGAGCAAGGTCGGGCTTTATGGTTGGCTTCGAGCAAGGTCGGGCTTTTATTTTTGGATGTGTGTGTGCCCATGAAAATTGGGCTTTTGTTGGAAATGTGAGGAATGCCAATGACGACTTGGCTTTTTGTGGGAAATTGTGGGGAGTGCCGTAACGGCAAATGGTTTCTTTTTTTGATGAATTGGGCGACCACTTGTTTGGTCATGTTTGCATAGGAAGCTGCTTCGACCCATTTGGTGAAACAGTTGATGGCAACTAGTATGAACTGGTGCCCTTTTTGAAGCCTTTGGCTCAATCATTCAAATCACGTCTATGCCCCACATAGAGAAAGGTTAGGGTGATGTCATGACATTCAGAGGTGTTTGTGGTATGTGCCCCTTGTCGGCGTTAATTTGACGCTTGTGGTATGTCTTGGCATGGGGAAAGCAGTCGACCTCCATAGTTAGCCAATAACAAACTGCCCTTAGGGTATTCACTTATGTATTTTTTGCATGTCCAATGGCATGGGCTTGGAAGGACTCCTCATGGATTTCTTTGGTGAGCATGACTGCTTCATGTTTATCCACACGTCTGAGTAAGACCATAACTTCTCTTTATAGAGTGTGCCCCGGCAGAGGGAAAATTGTAGTGTCATTCTTTTGAGGGTTCTCTTGGTGAGGTTGTATTACCCTATCCTCTTAATCCCCAAGTCTGGACAATCCTTCAGGAGGTTCAAAATCGTCCTTATTATCGCCTTCCTTTTGGTTAATTTGCAGATTGAAGTTAAAAGGGATTGTAGCAGTGTTATCTTTGGTGGTGTATTTATGATGATCTTTTTTTTTTGTAGGGTTTACGAAAATTTATTTGAGAACGAAAGAAAAACGAACTCTTTGAACATAAACTGCAAATTTATTAATGACGGAAATGATTTGAAATATGGGGGTCCCATAAAATTTATCATTTGCCTTGGGAAGAGCAAAATGATGATTTTCCTTTTTAAAAGCAAGATAAAATACTTGGACAAAGAAAAATGATTTCTGGAATTTCGATGGCCTTCCGGTTGCTCGGATCTCATCCGAAACGCTACTGTACACCGGGTCGGGTACTCCTTTTTTTTTTTGCGAGGGAATAAATGTGAGGGTTCCTCTTTGAAATGCATGTGAATGTATGAATGCAATGAGTATGCAAAAATATGCCCCTCTTTTTTGTTTATGCAAAAAAACTTTATATGAATGCAAATGTTTATGATATGCAAGGGTTTGGTATATGAAGGTTCGGAACTTCCCCCCATCCTCACGTGTAGGCTCTAGAGATGAGATTTCCTAAGAAGAGGTCCCTAGAGTCATAGATCTCACATGGAATTAAGGTTGTCTATGGACATACGTCGACATGACTTCAATTAATTCCACGTGAAAATCTCCTCTAAGCGGGGTTGGGCATCCTACCTCACGGACATACGTCGACGCGGGCTTCCGCTCACAACCACCATTCTAACTTAGTTTTTTCTCGAGCTCGGGTAGAGAGCCTCACACGTCCGGCATTAACCCGAACAATGTGGAGTAACATCGCTCAAGTAACCCCCGCATTTGATATATATATATGAATATAAAGCAAAATAAAACATTTATAAACATAAAGCATAGGAATGACATGGATAAAAATAAAAGCATGCGCGTAAATAAAAATAAAAACAATTGGCTTAAAAGCCAAATAGGATAGGCTTGACTCGCTAGTGGGAAAAGGGTCCCCAGTGAAGTCGCCAGCTGTGCGCTCTCGTTAAAAACGCGCAATCTTCCGAGGACGTGTGCGAACGCTCGGAAGGCCTTGTGAAGTCGCCACCAAAGTTTTTGTGTAAAGGGAACGTTGATAAACCCTTAAGTTTTTTGTTTGAAGGGAAACGATAATAAAACCCTTGACGATGAGGAAAAGGACTGGTCATCGCAACCATTGTCGGGTTCGGGAGTCGATTACGCAAGGGGAAGGTATTAGCACCCCTCACGTCCGTTGTACTCAACGGGAACCTTCTATTTGGCTAAAGCTTAAAATGTTTTTAAATGTTTTGCGCGCATGCTTATCTATGTCAAAAGAAAATATAATAAAGGGGGGAAAAAAGAGATGAAAACAAACGAAAGGGAAAAAGAAAGTTTTTTATCATTGCGCTTGACAAGATGTCGATCTTGCTCCTACGTATCTCCCGGTAGTCGGAGAATTCAAAGCGTACGTAGTTCTTTGTAGAAAAACGTATATGTGTTGGTTAATTTTAAATGAACGATGTTTTAGCCGTATTCTTGCGATTAAACATAGCTTGTATGCTCGCGGATGGGAGACTTAAGCGTTTGTTTATGAATCGCGCTTAGAATAGGTAAAACATGTCCGTTGGGTAAAAGGGTTCGAATTGGTCGCTATGGGACCAAGAGATGGTTCATTTGGTCACGGCGGACCAAGAAAAGATTGTCACCTAATCGGGTGATTTCGATCTCCGAGACGTGTATGAACGCTCGAAAGGTAAAAGATTTCCGAGACGTGTATGAACGCTCGAAAGGAAAAAGATTGCGAGACGTGTATGAACGCTCACAAGGAAAAAGACCACCGAGACGTGTATGAACGCTCGAAAGGTCGAAAGATTTCCGAGACGTGTATGAACGCTCGAAAGGAAAAAGACCGCCGAGACGTGTATGAACGCTCGAAAGGTCGAAAGATTGCGAGACGTGTATGAACGCTCGCAAGGAAAAAGATTTCCGAGACGTGTATGAATGCTCGAAAGGAAAAAGACCGCCGAGACGTGTATGAACGCTCGAAAGGTCGAAAGATTGCGAGACGTGTATGAACGCTCGCAAGGAAAAAGATTTCCGAGACGTGTATGAACGCTCGAAAGGTCGAAAGATTGCGAGACGTGTATGAACGCTCACAAGGAAAAAGATTTTCGAGACGTGTATGAACGCTCGAAAGGAAAAAGACCGCCGAGACGTGTATGAACGCTCGAAAGGTCGAAAGATTGCAAGACGTGTATGAACGCTCACAAGGAAAAAGATTTCCGAGACGTGTATGAACGCTCGAAAGGAAAAAGACCGCCGAGACGTGTATGAACGCTCGAAAGGTCGAAAGATTGCGAGACGTGTATGAACGCTCGCAAGGAAAAAGATTTCCGAGACGTGTATGAACGCTCGAAAGGTCGAAAGATTGCGAGACGTGTATGAACGCTCGCAAGGAAAAAGATTTCCGAGACGTGTATGAACGCTCGAAAGGTCGAAAGATTGCGAGACGTGTATGAACGCTCACAAGGAAAAAGATTTTCGAGACGTGTATGAACGCTCGAAAGGAAAAAGACCGCCGAGACGTGTATGAACGCTCGAAAGGTCGAAAGATTGCAAGACGTGTATGAACGCTCGCAAGGAAAAAGATTTCCGAGACGTGTATGAACGCTCGAAAGGAAAAAGACCGCCGAGACGTGTATGAACGCTCGAAAGGTCGAAAGATTGCGAGACGTGTATGAACGCTCGCAAGGTAAAGATTTCCGAGACGTGTATGAACGCTCGAAAGGACAAAGACCGCCGAGACGTGTATGAACGCTCGAAAGGTCGAAAGATTGCGAGACGTGTATGAACGCTCGCAAGGTAAAGATTTCCGAGACGTGTATGAACGCTCGAAAGGAAAAAAGACCGCCGAGACGTGTATGAACGCTCGAAAGGTCGAAAGATTGCAAGACGTGTATGAACGCTCGCAAGGAAAAAGATTTCCGAGACGTGTATGAACGCTCGAAAGGAAAAAGACCGCCGAGACGTGTATGAACGCTCGAAAGGTCGAAAGATTGCGAGACGTGTATGAACGCTCGCAAGGTAAAGATTTCCGAGACGTGTATGAACGCTCGAAAGGAAAAAAGACCGCCGAGACGTGTATGAACGCTCGAAAGGTCGAAAGATTGCGAGACGTGTATGAACGCTCGCAAGGAAAAAGATTTCCGAGACGTGTATGAACGCTCGAAAGGAAAAAAGACCGCTGAGACGTGTATGAACGCTCGAAAGGTCAAAAGATTGCGAGACGTGTATGAACGCTCGCAAGGAAAAAGATTTCTGAGACGTGTATGAACGCTCGAAAGGAAAAAGACCGCCGAGACGTGTATGAACGCTCGAAAGGTCGAAAGATTGCGAGACGTGTATGAACGCTCGCAAGGAAAAAAGATTTTCGAGACGTGTATGAACGCTCGAAAGGAAAAATACCGCCGAGACGTGTATGAACGCTCGAAAGGTCGAAAGATTGCGAGACGTGTATGAACGCTCGCAAGGAAAAAGATTTCCGAGACGTGTATGAACGCTCGAAAGGAAAAAGACCGCCGAGACGTGTATGAGCGCTCGAAAGGTCGAAAGATTGCGAGACGTGTATGAACGCTCGCAAGGAAAAAGATTTTCGAGACGTGTATGAACGCTCGAAAGGAAAAAGACCGCCGAGACGTGTATGAACGCTCGAAAGGTCGAAAGATTGCGAGACGTGTATGAACGCTCGCAAGGAAAAAGATTTCCGAGACGTGTATGAACGCTCGAAAGGAAAAAGACCGGCGAGACGTGTATGAACGCTCGAAAGGTCGAAAGATTGCGAGACGTATATGAACGCTCGCAAGGAAAAAGATTTTTGAGACGTGTATGAACGCTCGAAAGGAAAAAGATTGTCAATGGACTCAATCGAGTCAAGCATTGATTAAAATGGTCGCGGCGGACCGAAAAAGGTTCAATGGATCCAACGGGATCGAGCATTGAATAAAATGGTCACGGCGGACCGAAAACGTTTCGATTGACTCAACGGAGTCAAGAGAGGGTTCAATTGGTCCCGAAGGACCAAGAAAGGTTCGTATTGACCACGGGGGCCAGAATTAGTGTGTTGGGTTTGTTTTATGTTTTTGAAAATAGAATGACGATTGTCCGAACGACGAGACATACGTCACGCATTCGTACAACCGGGAAAATGGAGAGCCATACGTCAAACCATCCCTTTTTCATTCAAGTTTTGTATGAAACTCAAGAAATCCCAAAGTGAACAAAACACTTGGTTGTTGCAACCTATGAACAAAGGTTGTTCAAGTTTATGGAAAAGCACAAGTTTGTGAATAATGCACAAGTTCGGCTCAATTTTGAAAACGGTTTTGAAAAGCGAACAAGTTCGGCTTAAGTTCACGTTTGAAAATCATGAACAAGATTTTTGTTCAAGTTTGGCTTTGAAAATGGTGAACATAGCTCATTGCTCAAGTTTGTTTTGAAAGTTTGTGGACATAACTTGTTTTGCAAGTTATTCCAAAAAGCGTTACATGAACTTGTGAATTTGTCAATATTATGCAAAATCCTTGTTATGGTTTGAATAAAATGAGTTTCAAACCTCTTAGGTTCTGAGCTTTGGGTTAGAACCTCAAAAATTGGCTTTTGAATTCATGTTCTGAATTCTGTCATGGTCGCACTGCGACCAGACCTTCGCACTGCGAAGTATGCGAAAATTTGAGTTCAGAAGCTGCTTCTGAACTTCTGTTCAGAAGCAACTTCTGAACAATCCCAGAACCTTTAAGGGATTGAAAAGCTTTTGAAATTAGCAAATAAAGGAGTGCAACAACTTGGTTTAAAGGTTTTGCAAACTTTGGGATTTCTTTTGTGTTCAAAAGTGTTTTAAATCCAAAATGAGTAAAAACTCAAAAATGCAAAACTGAGATTGAACCAAATTGAAAACAAAACAAATGAAAGCAGTATGCAAATGGAGTGTAAATAAGTTAGAATGACTTACTTGCTCCTAGCCCAAGGCTTGTGTTTGCAAGGAAATGGAAGAGGCTTGAATGCTTATGGTTTTGCAAGGTTGGACAAGTTTGATGAACACAACCAGTGACAAATTGCCTTAGTTCTTCACTCTTTGTGAGAGGTTTAGTGCTGTTTTGAGTGCTTGATTACTTTGTGTTGGTTTGGAATGATTTATGGAAGAAAAGGATTGGAACTTTGTTCTAAACTTCTCAAAAACCAAACTCTGTTTTTGGCTGTATTAATTCACTCTATTCTCACCCTCTTTGGACTGGTTTTTCCTCACCAATCTCTGTGTGTTAACCCTCTAAAAGAACTCTCAAAAACCCCCTTCTGATCTCTCTCAAATCTTGCAGCAATGCCTTGCTTTTATAGGCAAAAATGTGATCTTTTGTCATGATGAGAAAATCTGCAGCAGGGCTGATTTTGTGCCATAATCATGACTGATTTGCTTTGCATTTAATGCTAAGGATAAGAGGAGACCTTGTCTTGCTGCAAGGGTCAAGACCTTGGACGAATTCAGCCCCCAAAGCAGCTGAATTCTGACAGAAAAATGATGGAAATGATGAAAGCAAAGCTGTTTGCAAAACAGGGGCAGCCACTTTGCCTTAATCCTTGAGTGGTTTTGATAAAGCCTATGGCAAGGTGGTTGCTGGCAAGTAGCAGGGTCAGTTGCAGGCCAAGTGGGAGGGATAAGGACTGCCCAAAGTCAGCAAGTGGCTGGGTTATTTGATCAATTTTGCTTCCTCTTCCTTTCCCTTTTGCTTTTCAAATGTCACATGTTCTTTTCTTCCACTTGGTTAAATCCAACATTATCCATGATAATAATACATGATAATAATTATAGATAATGACTGGAATACAATAAAAGAAAAGGAAAACAGAAAAATCAAAAATCTGAAAATCTGCAGAAAATTCGCAGACTTCGCTCTGCGAAGTAGACTTTGCTCTGCGAAGTCCTCATTTCTGGGAGACTTCGCTCTGCGAAGGGGACTTTGCTCTGCGAAGTCCTCATTTCAGCAATGTTGACTTTTTGTTGACTTTTTGACTTTTCTCTTTTTTTTATTGATTTTTTTTTGGAAAGGCTTAGGACAAAATTGGGGTACTACACAATAGATAATTGTACTATTAGCAAAGAAAATTCAAAGACCATTCAACAGAATTATCCATATCAGGCAAATGGCCAGTATTCTTGATTGAAGTTTCTCAACGACTCTATTTGTGCTGACACTCTTCTCCAAAGTCTCTCAAATCCGTGCCTATAAAAGGAGCTGAAGACCATGAAGAAGATCAACAAGACTCTGCTATTTTACTGTGCCATTACTCTATAAAATCTAATAGCGCAAAAAAACCTAGGATTTTTGTATCAAAGTTTATATCTTAGAAATTCTAGAGTTGTAAGAGAGTCTGTTCATTTGTTCATATACACTACCAATTGTTATATCAAGTGTAGAAAAAATTAGAAGTCTCAGCTTATGAAGTCTCTTGTTGAAACCTTGAGCAACTAGAAGTCTTTTAGGTGTGTCCTTAGAGCATTGGAAGTCTCTTGTCCGCGTGCTTGAGCACTTGTAAGTCTCTTGAAATTGTCCTTGAACAAGGAAGTCTTTAGGAGAGTCCTAGAGCAGGAAGTCTTAAGCAGGTGTCCTTAAGCAAGGAAGTCTTTAGGAAGAGTCCTAGAGCAGGAAGTCTTGATCAGGTGTGCTTGAGCATAGAGAAGTCTCTTGGAAGAGTCCTTGAGCAATTTGTAATCATGTGTGATTATAGTGAAATCCCTTGGAAGTGCAAGAGGACTGGACTACTACTGGGTTGTAGGATGAAGCAATATAAAATTGCTTTCCATCTGCTCTCTCTCTCTCTATATATATATATCTTTATCTTTGTGTTTCTGTACTTTATCCGCTGCACTCAGACTCTGTATCAGAATCTGTATACCTCAGATTCTGAGCAGCAATTAACACACAGAAAAAGAAAACCAGAAAAAGCCAACACAATTCAACTCCCCCTTCTTGTGTTTTTCTCACCTTCACAAGGTTCAATAACAAGAATGTTAACTGGAAATCTGCCATCTAAATGATTATTTCCAGCACATCCTTAGCAGGAAATGCTACTAGGAAAGCTTCAACAAATTCCAGGAGAGATTTCACAGTCATTAAGCTTTTCAATGTTTCTATTCACCATCCTAGAGCACCTATAATCAAAGAGGTCATTTGGAATCCCCCTCCTCAGTCCTGGATCAAATGTAATATTGATGGAGCATCCATTGGAAACCCTAGCAATTCAGCTTGTGGAGGTATTTTTAAAGATCATGAGGCTAATCTTTTATCTTGTTTTGCTGAACCTCTTGGTCATTCTAACTCTTATCTAGCTCAGATTAGTGGAGCTTTAAAAGCAATAGAAATAGCATATCAGACTGACTGGACAAACCTTTGGCTAGAAACAAATTCTAGCTTAGTGGTCTTGGCTTTTTAGAAAGTAGGATAGATTCCTTGGACCCTAAGAAACAAATGGCACAATATGAAGATCAAACTTAGACAGATGAACTGTATTGTCACTCATATATACAGAGAAGGAAATGAAGTTGCAGATTCTTTGGCTAATCATGGCTTATCCATACAGGATTTAACAGTTTGGAATGATGTACCTAGCTTTATTAGATCATATTATGTTAGAACAAAATAGGGATGTCTTCTTTTAGGTTTATCTCTTTTTAATGGAGTTTTGGTCTAATCTCCTCCATTTTGTACTTTTTATCTTGATATATATATATATATATATATATATATATATATATATATATATTGTAGGTCAGCACCTTATCTGCCTACATTTTGAAAAGAAAAAAAAGTGAACACCACCTACTAACTACTAGGCTTCTTAACAACAAAACAAAATAAAATTATTGTCCCTTTCTACGATTTGAGTGATTTTGCAAGAGAGAAATTATAGGATCTTTAATAATAAGGTAAAATCTACGTCTCACATGTTGAAAAAGGTCAAGTACTTATCGATGTGGTGGCTCAAGAAAAATGATGTATATGTTTCTAATGAGATTTTTGGGTGGTGGCAGCGTCCTTTACATTGTTTGGATGCAGGTTAGATGTTTTTACTTTGCTTCTTCTTTTTGATATTTTGTAATTAAACTCTATTGCTTTTTCTTGGCATACCTTATGCTGAGAGGAGCATATTTTATCGTTTAATATAAGTTTCATTTTGGCTTGTTTAAAGAAAACAACAAAACAAAATAATTCAACTTCAATTTTTATTCGGGGATAAATACTTATCGAAACTTTCATTTTGTCCTGTACTAATGGTTGGGCCTTTAGGTATTGATGAAAATTGGTATCAATTTTGTTCCCCATATTTTTACTCACTCATAAAATTGATCTCTAAATTACTTTGGAAAACTCCTTTCTTTTCAAATCATATTTATGATATAATGTAGTTCACTTCTAATTGTCTTTCATATAATTTTTTACTTCCTCTTATTTCAATAATTTCATACTCCGCATACATGTTCCGAAATAACAAGAATATAGGTATAAGTAATTCATCAGCGACTAAATTAAAAGAAATGAACCCACATTTTAAGTAATTTAGACTAGGAGAATTACTTTTCCACTCTTATTTTTTTAGGCTTAATATCTCAAATAACCATGTAATTTTGACGAGGTTTGAAAATAATCCCTGTAAAAAACACAGATTTCAACCTTGTAATTTTGAATTCTTATATCTTAACCTTCACCCTATTAAAAAAAAATAATTTAGACGAAGTCTAAAAATGGACATGAAGAATCCAAAATTACAAAGATGGAATATGTGTTTTTTTAGTGGCTATTTACAACTTCTTCCAAATTACAAGGGTTATTTCACTTATTAATCATTTTCTTATAAAACTTTTCCATATATGTAAGTAAAAGTTATACATGAATTATATATGACTTTATAAATTCATTAACAATACATCTACTCCAAAATTTAACATGTTATACAATAAAATCCAATTGCTTCGTGAATTTGTTCATCCATAGATGTAGAACCATAACAACTTGTTGTTTACCATAAAGACTTTAAATAGAATCTTGCCCTGAATATTTCTCAATCTTAATGAAATGTTTAAGTCAGTATTTATATACATTAGAGACATAATATGAATAGGAACGTAATCCTATCATAATCCTAAAGGATACCACAAATCTTATATTAGATCCCTGTGAGTTTAACTCAGTTGGTAGAGATATTGCATATTATATGCAGAAGCCGAGATTCGAACCCCGGACACTCCACTTCTCCACATTTAAAATGTGTGAACTCTAGTCACTAGGCTACTTGACAAAAAAAACATATATGATTAATTTCTTATTTGAGGTTCATGTATTATGGTAAGAGCTCTACCTTCTTTTGCCACTTCATCACTATAATTTCTTATTTGAGCTATTGTTGGGTTGTTTGGAAGAGGTGGTGGGTTGTTACCCTTTTCAACCCCATCACAAAAACTTTGAGCTCTCAAATAAGTCTTCATTTTTACAGCTCGTAAATCATAGTTTTCTCCTGAAAATACAAAAGGTGGAGGTAAATAACCACTATTGAAAGCCATTTTTAGTGTTTAAAAGTTTTTTTGTAAAGGTTTTTGTGAAAGTTTTCTTGTGTGTTTTCTCTCATCCTCAAAGTTTTACAGTGGTTTTCTAACCTCATAGACCCGTTAAGATCAATGGGGCTCTTGATTCAATGTAGAAAAAAATGACCTTAAGATGAAAATGGTGGAGAAGAAAGAAGAAAAACTGAAAAAACAATAAAGTTTTAGAAAACAAAATAAATAGTTAAAATGCTTTGATGTATTAAACTGAAGCATACACTATAAATATATAGAGTCAAGCCATAAGTTTGCTTGTAAAACTAAAATTAGAACTCTGTAGTAAATCTGCAGCAAATCTATTTCAAACACTAGTCATCGTTACCTAAGGACAGGGGTGGACCTGACCTCACAATATCAGTGAGACACAATTTTTTGCAAGCTTGCATCAATGACGGAGCCAGGAATAATTTTTTGTGGGGCAATTTCATTAATGTATATATATTATTTTTCAAAATAATTATTCATAAAAAATTGTAGGTATAGTGGTACATACTATTGGATTTTATGTTAGGAACCCTGGTTCAACACTTGTATTGTGCATTTTTATGGTATGTTTAGTTAAAATAATATAGTTGAAAAACTAAAATGGGCAAAACGAATCAAACGGTGGTTCACCACCTCAATTGTGCACACCTTTATCACTAGAGTACAACATACACATGTGATTAATTTACAAAGATTGATTTATATAATATAACATTTAGCTAAAAATTTTAAAAAAAAATTGGGCCTGGGCTGGTGTGGCACTGGCACTTGCCACACCGGGCCTAGTTCAGGTCCGCCCCTGCCTAAGGACAATAGAGATCATTACCTATGAACTACTTTACTTACTAAGCAAACGATAATCTAATTATAATAAAAAACAACAAAACAAAAGTAATTAGTAAACCAAAAAAATATCAATTTCCAACACTCCTCCATTGATATTTTTGTTGAAAAAACTCCAAGCATTGATCTCATCTTTTCAACCTTCATCTGATAAAACTTCATTGGCCAGATTTTTTGATCTGTTGCAGCGGAAACACACTTAGCTTCAGCTAATGATTAGGGTGATCTCTTCTTACTTCTTTGAGTTCCAAACAGACACAATATGACCAAATGAAAAAGACACAATCAGATTTAGTCATGACATCACATATACTTCCGGCCAAATCATTGTCTACATAACCTGGAAGTTCTTCAACGAGGAAAATAATAACATTGGGTGAGGAAAATAATAACGTTGGGTGAGTTGCAACCTCGAAGTTCTTCTTTGTCCCGATCATTGTGGGGCTCAATATGAGTTTTTAAAGTTTAGGACAATAGAATAAGTGACATGTTTTAAGATGATGTGACTTTAACAGGACCCATGTAATAATGTTGGGTGAGTTCCCTATTGGAGGTGCTCATAGAGCATCTTCAACGAGGAGTCATTTACTTAATAAGGACCACAATCACCCCATTAGAGGAAGAAAAAAATGGACACTCAATAATTACATGCAACTATATAAGGACTTTTTCTCTTCAGCAACTAACGAGTCTCAAGATTAAAATAAGAAAGAAAGTACTACCCTGTCCCTAATTATAGGGTCCTTTTGAAAAAATAACGGGAAATAAGAAAATTGAAAGTAGTAATAAATTTGTTTGTAATTAATATTGCTTTTACAATTTTATCCTTTAAGAGAGAGGATTAGTGTATGTTTTCAACATAGTATTTAATGTTGAGTGAAGAAAAAGATATAAAATAAATAGAGGTATATTGGTAATAAATTAATTAATGTACTTGAAAATATCAAAGGAGTCTTACAAAAAGAGATAATTTTTTTCTCAAAAATGTCTTATATTTAGAGACAGATGTAGTAGTAAATAAAAGTTGGTTTCACCATGTCAAATTCATGTGATTTTTGCTATTTTCAATGTTTATTTATTTATTTTTTAAATGCCCGTATTAAAGTACATGTTAGTAGACTTATCTAATGACTCTTTAGTTTACTACAGTGGAGTCATTGAATCTTTAAAAATTATAAATAAATGATGTGTACACTTGGAATAGATTTAGAGATGCTCTTAATAACTACATAGCAGGTGACAATGTTGTATACAGTAGTAGGAATACAAATTACAATATTAGTTTTGCTCGATTGTCACTCAAGGCAATCGTTGACCCAATGAACGCGTAATCTACTGTAAGTCATGTTCTGGGAATGTGAAAAGGATACCAAGTAAACAAAAATGTCACAAGTTGAATTTCTTGCTAAGGTTACGTGGCCCACGTTTGAACTCTTCAAAGTCAAGGTCATCGTTGTGTATACGTGAGACGATACCAAACCAATCTCATGAGCCATGTGATTTTGATACCTTTATTTACACCATGATATTTCATTCAGATTTCAGACTCAAATATATAAAATATGTATTAGGTTTAGACTGGATTATAAATAATTTTAGCAATTGGTCAAAATATAAGTGTTGGCAAATCTGAAACTAAAATACACACATACTTAGTATAACTAAACGTACAGAATAACAATTGATATGATTGTTTGACCAATTCTGCATACCCTTTAACAATAAAGTGTATGTTGTAGTTTTCTATTATGAAATACTTCTGTCATATAGAATAGCTCTCATAAACATAACTTAATTGGTAGAAACATCGCATTATATATGCAGCGGGCCACATTTCAAACCCCATATTCTTTGTTTATTCACCTTAAAAGTGAATTTATAACTATTTGGCTATTTGACCCAAGAAAAGAAAAGTGTTATATAGAATACAAAGTTTTGATTAAATACTATAGATTATGTGATTTAGTTACCATAAATATATAAGCTTAACTACTACCAAATCAACACATATTGCAATGGGTTTTCAATCCAGGAACCTTCACTTTGTCTTGGTTCCACTATTTGCTCAAGGCCACATGATCCCAATGATAGACATGGCAAGAATCTTAGCAGAGAAAAGTGTGATGGTGACTTTAGTCACAACACCTCAAAACACTTCAAGATTTTACAACACAATTCAAAGAGCAACAAAATCAGGCCTTCCCATTCACCTCCTTGAAATCCCTTTTCCATCACAAGTAGTTCAACTTCCATTAGGCTGTGAAAATCTCGACACTTTACCATCAAGAAACCTACTCAGAAACTTCTACAATGCACTTCACATGCTTCAAGAGCCTTTAGAGAATTACCTCAAAAACCATACTTTTCCACCAAGTTGCATTATATCAGATAAATGCATCTCTTGGACAACCTTAACAGCACAAAAGTTCAATATTCCAAGACTTGTTTTCCATGGCATGTCTTGTTTCTCATTACTCAGCTCCTATAACATCAAACTACACAATTCTCATTGTTCTGTTGACTCTGACTCTGATCCTTTTGTAATTCCTGGAGTTATGCCTCAAAGAATTGAGATAACAAGAGCACAACTTCCAGGAACATTTGTTGCTCTTCCTGATCTTGATGACTATAGAAACAAAATGCATGAAGCTGAAATGTCTTCTTGTGGAATTGTTGTAAATAGCTTTGAGGAATTAGAACAAGGGTGTGCTAAAGAGTATGAGAAAGTCATGAACAAGAGAGTTTATTGCATAGGTCCAGTTTCTTTATGCAATAAAAAGAATTTGGATAAATTTGAGAGAGGAAACAAATCTTCTATTGAAGAGAAACAATGCTTGGAATGGCTTAACTTAATGGAAATAAGGTCAGTTATTTATGTTTGCCTTGGTAGCTTATGTAGGCTTGTTTCATCACAATTAATAGAAATTGGGTTGGGCTTAGAATCATCAAATAGACCATTTATTTGGGTGGTTACAAATAATGGTGAAAATTATTTTGAGCTAGAAAATTGGTTTAAAGAGGAAAATTATGAGGAAAGGGTTAAAGGGAGAGGACTTTTGATTAAAGGATGGGCACCACAAATTTTAATACTTTCTCACCCTTCAATTGGAGGATTCTTGACACATTGTGGATGGAATTCAACAATTGAAGGAGTATGCTTTGGGGTGCCAATGATTACATGGCCTTTATTTGCTGAACAATTTTTAAATGAAAAATATATTGTGCAAGTATTGAAGATTGGAGTTAGAATTGGTGTTGAGGTTCCAGTAAGGTTTGGTGATGAAAAGAAAGCTGGGGTGTTGGTGAAGAAAAGTAGAATTGTTGAAGTTATAGATATGTGTATGGAAGGAGGTGTAGAGGGAGAAAAGAGGAGGTGTAGAGCAAAAGAACTTGGAAACATGGCTACAAAGTCTTTAGAGGTGGATGAAGGCTCTTCTTACTTCAACATTTCATGCTTAATTCAGGATATTATAGAGCATCAATCTACTAAAAGCCAGTAGAGTCTTTTTGAGTGATCCACTTTGTTTTCTTTTATTGATGAGATGAGTTTAGATCTTTGTTGGAAAAAAGAATCTCTCCATTTTTTCCTCATTTTTTTTTTATATATAGCCAATTGAATTTTTTTTTTCTTCTTATTTTGAATGAATGGTGGGGATTTTAATGGAGCCTATTCACAAGATACCATACATTCCCCGATGAAGAAAATAGGTTTTGCTATATGCGATTATTCTCTTTTTCTGTAATATATTTCCTCCAGGAGTGATAGTAAAACACTTTTCAACATAATCTTTTTAATAGTTAAAATTTACATGGATCCCACAAAATTATTGCAAAAATTTGGTGAAACTCATTTCAATTTTAATCAATAAAAAATTATTGCAAAATGCATGTTAAAGAATGTGTATTTTTCTTTTATAAATAAATGACAAAAAATATGTTGCTAACATTATTCTATATCTTTTTGTCACAATTAAGTTATTGATAATATGTATGTAAACGTTAAATTTAATGGACTCTGACTATCATTGAGGAACAAAGGAACAAAAAGTCATTACATAGTTTCACACTCTCAAGTACATACAAGGACTCCACACTCAAACATCAAACATCAAAAGGAACAAACAACAGATAGAATCTCATGAATCATTCACCATTTATTATAATATATAATAATAAATAAACAAGCAAGCAATAAAGTATAACAATTTTTAGTAGAAAAAAAATAAAACAAAGAAGCAATACTTCAAAAATCAAATGGTTTAACATGCATGATATCTTCAATTAGCTTCAACATGTTGAGGTAAGAAGATCCACCTTCTTCAATTGCCTTCTTTCCCATATCAGCATACTTCCTAGCTCTTTCCCTCCTCTCAATTTTCCCTTCACCTTCACCCATCACCTTCTCTATAGCCTCTTTAACATTTTCCCTACTCACTTGAAAACCATCACCAAACTCATCTTCATCTCCAAAGTGCACAGCATTTTCAACTCCCACCCTTACACCAGTCTCAATCACTTGTACAACCAACTTCTCATTATAAAACTGATCAGAAAACATAGGAAATGTTATCAATGGTACACCAGCACATATAGCTTCTAATGTTGAATTCCACCCACAATGTGTCAAAAATGCACCTATTGCTTTATGTGACAATATCAAAACTTGTGGAGCCCAACCCGTAACCAAAATTCCTCTCCCCTTAACCCTCTCTTCAAATCCATCTTCTAATAGCCACTTTTCCATTTCACCCCACTTGTATGCTTTTCTCACCACCCAAATGAATGGTCTATTAGAAGCTTCCAACCCCAAACCAATTTCCATCAACTGTTTAGGTGTTACACGATTAAGACTACCAAGACAAACATAAATTACAGAGTTTTGAGGCCATGAATCAAGCCAATTCACATATTCATTTGCATCAATAAATTTTTTACTACCTCTTTGAGCTTTTTCTAGATCATCTTTATTTGATAATGAAACAGGACCAACACACCATACCTTACGTCCTGTAACCTTTTGATACTCTTCAACATAACCATCTTCCAACTCTTCAAAACTATTCACAACTATCCCATATGCTTCAGCTTCTGAATCCCTTATTCTCTGACGTAAACCATTCAACAATTGATTTGGACCAGGCTTGAATATCACAGGAAGCTGAGATTTTTTCATTGCAATTCTATGTGGCAATCCAGGGATAACAAATTGATCTGAATCATAGAGAGTTTCATAAACCTTAGAAGCATGAATATTGTGGTTGCATAAGAGGTTTAAGCAATTAGTACCATCAAATATGATTCTTGGGATTTTGAACTTGATAGCTGTATCAGCTAGAGATGGAATATGCTTATCAGATATAATGCAACTTGGAAATGGTTCTAGCTTTTGAAAAAGCTCTTCTATTGGCTGCTGCAAAAGGTTAACAGCTATTAAGAAATTTCCTTTGAGATCCATTGAAGGAAGTGTTTCTAGGCTTTCACATCCCTTTGGAATTCCTGCCTCAGCATTTGGAAATTTTACTTCTAGAAGTTGGATTGGTGAACCTGATTCAATCTCTTTATTGATGCTTGTTTTGAATTGGATTGCATTAAGAGGTGTAGTGATTATGGTCACCTTCACATTATGTCTAGCCAATAACTTTGCCATGTCAACCATAGGAAGAATGTGACCTGGTGCCATGAATGGAATGCATAGAATGTGGAGGTTGCTTAGTGAAGTTGAATCCATTGCTAGGTCTTGTGTTATTTTAGGCTGCAAATTTCAATTTGTGATTTGAATCGTTAGTACTTTGTTTTTTGTATATATTCAAAGTTCAAATATGAGAGAATGAAATATTTTGTTACTAACTTGACATCATATACATTGACTCAATATAAAAAATTGATATCATACATGAACTTTAAAGCTAGAATACGTACCATCAAATTCCTGGCCATGAACAACTCTCAAATTGATGAGATATGAGCTTGTACAAAATGCTAGAATGTTATAGTTCTTGTTTATTTGGGTCAATAATTTGTTTTTATAATTGTTCAGTCAATCTATATTTATGGTGGTATTTGGTATCTTTTATATTAATATTTTTCCACAAAATAAAAAATTTGAATTTCTCAACACAAGTCTTAACTATTAAGTATATAAAAATAATTATATTTTTAATAAAAGTATTTGTTACAACGTTATCTTTTTATATACTAAAATAAATATTCTCTCTTTTTTGTGTGTCTTAGTGATCTGGTTCACATGAAAAGAGACATGATAATCATAAGTTTTGTCTGGAGATAAGTTATAAAGTATGGTCAATATTGTTCCACACATGAGTTGAACTTGGATTCTCCGAACGATTCATATGGGTAGAACTCTTTAACCACTTGATCTCAATCGATTGTTTAATGAATATTCTCTCAATCATAGATAATGACATTTTAGAAAAATATTAACTTAATTGATATTTTTTATTTTTAAAATAAAATAAATTTATTTTTCATTTTATTCCTTAATTATGCATTTATGACTATGACCAAAATTTAATTTTTATTTTCTTTTTAACTGGCCATAATTGGGATCTTTGACCCTGGTCAAATCTTAACATTTCTTCTGAGCAATGTTATCATTATCATTATGACCTCGAACATTTTTTTTTGGTTAATTGTTCAAATTGGCCATGTAATATACGTGATGTCTGAAATGACCCCGTAAAATAAAAAACATATTTTAATACTATAATATGAGATTCTTTTTATTTTTGACCTTGTTCAAAAAATATATAAGCGTAGTCCAAAAAAGTGACCTAGATGTTGAATTTTTCATGATTTTTTTCCAAGCGTATTTGGGACGTTAAAATATGGTTTTACACAAAAAATTAGATTTTTCCGATTATGGAAGGATTAGCTATAAATTTTTATTCCACATAATTATTATTTTCTTAAACAATTCATAATTAAATTCGTCTCTCGTTTAAAAACTCCAAAACTTTATGGTGAATGTTCAGGTCCGTTCATAACATTTTATGGGTCTTATGCCAAGTTTGAGAAAAGGACCCCCTTATATAAAAGATCATAATTTTTTTTTATAAACGGTGGATGAGATATGCATTAATCATATTTATGGCGGTCACCATAATACGATGTTTTGAAATCCTAATTATGCCCACACTCGAAAACATTCACTTCGCCAAAAAAGATGTTTAATAGCACTGTTAAATGCGTCGCTATTGTAAGTGCATCCTCTTTAATAGCACTTTTAAAGTGCTATTAAAAACTGATTTTTAATAGCGTTTCTTGAAAGCACTATTGCAGTATCATTATAACGCTATCAAAGAAGTCTATTGAATAGGATTCATGTCGTGTTTACTAGCATTTCCTTTAAAAGTGCTATCATAAGATGTGTATTTTTAATAGTGTTTCCTTTACAAAGGGCTATTAAAAGGCCACTTTATTTTTTATTTTTTAAGCTACGTACAAAATCATTATGATGATTGGTTTGTAACCCAAATGTAGTCATATTCTTTTCAAATTGAGAATTTCAAAACAATTGTAAAAAAGCTACATTCAGTTTCCAATACCAAATAACATTTCAATTACTCATTGCATATGTAATATGATCAATCAATCTGTATTAATCCAAAAATCTTGTCTACAAATATCATAACAAAGAGGGTATTACATAGTCAAATTTGTGGATAAAACAAACAATGCTAAAAACAAAATTTCAAACAAATATTCTACTCATTTCTTTAACTAAAGAATTACAACCTAAATCAAAAAACAAGGACGAAACAACAACAGCAGCTAGTAACAGCTTCACCCAACCAATTGCACTTTCCAACCTGCACGCAACAACAGCTGAACCAAAAAAATCCTAATTGCCCATCTCTCATAGCCACAAATTAACGCCAACACTTTCAACCTTCTAATTCAATATGAATCACATATACGATCACCTAGTTAGGAAGAATAACAACTTCTTGGTTTCCTGTTCCACAGGGCCGCTGCTGGCCCTATCAGGGAGGCAGCAACAACATGGAAAAACAGCGATGTGCATAAAAAACAAAGACAACTATATACTCCACCACCAAAACAACCGGAAAGACCACCAGACAGCAGGAGCAGAACTGATAATACGCACCAAAACAACCACACCAGGGTGTCTTGGAGGTATCCAAGATCACATATGAAGAGAGGAAAAACATGACAGAAGGCAACCACAAGGCATGAACATACAATGCAAACACAACATTGAAACATATAACTGCATTCAATCACTTTCATTTTCTTAAACTATTTTCTATAAACACAATTCTACGCAAACACAAGGCAAGAACATACAACGCAAACACAACATTGAAACATATAATTGCATTCAATCACTTTCATTTTCTTAAAATATTTACTATAAACAAAAAAAAATAATAATTCTAATTACATTAAATTATTCTAATATACATATAGCATCAAATTGAAAACAATCCATCACAAAAAAATTCAATTCTTTGACCAAAAGTTGTATAGTGTAAGTGTTCGACAAGTGTCAGTGTAAGTGTTCGACACCAAAAACAACATCTACACATATCATTACATTCAATCACTTTCGGTTTCTTAAGTGTCGGATTCAGTACGACCTCTCAAATTCAGAAAATTCTAATCAAATTCTATAAACAAAACAAAAAAAAAACTAACCAAATTACATCACGCTAATATACATAAATATATCATAAAATTGAAAACAATTTCTTAAAAAAATCTACTATAAGTGCACCACCGAAACCGAAAAGAAGACCTAAATTTTTTTTTAAAAAAATAATAATTAATACTTACTGATACACCACCGAATCCGGCGAATGCTGTTCGGTGTCTCAGCGGTGAGAGTGAACCCGACGATGAGGGTAGTTATCTTAGCAAGGAAAAAGACTCCGATTCACAAATCACAGTAGATTCTCGAGATCTTCAACTACAATAAACAATTTCAACTTTAGCATACATAAACTATATTGGCAGAGAATATTATACGTAATAAATAAGTAGAATAGTTAAAGATTTGTTAATTCTAATTCTTAATTTGTTGAAGAACCTTCTGATTTAATTCAAGTATCAAACATCATTCAATACTTCAACAAAAATTAGTTTGCGGTTCACCCCAAAGAAAAATAGTCTTTTAAATACCACATTATTTACGTCTATGAATAAACTTCCATTTGATAATTGAGATTCAAGATGTAGAACAGCACAACAACTACAAAAAAAATTAACTAAATGGAGAACAAAACCGTATCACAAGAAATTGAAAAACAGCTCAGATTTTGGGATTAATAAAATCAATGAAATAAATAAATCAAAGAAATTGAGAAACTGCATTAATTATACCTGTGTGGGTGCATGCGTGGGATGAGATGAGAGATGGGGTTGTGAGAAGTGGAGTTCAATGAGATGGGGTTGTGAGAATGGGTTTGATGGTGGTGGCAGTTACGGAAATCGATTGTGGTGGCGGTTATGGCAATTGATGGTAGTGAGATGAGAGAAGAAGGTGAGATGTGTATTGAAGAGACAACAAGGTCGTGTGAAAGAAGAGACGGAATGGAAAATCACTACTAAAAAAAGGTCATTTTCAAACGGAATTTCGGACGGTTTTCGGACGGAATTTACGGACATTTCCCACGGAGTTCGGACGAAAATATGTGTTTCGGACGGAATTCGGAAGACAAGGCGTTG